>CM035120.1:71682113-72247113 GCA_020205555.1 Panax stipuleanatus | reverse complement strand
GTGTATAGATAAGTGAACATTGTTGACCTAATTTCAATATTAGAAATTTGATGTGAGAAAGGATGAATTTAGAAAATTCATATTGAAGACTAAGTTAGAGATAATTTCGAGGACGAAATTCTTATAAGGAGGAGAGAATGTAATATCCTGAATATTTATAGAACTTATAAATATGATATTAAATGACTAAAGTTGATTGTAAAATAATTTCAAGGAAGAAATTCTTATAAGGATGAGAGAATGTAATATCCTGAATATTTATAGAACTTATAAATATGATATTAAATGACTAAAGTTGATTATAAAATAATTTCGAGGACGAAATTCTTATAAGGATGAGAGAATTTAATATCCTGAATATTTATAGAACTTATAAATATGATATTAAATGACTAAAGTTGATTGTAAAATAATTTTGAGGATGAAATTCTTTTAAGTATGGTTGAATGTGATGACCCGAACTTTTTAAAATTTATCAGTTCAACTTTATGTGAATATATAAAAATTGAATTATATGTTAAATGTGGCATGGAATGTTCAATAACGTTCGTTTATGTGTTTATCTTTTTTTAAAAGTTATATTATCTATGTACTAACAAGTAAAATTTCTTTTGTATGATGTCAAAAAATAAGAAGTTGTGAAAGATGTTGTGTTGGAAAGGCACCAGTTTTGAGGATACTATATAAGATAATATAAAGATAACAATGTAGAATAGTTATTCACATCTTTTTATTGGTAATGTGTATCGTGATTCTGAGGACATAATCCTTATAAGAGGGGAAGAATGTAACGACCTAGAAATCCCACTTAGTTTAAAATTTAAGGTTTGAATATTATTTGTATTGCGTGTTTAAATGTCGTTTTATGACCTAGGATGATGATAATATTGTAGTATTTTTGTTACGTGCAAGAATGAATAATTAGGAATTTTGAAGATGAAAATAAAAAATTTCTGAGAAATTTTGTGTAAAAACACTATTCACGTGAAGAACGATATGAGTTAGGTTTTGACCCTGATAAGTGGTTTTATGACCACCTATTCTGATATTATCTAACATGTTTTGTTGCTTAAACTCAAGTATCATTGTGCTTTTCATGTGTTTTTGCTTTGTTTTGTAGATTTTATGTTTTAGAACTCCTCTTGGTGCAATGAGCTATAATGATGAAAGAATTGCCAAAAGGGAACAAGAAGCAATGGCATGGGTGATTGACAGAAGCTATGAGCAACAAGAATCAAGCATGGAAAGGAGTCAGAGAAATGCAGTAGAAAAGGAAGCAAAAATCAGCACCTGAAGCACGGCGCAGCTTCGCCAGCTTCATGCCTATATGCTGCGCAGCTGCGCCAGTTGTCTGGCCCGAGTCCCCTGCTGCGCAGCTGCGCCTCTTTTGCTCTCTCTCCCTGCGCAGCTGCGCCGATCCATTTTTGCAGTTTTGACTTTCACTAATGCTAGCCGATTGGAATTTTGTTGGGACAAGGAGGCAGACGAACTTCAAGGCTATATGAGGGCTCATTTGGTACACATATCAGATATACTCCCTCAAGGGAGCCCTAGCTTTGTTCTTCCATTTTACTTTTCTTTACTTTACTTGTCTAGATTAGGAGTAGTTTAATTCTAGGTTTAAAATAGTTAGTTTCTTAGGGTTGATTGGATCGAAGATTGAAACACTTGGAGAACATAAAGGATTCATATTTGATCAAGAGGAATCAGATTTGCATTTTCTGTCCTTATTTTCTCTTTGATTCATATTTGTATTCTTATGATGATTATTCATTATGTGGATGGTATATCTATTTCTAGTATGAGTTAGCTTATATTTTGAGATTTCGATGGAACCTATTGAGTAGTTTATATTGATATTCTTCCATATTGGTCTTATTGATTGTTATGAGATTGTCTATTATAATTCGTGCCTTCATTGCTTAATTACTTAGCTACCAATTAGTGTGATAATTTATACGGACTTGAAAGACGAAGTATAATTTAGATCTAATCATAGTAGCTTGCGATTGTATGTTCTACATGGCGTTGAGATGTATGATTTGTGCTTAGGATAGACATATACCGAAGCGCCGCTCGTAGTCAATTGAGAACCTGAGCTTAAACCCTAATTATTTGTAAATCATATAGACATATAGGGGATTAGATAATGTGGGTATTCATATGCGTTCTATCATCTGTGGATTGTGTGTGATATGGATTAGGTGCGTCGAAAGATGGCCTTCTCTCACTTTCGTGTTCTCGGCTAGCGATCTTTGATAATTAAGTAGACCTAACGAGAAGTGCATTGATTTAGACGAATCAATAGGGGAAATTGAGATCTCATGTCTTCATTATCTGATTTTACCCTAGGTTTATTTAGTTTTAGTTTAATTACTTGTCTAGTTTTAATTCAAACAATTTAATCGCTCGTTTAGATAAGACTGAAATGGTTATGGGCTAGTGGTTTGGTGACTTTTATTAGTTAATTCTCTGTGGGAACGATATCTGTACTTACTCTTTATTACTTGTTGACCGTGTATACTTGCACGCATATATTAATCGGTAAAATGACCAACAGACCTTAGGTTCTTTTGAGAGATCCGTACGCCATATTGACTTTTCGTTTCAAGATTTACCGGTAATACGTTGTGAAAAGTTTTATTGTTCAACAAAAATTTTCTTCAAAAAACGTCGTGCTTGCCGCTTCATGCTTAAAAATTTTATTCCGTATTTAGACTTTTCGGTATATTCATTTTGACAAGTTGCTTTGTTGGGCTTACACTGACAAAATGCTTTGTCGTGCTTACACTGACAAAATGCATTGTCGAGCTTGGTTGCAAGCTGCTATGTCGAGCTTGGTAGATATTTTTTTTGGCAAGCTGCATTGTCGAACTTGATTGCAAGCTGCTGTGTCGAGCTTGGTAGATATTTTTGGTGGCATGCTACATTGTCGAGCTTGGTTGCAAGCTGCTGTGTCGAGCTTGGTAGATATTTTGTGGCTTAAAGACCAAAATACCTTAACTTAGGAAATCCTATAAATAGGTCATTCCTCCTTCACTTAAATTCACCAATTCACAAAGTTATAATCTCAAGTTGCAAAGAAATAGTTAAAGCTTGCAACTACAAGAGGTAACATCTCTAGTCGTTGTTATGTTCGATTTTATTTTATTATAAGCTCAAGAACATAAGTCGTGGCCATGTTCGGATTTTCCAACTTCGTGTTCTTCATAAGTTCTTGAGCAAGACGTTATTATGTTCAATTTTATGTAATTGTATAGTAGAAATGTCAAGAACACAAGTCGTTACCATGATCGGATTTTCCAACTCCGTGTTTCTTCATGTTTTCTTAAGCAAATCTAGTATTATTTAAGTTAATATTATTTCATTTATAAAATGTTATAATCACATATGTAAGACGTTATACTGCTCAAATTATTTTAATTATGAAAACCAAAAGCTCAAGAACATAAGTCGTTACCATGTTCGATTTCTCGTTCTTCGTGTTTTTCGCGTTCTTCGTGTGTTCTTGAGTAAAAGTCATAAATTTTACATAAGTAGGTTTATGATTTAATTATTTTTATTTTATGATGTGTTATTAAGTGTTAGAACATGTTATCCTAGCAAATTAATGATTGTGGTATTATGTTTTACCAAATGAAATGAAGAATTGTGAACAAAATCACAATTATGACCTTTCTATCAATTTTTCAAAATTTTAAAATGGGAATTTGCTTCTGAAATGAATAAGAAAGTTATAGAGATGGAAGTTAAGAGCGCATATGAGAAAGAATCACCCAAAAATATTTTAAAACGAAGAAGATATAGCAGTTTCCGTAAAGAACGTCAAAGTTGAAAATTTCTTGGAGTCTCTCTGATTTAAGGGCTTAAAAGAGCTAGGGTGTTAAGAAGCTTATATCACCTATGATAATAGTTAAGTGAAGTTATTAAATGACATAAATTTATATAATACGATGAATCTAACCGCTTATGCACTATATGATTGTGTAGGGTTATTTTAACAAGGTTACGCTTATCGTTTATTATACTAAACACCAAGGCATGTTTTTCGCACTATCTGCAAACTTTTTATTTTCATTGCAAGTTTTTCCTGCACTATGTGCAAACTTTCTATTTTTATTACAAGTATTTTATCCGTAACCTTATTAAATTACACAAGTTTTTCGCACTATCTGCAAACTTTTTATTTTCATTGCAAGTTTCCTGCACTATGTGCAAACTTTCTATTTTCTTTGTAAGTATTCGAACTTCACCTTTTCATTTTGCAAGTATTCTATTCGTAAACTTATTAAATTATGCAAGTTTTCTATACTTAATCTTATGACGTTACTTGAATACCTTTCGATATCTTATACCGAACCAGGTTATTACCCATTTATTGAAAACGTTACTGCTATTATTTCAACATAACTTAAGAAATGAATCACTTATTCATATGATATTGAATTGTTGTTTATCAAGCATAAACTGTTAGTCAAACGAAATTGTTTTGGTAAGACATCTTATACTGAGTTGAATTTAGCCTTGTGTGGGTATTACCCTAAATTGGGTTTTCTAAATGTGTGTCTATGAATAGACAATAGAAGTAGGATGTTATGCATACTCCTAGGATGTTGAATGGGCTAATCCCTTATCTCATATTCGAACTATACAGATTTCTAAGTCTTTGTGACTGACAGAAATAGTTGATATAACAAAAAATCCAGAAATGGTCGAACAAGTTTCTAAGTCTGTGTGACTGAAAGAAATGGTTGAGTGAAATAAAAATTCCAGAAATGGTCGTTAACCCTCAATGAAGTGAAATTGTTGAACTATTGTTTTCTTCAAATCAAACATTTGTTTTATAAATATAAACTTGCTAAGCATTTCATAGCTCATTCTTGCAAATTATTCCCTTTGCAGTTTTAGATAATAAATTCGGAACGTCTGGGATGCATAATGGAAAGAAGCTATGCTTAGATTAGTTTTATATTACTGTCTTTATTAATGTAAGTCTTATAAGACTATTGTTGTAATAAGAACGCAATGTTGAGAACCATGTAACCAAACATATTATATGAAATATATATTATCAACTTTTGTTTCCACAATCGTGTACATTTACATTCTTAGATGATTTAGCAAATATTATTGAACTAGTACAGTATCCATATGAATTATACATCTGAATAAGGGTATTGAATGACTTTGAGAGTTCTGTAAGCATTGAGGTCGCTCCTCGGTTCCAAGAACAATCTTATCATTCATACTATAAATGTCAAATAGATAGGAACTATTGATATGAAAGAAATATACATAAGATATAAACCTATTCATTCAAGTGAGGGTATCCAAACACAGAGACTGTTCTGACAGAAACTATTATCTGTTATGGGATACTGTGAATATTTGAAAGATATGAATTATATATTTTGGAATATTTATAGTTGTTTGAATAGTCGTAAACTCCAGATTGGATACCACGGGTGTATAGATTTGGGGGCATCACGCATCTTCTATAAGTGACGATCAAACTGTTGTTGTGTTAAAGCTTTAGTAAATGGATCTGCAATGTTGTCTTGAGAATCTACACGCTCCAAGGTGACGTCTCCTCTTTCAATGATCTCCCTGATCTAGTGAAATCTTTGCAACACGTGTTTGGATTTCTGATGAGACCTGGGTTCCTTAGCCTGTGCAACCGCTCCAGTGTTGTTACAGTATAAAGGGACTGCTCCTCCAATGCTAGGAACCACACCAACTTCAGTTATGAACTTTTTCATCCAAACAGCTTCCTTTGCAGCTTCACTTGCAGCTATATACTCTGCCTCTGTCACTGAATCAACAACTGTTTGCTGATTGGAACTCTTCCAAATCACTGCGCCTCCGTTCAAGATAAATACATACCCCAAAACAGATTTACTGTCATCTTGGTCCATTTGAAAACTTGAGTTCGTGAAGCCCTCGAGTTTTAATTTAGTCCTACCGTAGAAAAGAAATACATCATTAGTCCTTCGTAAGTACTTTAGGATATTTTTCACTGCCTTCCAATGCTCTTCTCATGGATTCAACCGATATCTGCTCGTTACACTAAGTGCGTGAGCGACATCCGGACTAGTACATTTCATACCGTACATGATAGATCCTATTGCTGAAGCACAAGGGATCTTACTCAAACGGTCTCTCTCCTCAAGTGTCTTTGGGGCCTGTTTCTTGGAGAGATTTATCCCATGGCTCATCGACATGAGACCTCTTTTGGAATCTTCCATGCTAAACCTCTTTAGCATGGTATCAATGTACATTCATTGGGATAAGCCAAGGATCCCTGTAGATATATCTCTATAGATCTTTATCCCTAAAATATAGGATGCTTCTCCCAAGTCGTTCATGGAAAAGTGTTTAGATAACCAGATTTTAATCAACTATAGCATAGGAATGTCATTCCTTATCAGTAATATATCATTAACATATAATAAAAGGAATGAAACATTGCTCCCACTAACCTTCTTGTACACACATAGTTCATCCTCATTTTTGATAAAATCAAACTCTTTAATTGTCTCATCAAAACGGATGTTCCATCTACAGAATCTTGCTTCAATCCATAAATGGATCGTTGTAAAGCCCCCAAATTCTCTACAATCCCTGTAGCAGATTTGGTGCTCACGTAAATATTTCATAAGATAATAATTCATATCAATCCAAGATTCACAGTATTCCACAACGAATAGTAGTTCTCGTCAGAACATTTACTGTGTTGGGATACCCTCACTTGGATGAATAAGTTTATAATCTCACGGATATTTCTTTCATATCAATAATTCCCATCTATCTGACATTCATAATATTAATATTAGGGTCGTTCTTGGAATCTAAGGGGTGCGACCGACCATAGTGCATCAGAGAACCACAATATCTTTCAATACTCCCAATTCAGATGTATAGTTCATATAGATACTGTATTTCTTCCTATGTTCTAGAAAGGTAAAAACTACGCAATTGTTAAATATGATAATACAATATTATATATTCTTAAATTGGCTTACAAATAAATCCCAACTTACTATTACATCAGAGTATAGTTCCCGAGGATATAGACAAATTTACATTGACTGAGTTCTTCCATCCATATTATTGATCTCTAGAACCTTTGACATTTTAGCTAAAGCTGCAAAGGAAAAGAATAATTACAAGGATGAGCTACAGAAAGCTCAGCAAGTTTTAATCAAGTTGTATATTATACTCACACAGTATCTGAATGAAAGGAACATATAGTTCAGAGTATTTTCCCCATTCCTAATAGTCATAAAAACTTATAGGAGTTCTGTCATTCCCAAGAGTCACAAATACTTGTAGGAGTTCTTTCATTCCTAAGAGTTACAAAGACTTGTAGGAGTTCTTTCATTCCTAAAAGTCACAAAAACGTATAGGAGTTCTGTTCGAATATCTCATAGGGAGTCAGCCTAATCATATCCTAGGAGTATGCATATCATCCTACCAATTTAACAAGGTCAGTATTTTTTTAACTGCCTGTAATTGAAACCCAGGGTTAGTATTATAACTACCCATAATTGTAAACCAAGGTCAGTACTATGGCTGCCCATATAATCTCGGGACAAAACGGTATCAGTATATATATACACCAAAAAATATTGGTTTTTCCACAGTTAATGCTTTGATATCAAATCAAACATATTTTACGCAAATAACAGCTCATATGGTTTAGTTATGCTTGAACAATAAGTCATAACCCTCTTCAAATCACATATATCACGAATAATGTTTATAACAAGTTCGTATATCAATATATATGACTTGCATTTAATATAGAATTTAAATGAAGTTAGAAAAAGTTGCATAAAAATAAAAAGTTTGCACATAGTGCAGAAAAACTTGTCTGCTCCGACGATTACCGCTAAGCAATCTAATTTAATCTCTTAGAGAAGACCTATCCTTAATAAGATTGATCTTTCAATCAGCATAACATATCGTAATCTCAACTAATCTTCAAATAAGTTATCTAACATTTAGTTACATAATCAAACATTAGATAATTCCTTAACTTATTAGTAATATTATCATTCTTTGATAATATTTTAATTATCTTAAGACCCTAGTCTAACATCATTAACCATTTAATAATATTTTATTTACTTTTTAATATTATTAACTATTTAATAATATCTTTAATCCTTTACAGATATTATTAGTCATTTAACATCTTAATCATTTATAAATATTATTAATCCTTTAATAATATTTTAATTACTTAGTAATATTATTAATCATTTAATAATATCTTAATCATTTATAAATATTATTAATCTTTTAATAATATTTTATTCATTTATAAATATTATTAATCTTTTAATAATATTTTAATTACTTAGTAATATTATTAATTATTTAATAATATTTTATTCATTTATAAATAATTTAATTTAATTATTTATCTCTTACTATTTAATTTATTTAACACACATAATATGCCATTTATATATTTTTTTATTAAAAATAATTAAAATACCCCCATAAATTCTTATTATAACATATAATGATTATTTAATTATGAAAATCATATTTTCAAGTTTTATAATTCAATATAACTTAATTTTCTCATTTATTCTTAACTCATTAATAGGCATAAAAATTATCAAAACAACTTATTATTTTTTTTATATTATGGGGAGTATCAATATATGAGATTTGAGTCACAAAATAATTTTCTTGAAATTTTCCAAATTCGTTTGGTATTTTTAAATAGGTTAAAATAGTCCAAAATAGCAACATTTATCATAAATTATCCTTTTGTCCAAAAAACCTGAAAGTTATAGGCTAGCTACATATTATTTGACAGAGCCTCATTTAAAAATTTCACATTCTTCTGAGTTGAACTCACTGAGTTATTACAGTTTACTTTTAAAATCACACTTTCTTGTAAACTCCATATCTCCCTTTCTAGACATCGAAAAATTATCATCTTTGGACAGGACCTAGTTAACTTGATATAGTATCATACCACAAAAGGCCCGAATTTTCAGACCAACAACACTGTCCGAAACAGCCTTCACCAAAAATGACCAGAAAACTCATTTGATTTTTCCAGATTTTTGTCGGCAGGGAGTGTTTTACGAAAAATGACACCACGGTTGATTCAATTAACATTTTTGAGTTCTACCACTTGGGTTAAACAGATAACTCACCTCTTTGACAGATCACAAAAATAATATATAGATTTTAAATGGTAAAGCCTCAAAGTAGACTGATTTTCAAGGTTTTTGAGCAAGAAAACTGTTTTGGTTTTCTTTTGATTTCCAAGCTTTTCAACTCTTAAAATGGTACTATCTAAACATGAAACATCATAAAACATGTACATCTATCCAAATATGGCTTAAGATATTAAGCTCAACATTTGATCTAAAACAACCATAACAAAACAAATTACATTAGCTAAGGTTTTGAGTTTATGAGATTTTTATACCTTTAGAGTGCCACCTTTTGATGTCTTCTTCTTTTCTTCTCTCCCTCTCTTCTCTCATGGTAGCACTCCCTCTCTTCTTTCTCTTCTATTCTCGGGAGGGGGTGAGAGAGATAAGAGAGAATTTCTTCTCTTTTTCTTTTTCTTTTTCTTTTTCTTTCTTTCTTTTGTTTTGTTTAAGTTAGTATAAAATTAAGACCAAGGGCAAAATAGTCTTTAACCATCACTAGGAGAAGGGCAAAATGGTTTTTAAGTCATCTCAAGAAAATTTCCTAGAAATTTCCTCATAGGACAAGTTGGTCATAATCAAATTTCTTTAGGGACAAAATTATCATTTTACTATGTTTAGGAAATTTCCTAGAAATTTCCTTCAAGGATGCCATGGTCCATATCAAATCATCCTTGGGGCAAAATTGTTATTTCCATATTACTAGGAAACTTCCTAGCAATTTCCTTCGTAGGACATAAAAGTCATTATTAATTTTCTGTTAGGACAAAATAGTCATTTCCCAAAATATCCACCAGGTGACATCATCATGACATCATTATGATGACACCATCTTTTGTGTTTCTTTAATGCTGATATCATGCTTGCATCATCTCTTCTCTGATTGGTTGATTTAAGTTCACTTGGATTGGAGGGTATTTTGGTCATTTCACATATAATTTTAAGAGTAATTTGGTTATTTCGCCTCCAAAAGGGTATTCTAATAATTTTCCTCATAATTTTAAGGGTAGTTTAGTCATTTCACCTCCAAAAGGGTATTCTAATAATTTCCCACATAATTTTTAAGGATAGTTCGGTCATTTCCTATGTTTCCCTTAAAATTTATCCCTTAGGGTTTGATAAATAATATTAGGGTTTGCTAATCACCATTAAAGTTTACCAATTAGGGTTTAGGATTTTCGAATAAGAAATTAGGGTTTCCTAACTGCAGATTAGGGATTCTAATCTATCATTAGGGTTTACTAAGGTTATACCTTATTTGGTCAACATTTGATCATTAATCCCTTACTATACACACACACACACACGATCGTAGATACAATTATAATAATTGTATTAACTATCAAATCTCTATCCGTAATTAGGGTTAGGGTTTTCATCAACTGAATTAAGGTTTATCAATATCTGTTAACTATATCTCTACTCCTATTTCTCAGTCAATACCCAGTTTGACCATCTTACTAAACTCGCATCACAGATACTCAGCACAATATTGATAATTAATACAAAAAAAAAATTATTCGTAAAATTTTAATTGTTTAAAATTCTGGGTCCTCACATTCTCCCCTCCTTATAAGGATTCCGTCCTCGGAATCACCACTTTGTTACTCTCTAAAATCTTTTAAAGTTGTATCATTAATTCATTCTTATCAACACAATATTAATTTGTGTCTCATATATTTACCTATGACTTGGATTCGTAAAAAGAACAACTCATAGCGATATCTATCCAATATTACTCACGTAATTAAATTACTAAATGAAATAGTTGTCTACCACCATATCCTGTGCAACTAGTGCGTCTTGCACCGTTATATTAAACGTACGTGCCGTTGGTCTTCCCAGCTTAGCAGGTTCTCTAATCGTTAAGGTTCCGCTACTGGGTCCCTTGTTGATACTTCCCTTATCCCCATTCTTCTTGGGATAATTTTGAACCCGATGATCTGTTGATTCACATGAAAAACAGCCTTGTGTCTTCTTCGGACTTATTACTATATTGGGTATTCTTCATGGGCACTTTCTAAATTTAACATAGGTTTATCTTCTATAGTTTGAAACTATTCCATAAGCTACTTGAATTGGCACTCCTCGTATCCTTCCCTACAGATCATTCCCTTTTTGCCCAACTGGTTCTGGTTCAGATACCGGTTCAAACGGAACGACCAGTTCCTCACTCTCTTATGTGAACATCCTTAAATTCTAAAGTATCGATCAACTATATTACTAGACTAGCACGTAATATACATTATATACACATAGCAAACAATAGTTTTCTTTAAGTTAGTTTTTATCTTATTTTACGATGAATTTCCTCAATTCATATCCTCTAAACTCTTTTTGAGTTTAACTTTTCTGCCACTCCTATTCCTCCAAGGTTATAGCCTAAGGTAACCCTACCTAAGGTTTATAATCTACAGCTCTGATACCAAATTATGACGCCCCAAAATTCTATACAATCCCTGTAGCATATTTAGTGCTCACGTAAATATTCCATAAGATAATAATTCCTATCAATCCAAGATTCATAGTATTCCACAACGAACAGTAGTTCTCGTCAGAACATTTACTATGTTGGGATACTCTCACTTGGATGAATAGGTTTATAATTTCACAGATATTTCTTTCATATCAATAATTCTCATCTATCTGACATTCGTAGTATTAATATTAGGGTCGTTCTTGGAATCTGAGGGATGCGACCGACCTCGGTGCATCAGAGAACCACAATATCTTTCAATACTCCCAATTCAGATGTATAGTTCATATAGATACTGTATTTCTTCCTATGTTCTAGAAAGGTAAAAACTACGCAATTGTTAAAGATGATAATACAATATTATATATTCTTAAATTGGCTTACAAATAAATCCCAACTTGTTATTACATCAGAGTATAGTTCCCGAGGATATAGACAAATTTACATTGACTGAGTTCTTCCATCCATAATATTGAACTCCAGAACCTTTGACATTTCAGCTAAAGTTGCAAAGGAAAAGAATAATTGCAAGGATGAGCTACAGAAAGCTCAACAAGATTTAATCAAGTTGTATATTATACTCACACAGTATCTGAATGAAAGGAACATATAGTTCAGAGTATTTTCCCCATTCCTAAGAGTCATAAAAACTTACAGGAGTTCTGTCATTCCCAAGAGTCACAAACACTTGTATGAGTTCTTTAATTCCTAAGAGTCACAAAGACGTATAAGAGTTCTGTTCGGATATCTCATAGGGAGTCAGCCTAATCATATCCTAGGAGTATGCATATCATCCTACCAATTTAACAAGGTCAGTATTTTTTTAACTGCTGTAATTGAAACCCAGGGTTAGTATTATAACTACCCATCATTGTAAACCAAGGTCAGTACTATGACTGCCCATATTATCTCGGGACAAAACGGTATCAGTATATATATACACCAAAAAATATTGGTTTTTCCACAGTTTATGCTTTGATATCAAATCAAACACATTTTACGCAAATAACAGCTCATATGGTTTAGTTATGCTTGAACAATAAGTCATAACCCTCTTCAAATCACAGATATCACGAATAATGTTTATAACAAGTTCGTATATCAATATATATGACTTGCATTTAATATAGAATTTAAATGAAGTTAGAAAAACTTGCATAAAAATAAAAAGTTTGCACATAGTGCAGGAAAACTTGCTTGCTCCGACGATTACCGCTAAGCAATCTAATTTAATCTATTAGAGAAGACCTATCATTAATTAGATTGATCTTTCAATCAGCATAACATATCGTAATCTTAACTAATCTTCAAATAAGTTATCTAACATTTAGTTACATAATCAAACATTAGATAATTCCTTAACTTATTAGTAATATTACATTCTTTGATAATATTTTAATTATCTTAAGACCCTAGTCTAACATCATTAATCATTTAATAATATTTTATTTATTTTTTAATATTATTAACTATTTAATAATATCTTTAATCCTTTACAGATATTATTAATCATTTAACATCTTAATCATTTATAAATATTATTAATCCTTTAATAATATTTTAATTACTAAGTAATATTATTAATCATTTAATAATATCTTAATCATTTATAAATATTATTAATCCTTTAATAATATTTTATTCATTTATAAATATTATTAATCCTTTAATAATATTTTAATTACTTAGTAATATTATTAATTATTTAATAATATTTTATTCATTTATAAATAATTTAATTTAATTATTTATCTCTTACTATTTAATTTATTTAACACACATAGTATGCCATTTATATATTTTTTTATTAAAAATAAGCAAAATACCCCCATAAAGTCTTAGTATAACATATAATGATTATTTAATTATGAAAATCACATTTCCAAGTTTTATAATTCATTATAACTTAATTTTCTCATTTATTCTTAACTCATTAATAGGCATGAAAATTATCAAAACAACTTATTATTATTTTTATATTATGGGGAATATCAATATATGAGATTTGAGTCACAAAATAAGTTTCTTGAAATTTTCCAAATTCGTTTGGTATTTTTAAATAGATTAAAATAGGCTAAAATAGCAACATTTATCATAAATTATCCTTTAGTCCAAAAGTTCTGAAATTTATAGGGTAGCTACATATTATTTGACAGAGTCTCATGTAAAAATTTCACATTCTTCTGAGTTGAACTCACTGAGTTATTACAGTTTACTTTTAAAATCACACTTTCTTGTAAAATCCATATCTCTCTTTCTAGACATCGAAAAATTACCATCTTTGGACAGGACCTAGTTAACTTGATATAGTATCATACCACAAAAGGCCCGAATTTTCAGACCAACAACACTGTCCAAAACAGCCTTCACCAAAAATTGCCAGAAAACTCATTTGATTTTTTCAGATTTTTGTCGGTAGGAAGTGTTTTACGAACAATGACACCGCGGTTGATTCGTTTAACATTTTTGAGTTCTACCACTTGGGTTCAACAGATAACTCATGTATCTAACTCACCGCTTTGACAGATCACAAAAATAATATATATATTTTAAATGGTAAAGCCTCAAAGTGGACTGATTTTCAAGATTTTTGAGCAAGAAAACTGTTTTGGTTTTCTTTTGATTTCCTAGCTTTTCAACTCTTAAAATGGTACTATCTAAACATGAAACATTATAAAACATGTACATCTATCCAAATATGGCTTAAGATATTAAGCTCAATATTTGATCTAAAACAACCATTACAAAACAAATTACACTAGCTAAGGTTTTGAGTTTATGAGATTTTTATACCTTTAGAGTGCCTCCTTTTGATTTCTCCTTTTTTTCTTCTCTCCCTCTCTTCTCTCATGGTAGCAGTCCCTCTCTTCTTTCTCTTCTATTCTCGGGTGGGGGTGAGAGAGATAAGAGAGAATTTCTTCTCTTTTTCTTTTTCTTTCTCTTTCTTTCTTTTGTTTTGTTTAAGTTAGTATAAAATTAAGACCAAGGGCAAAGTAGTCTTTAACCATCACTAGGAGAAGGGCAAAATGGTCTTTAAGTCATCTCAAGGAAATTTCCTAAAAATTTCCTCACAGTACATATTGGTCATAATCAAATTTTAGGGACAAAATTGTCATTTTACTATGTTTAGGAAATTTCTTAGAAATTTCCTTCAAGGATGCCATGGTCAATATCAAATCTCTCTTGGGGCAAAATTATCATTTTCATATTACTAGAAAACTTCCTAGCAATTTCCTTCCTAGGACATAAAAGTCATTATTAATTTACTGTTAGGACAAAATAGTCATTTCCCAAAATATCCACCAGGTGACATCATCATGACATCATTATAATGACATCATCTTCTGTGTTTCTTTAATGCTGATGTCATGCTTGCATCATCTCTTTTTTGATTGGTTGATTTAAGTTCACTTGGATTGGAGGGTATTTTGGTTATTTCATATATAATTTTAAGGATAATTTGGTTATTTCGTCTCCAAAAGGGTATTCTAATAATTTCCCTCACAATTTTAAGGGTAGTTTAGTCATTTCACCTCCAAAAGGGTATTCTGATAATTTTCTACATAATTTTTAAGGATAGTTCGGTCATTTCCTATGTTTCCCTTAAAATTTAATCCTTAGGGTTTGATAAATAATATTAGGGTTTGCTAATCACCATTAAGGTTTACCAATTAGGCTTTAGGATTCCCGAATAAGAAATTAGGGTTTTCTAACTGCAGATTAGGGATTCTAATATATCATTAGGGTTTACTAAGGTTATACCTTATTTGGTCAACATTTGATCATTAATCCCTTACTATACACACACACGATCATAGATACAATTATAATAACTGTATTAACTATCAAATCTCTATCCGTAATTAGGGTTAAGGCTTTTCATCAACTGAACTAAGGTTTCTCAATATCTGTTAACTATATCTCTACTCATATTTCTCAGTCAATACCCAACTTGACCATCTTACTAAACTCGTATCACAGATACTCAGCACAATATTGATAATTAATATAAAAAAAAAATTTATTCGTAAAATTTTAATTGTTTAAAATTCTGGGTCCTCACAATCGTTACAGCTTACAGACATGATTTGTTCCAGCCTTTGAAAGAAATCCCTCTGGCTGTGTCATATACACATCCTCCTCAAGTTTCCCATTGAGGAAGGCCATTTTCACGTCCATCTGCCAGATCTCATAGTCGTAATAAGCTGCAGTCGCAAGCAAAATCCGAATGGACTTAAGTATAGTTATTGGTGAGAAGGTTTCATCATAGTCTACTACTTGTCTTTGTTTAAAACCTTTTGCAACCAGTCGGGCCTTATAGGTCTTTACCTTGCCGTCCGTTCCAGTCTTTCTCTTAAAGACCCATTTACACCCAATAGGTTTAATGCCTTCATGTGGTGAAACGAAAATCCATACTTGGTTTTCATCCATGGAGTCAATCTCGGATTTCATGGCTTCAAGCCATTTCCCTAAGTCTTTATTACTCATTGCATGTTCGTAATTCAATAGATCATCATCATTCATGATGTGTACCTCATCGTCATCCTCTATGACGAATCCATACCTATCAGGAATCTTCGGTACTCTTCCAGATTTACAAATAGGGTATTGTACAGAAGGTGTCTCTACTTGGACAAGTTCATCCACTTGATCTGTAGTGGTTTGTGGTTCTTGAATTTCTTCAAGATCTATTTTCCTCCCACTGGCCCTTTCAAGGATAAACTCATTTTCCAAGAAGGCAGCGTGTTTGGCAACAAACACCTTTTGCACAGTAGGATTGTAGAAATAGTATCCCAAACTTTCTTTAGGATATCCCACAAATGTTCATTTATCAGATCTTGTCCCAAGCTTATCATTTTGAAACTTTTTCACATAAGCTAGACATCTCCAAATCTTAACATGTTTAAGACCAGGTTTCCTCCCTGTCCACATCTCCTATGGAGTCTTGGGGACGGATTTTGAGGGGACCTTATTTAGTAGATATGCAGCCGCTTCTAGGGCATAATCCCAGAATAATACTGAAGATCGGTAAAACTCATCATGGATCGAACCATGTCCAACAATGTTCGATTTCTCCTTTCAAATACACCATTTAACTGTGGTGTACCTGGTGGAGTCCATTGTGAGATTATACCATTTTCTTTGAGACAATCAAGAAACTCGCCGCTTAAGTATTCACCACCTCGATATGATCGAAGAATCTTAATACATTTGTCAGTTTATTTCTCTACTTCACTTCTGAACTCTTTAAACTTTTCAAACGATTCAGATTTGTATTTCATTAAATACACATATCCATATCTTGAGTGATCATCAGTGAAAGTAATAAAATAAGAATACCCTCCCCGTGCATTCGTTGTCATAGGTCCACAAACGTCTGTGTGAACCAACGCTAACAACTCTGTAACTCTTTCTCCTTTTCCACTAAGAGGAGATTTGGTCATTTTTCCCATGAGACAAGATTCACAAGTTGAATATGATTCAAAATCAGATAGCTCTAAGAGCCCATCCTTATGCAACTTGGATAATCTTGTTTCAATGATATGACCGAGTCTACAGTGCCATATATAGGTATAATTAAAATTATATCTTTTCCTTTTCTTAGTTTGTTCTATTTGAAGTATATTTTCATGCAAGTCAAGTATATAAAGTCCATTTCGCAGATTACCAACACCATATAAAACATTATCTTTATAAATTGAACAACTGTTGTTCCTTATTATAATGTCAAATCCATCCATATCTAATACGGAAATAGCAATAATGTTTCTAATGATATTCGAAACAAAATAACAGTTATTAAAATAAATGGACTTGCCCATAGACATTGCTAAACACTAAGTGCCTACAGCTAATGCAACAACTTTTGCTCCATTTCCCACTTGTAGGACCACCTCATCCTTGTTCAGCTTACTATTTTTGACCAGTCCTTGCACAGTATTACATATGTGTGAACCACATTCGGTATCCAATACCCAAGTAGGATTATGACTTTCAGAAAAATTAATTTTAATCATGAACAAACCTTGATTGAAAGTCGAAGCATCTCTAAGCTTCTTCTCTGCCAGAAACTTCTTGCAGTTCCTCTTCCAGTGACCCGACTCGTTGCAATGGAAGCAGATTCCTTTGCTAGCTGGATCATGTTTCTTTTGTTCCTTCAAGTTCACCTTGCCCTTAGCCTTCCTAGATTTCTTCTTTTCAGAATATATCTTGGGCCTCTTCCTTTTCTTAGAAGAATCCACAATTAAGACATGGTTCTTCTTGGATGGGAAGTGACCTTCTACAGTTTTCAACATGTTAAGTAATTCAGGCAAGCTGACATCTAACTTATTCATGTGGAAATTAATGACGAACTGTGAGAAGGTTTCAGGGAGTGTCTGCAAGACTAAGTTTTGACTCAACTCCCCATCCATGACGAACCCAAGTTGTCCAAGGCGTTCACAGATTGATCACCCTTAGGATATAAGTCTCAACAGCGGTGCCCTCGGTCTTCCGAGATTGGAAGAGCTCCTTAGATATCTCATATCTAGCAGTCCTACTTTGTTCACCATACAACTCCTTGAGGTGAAGCAACATAGTAAGAGCATCCATGTTTTCATGCTGACGTTAAAGCTCGTTATTCATGGATGCGAGCATGATGCATTGAGCCACAGATGCATCATCTTGCCACTTTACAATAGTGGAAATCTCTTCCTCAGAGGTTGTTTCTGGAACAGTTCCAAGGACAGGTGAATTTAGGACATAAGAAATCTTTTCAGCAGTGAGAACTATTCTCAGATTTCTTAACCAGTTCGTGTAATTCGGTCCGGTTAGTTTATTAGCATCAAGTATGCTACACAATGAAATAAGTGATTTTGGCATTTTTAAAATTCTGCATGTGAAAAGACAACATTTTAGCAAACATTCATGTAATTAATTTTATATACCAAAATAAATTTAGGTCTTATTTTAGATTGGTATCTCCCACTATTTTCTTCAAACTATATTACCCTCACTTATATAGTTCGACAACATCTAATTAAAAATTTTCTAGTGAGATTAAGGATCCCATTTCAATTGTATATAGCCTTGTGTGTGCACAACAAACGATATATAAATAAATAGGTAGACAACTCTTGTCAATCACATCAATATGTGACTCCTTGTATTTTTCCTCTTAAATCATAATGGTCAAGTATGTGCACATCCGAACTAAAATGATTTAAGTTAAGTCCATCCTAGCACTCCATATATTCCAAAAAGAAAAATAGTGTTCTTGTGTGTGCACAACAAAATAATATTGTTCAATTAACTTTATAAGCATCAAATGTGATTAAATTAATATCTTAAATACGCAATACTCGCTTTGTGTGTGCACAACAAACTCGTATTAAATATTTAATACTCTATTAATTTATTATGCTAGAAGGCGACGTTCGATATTCCAAATATCTTTCAACGCTTTAGACTTAATATAATTTTTTTGAGGGGTTTGTTATTATTTGTCTCATCTTGTTTAGCGCGCATGCACACACACACACACACATATATATATATATATATATAATACGCGTCATTTTATTAAACATGTGAAGCATGTTTGCATAAAATATATAATATATATATATATATATATATATATATATATATATTACTTAGCATGCACATATGGAATACTATATTCTACCCGGATTGATTATGGACTTTTATCCTAGTTTGGTTCACTAGAGCCACCAAGTGAACCAAAAGATCAAACCTAGGACTGCAAGAATTTAAATTTAAACGTAACTAATACATTTAAACCCAGGCTCCATACAAGCGGGTCTTCATGCGTTCCTAGCTCCTTGGCCTCCAATTTTTTAAGATAATTCTAACTATTTCTATTACAAAAATTATTTCAATAAATAGAAACCTTGATCAATAGTCAAGGGGAAGTACATAAGAGGGAGATAGAATTTACATCGAGAAAAATCAGAGAAGATGAGGTACGCAGCCCCATTTAATAAAATCCATTTATTCAAGCATTCAACTAAAAAAAAATCCAATCACATTGGTCAATAGTCCATAATCAACCCCATTTATTCTCATACACATCAACATATACATCAATAAATAATCATTCATCTCATGAATAATAAAACCATTCCATATATAGATCGATGTCATTTAATAGACAAAAGTTTTACTAAATTTTAGTTTTGAAACAAAATAAACTCTTTTATTTTAATCAAAAACCAAATCCAAATTAAACTCTTTTACTTTTTAGCAATCTGAAATCATATTTCAGATAAAATAAAATTTTAAATTTTTATCAATTTAAATAAACCATTTACTTGATTGAGGAAAAAAAATAAGGTTTTCAGAATCTGCAGGACGGCACGCCCACGCCTAGAATGAACTGGGATGCGGCGCGGCCGCTGGTAGCTGTCGTCTAGCACTACTAAATTTACCTCACTAAGGTTCTACTAATCTTATGAATTAGTATAGCAATAAGCAAGGATCGATCCCATAGAGAGTGAATTGTATCTTAATTATCCAATGAATTCAATGAGTTGGGGGGGGGGGGGTTTTTTGTTTGAAAACAATTTAAGTAATCAAAAGTGAATTTAAGAAAATATCAATAAGTAAAAGAGTTCAATTCTTCAGTTCAGTATTCCCTTTTCACAATTATGAATTAATTAAGTTATTATACTATTTACCCTTCTAATGAGATTAATAACCCTAGATAATTGCAATCGCAAATTATTCGAAATCCTCCTTAAGTGTAGATCTAATGCGACGATCGCCAATAATAGATTCTATCTAGCATACAACCTAGATCTATCAGCCTAGATTTAATATGATAGAAGCATTAAGCATGATAATTAGAATATTCCAAGCAATAATTATATAATCAGAAACTATTTAACTTGTCTTCTGAAAACCTTAATAATATTTCAAAGCTTGACCACAATAAAATATTATCAATTGCTACTTAGATTAGACACACTTCATTTGCTTAAAATCTGTCTTAATCTAGCATATGAAATCAATTTATTAATTTAATCCTGCAGAAACTAAAATAATCTATTGGATAACATATATGAAAGTTCACATAGATAATCAGAATAAATCTCAATGAATGAATAAATACTAAATAAACTTAATCAAACCAGTAATTGTTAATCAGGTTCAACATCCCTTCAGAATTGAATAAGAGAATTAGCCTGACATGCCTTGAATAGCCTCCAAAAAATATAATGAGAATACTTAGATCCAAGATGATCAGAATATAGGAAAACAACTCCTATTTAAAGCC
Source organism: Panax stipuleanatus (assembly GCA_020205555.1). NCBI lineage: Eukaryota > Viridiplantae > Streptophyta > Magnoliopsida > Apiales > Araliaceae > Panax > Panax stipuleanatus. Next base: position 72,226,178 of record CM035120.1, on the reverse strand, counting down.
TAGGCAAACCCTCAGTCAATTAAGGTAAGTCACAATCCTATTCTAATTCAACTTATAATTTAATAACCTAAAAATCCTGTCAGGCGTCAGAACTACGCGGTCCGTGCTTCATTCCCTTTATAAACTGCGGGGTCAACGCACTACATACAGTAGCTTTATCCCGTAACTACGCGGTCCGCGCTATCTCTCAAGCCTCCACAACTCAGTCAGCGGACCACTTGTCGTAACTCCATCCTTCAACAGCGCGGTCAGCGCTTCACATGTACTAACCACAGCGCTGTCAGTGCTTCTCCACCAGTTTTGTCCAAACTTTGATCTTTTCAGCTTTTAAATCCATTCCAACCTCTATTCCTGCAATAAACACAAAACACTACAAATTTATACTAACAATACCCAAAAACTCACAATAAACAAGCTAAATTGAGATCAATTCACAGGTCTTCAACCTACTCATCAAATTCCCCCAAACATGAACTATTACTTGTCGTCAAGCAAACACAATGACACTAATACTAAACTAAAATGAATGCAACTCCAGAGATTTGAACAATAACCATGATAATTTAATGAATTAGATGCCTCAGAGATAAACGACTGTTATGCTATCCATATCTCATCACATACCAGCCTTCTTTTCACATGTTCTCCTCACCAACATACGATTTGCATATTTTTGTGAGTGTGTGCCCAACATGACCTCGACAACAACAAAGATCAATGCAGATAAAATCATAAACATGTAAAACCTTTATAACCAACATTACAGCAAACATAGTCACAGGAGAAATAAATTTTTGAACCGGGCTCATTATTCCTAGTGAGTGCATCTTAATGCTCCATCTCACTTTTTATTATATATATATTTTTTTACCCGACTTGTGCAATGTCCAGTTCCATTAGGCTTTTCAATGCTACCCATGTGACGGACTTTCGGCCAACGACTCCCAAACCCGAAGGCTTTAGGGCGCTAGGTGTAAAGACATCCCCTAGGGTTTACTTATCTAAGTAGCAAAGGCCACGAAACTGTACTAAGTCAGATTTTTTTTCTATATATTTTTTTTCAGATCAAATATTTCTCTTTTCTTTCTGAATTCCTTTCTTGAGCCACTGTTTCCCCCCCCCCCCAAACTTATGTGAAAGCCATTGTTTAACTTCTTTAATACATACTCATGTTCTATCTTGCACTTATTTCCCATTATTATTGAAAACCAGTTGGTGTGCTTGATTTTTAGAAAATACAAAACGCATGATATGAGATTCCTATGGTCAAAATCAGTCAATACATAACGATCAATTTCAAACATGCAAGTCATTAATCATTTTCCTCATTGGCTTCATCTTATTAACATAGCTCTTTGTCCAATCTCTATGCAACCTAAAATCCTATATGAATTCAAAAATATATATATATATATATTTTTAATTTTGACATGCATATGACTAATTAAACTAAACTATATGCACCCTAATATGCAGAATAACACAGAAAATACCCCCCACACTTATTTCAAGGAATGCCCTCATTACTTAGCATAAAGAAATAAAAACGAGGACTTCCCTACAGACGACTCAACGCTCGTCGTCATCTGAAGAAGGGTAGGCAGATAAGATTGTTGGATCAGGCAGCTGCACTAGTTGGAGAGGATTCATTCGGGAGAAGGCATCCGCCACGGTGAAGGCGCCTATGTTCTAGGTATACATTTGATCCTGGCGCTGTGCAAGGCGGAGCAATATTTTCTGACCTCTGTCAATAGATGGACCGGCTTCGGCCGTAGTGGATGGTGGAGAGGATGATGTAGCCGGTGGTATTATAATGCAACCCTCGCCCCGAGGATGGGAGTGTGCTCCACTCCATTCTCTATATGTGATAATGACCTTATGATCAATGGGCCCCATAGGTTGCTGAATTGGCTCTGAAGTATCCCACCGGACTCCTGCCTTTTGGTATAACTCCATGATCAAAAAACTGTGCAATAGTCCACTGTAGTACTCCCACGAAGTGATTTATCTATCGGCTGCTGGATACACATACCGACATCCACGGGAAAAAACTATTGATCATTGGGACTATCATACCAAGAGTGGATGATTCCGTAGAGAAGACGCGCTCTATCCACCGTGACTTCAGTTTGATGGGTAGTAGGCATGAGTCTAGCATATAGGAAAGCGTACCAAGCCTTTCCATATCTGCTAAGCTCGAAATGGGGAAATTGAACCTTCATGTCTGTCCAGGCTTAAGAACCCATTGGGTACCAGGTTTGCAAAGGTAAACAATAATTTCATCCAAGTTGGGAAGGTGATCTTCATAGGTGTTCTCCATTTGTGTCTCCAACCCAATATGTTCGTTAATGGCCATGTGGTGGAATGAAACTGGCCGACCTTGGACTTGTACAACCCTCCCTTCATGCTCTATTGCGTTGGCATAGAACTCCTTCACGGTGTTAAGCACGGCTGGTTGTGATTGTTCGACCAACTGGAACCATTGCCGCTCAGCGATCATCAAAGCCAAGTCGCCATCTAGGTTAGCGTTGGGTGTAAAGCCTCGTTCCGGCACAAGGGACTTTTTGGCTATGGCGTTGTAATGAGCCGCCGCCGTCTCGCTCACAAATCGAGAAGTATCAAAAGATGGGCGAGAACCGGAGGTGGAGGTCCTTGGTTGTTTGGAAGATATGTTGTAAGGAGTGGCACACAAAAATTGGCTTGGACAAATTGTCAAACACTTGGCGTGCACCCTTTTTCTCTTCCTTAAACCTTTGTGAAGGTTTGGAATCCGTGGTTGTTATTCTTGCCTTGTTAATTGATGATGTGTAGCTAAAGTTTGTTTTGATGATTTGGGTTTGGGGATTGTGATGGCAAGGTTAGAGGGAATGGGGCTTGCACGAATTTGAGGAGAGATAGAGCTTTCAGATTGAGAACGGTAGGGAGTGATTGGGGGTAGTGGGTTAGGGTTTTATAATGGGATGAGGAGAAAAGAATGGTCTAAGTATAGTAGGAGAAGGAGAATAGGAAGTCAAAAGAGAAAAGGAAAGGGTTTAAGGGTTTAAGGAGTGCACGAACCCGTTCAAATTCCGCATTAAAAATTAAAACTGCCGAAATACGCTGTCCTCACGGCTAGGGGCGCGGTCAGCACTGGGAAGGGGTTTTGTTCTTCCACCTTCTGCATACACTACGCGGTCTGCACGGCTGGGGTGCGGTCAGCGCGGCTGGGGTGCGGTCAGCGCTTGGACTGAGTTTTTGTCTTGGTGTTTTTGCATATACTGCGTGCCTAGCGCTGTTAGAGCGCGGTTCGCGCTGTCCTTCCAACAATGTGATTTTTTCCTTTTTATTGTGCTTCTTGCCTGCATCATTATCAATCCATTATCAGAATCTTAACTTAAAACTACGTTTTACCAAATAAAAAATACTACTTAGTATAAAAATATGATAACAATTATGGGTTGCCTCCCGCACAGCTGCCCTTGTTTAACGTCGTTAGCTTGACTTAAATTCTTTCTTCTATTCATAAGTCGGCTCAATTAGAGTCATGACTTCAACCTCATCCACTTGTTCACTATTCAGAAATGGTTTCAGCCTGTGCCCATTCATTTTGAACACAGTTTTGTTGTTCGGATTTCGGATATCTATTGCACCATGAGGAAAAATATTAGTAATCACAAATGGTCCCTCCCAACGAGAGCGCAATTTTCCTGGAAATAACTTCAAGCGTGAATTACAAAGGAGGACTTTCTGGCCCACAGTGAATTTTTTCCTTAATATCTTCTTGTCATGAAAATCTTTTATCTTTGATTTGTATAGCTTTGAACTCTCGTATGCTTCGTTCCGTAAGTTCTTATAACTGCAACTTCCTGTTGATGCCAGCCTGGTCCATATTCATGTTATACTGTTTTATAGCCCAGAAAGCTCTATGCTCCAGCTCCACCGGAAGGTGACATGGTTTTTCGAACACTAACCTATACGGGGACATATCTATCGGAGTTTTGTACGCCGTCCTATAAGCCCATAATGCGTCAACCAATCTCAGACTCCAATCTTTTCGGTTGGGGTTGACCACTTTTTCCAGAATGGATTTTACTTCTCGGTTAAAGACCTCTGCCTGGTCATTGCTTTGCGGATGGTAAGATGTAGATACTTTGTGAAGAACGTTATATTTCTTCAGCAAAACGGCTAACACCCTATTGTAAAAGTAAGTACCGCGATCACTGATGATGGCCTGTGGTGCTCCAAACCTGACAAAAATGTTAATTCTGACAAACTCTGCAACAACTTTAGAATCGTCAGTCCTAGTGGCTTTTGCTTCCACCCATTTGGATACATAATCAACTGCCAATAAAATGTAAATATTTTCAAAAGACACAGGAAACGGTCCCATGAAATAAATACCCTAAACATCAAAGATTTCTACAATTTGGATAGGGTTTTGTGGCATTTGGTTATGGTGAGATAAATTTCCAGTCTTTTGGCATTTTTCACATGCTTTACAAAACAAATAAGAGTCCTCAAAAATGGATGGCCAATAGAAACCACTCCCTAGTCCAAAATGACCCCCACAAGCATAGGAATGATAGAAAGTTAGAATAGATTGAAATTCACTACCAGGTATGCAACGTCTAACTATCTGATCAGAACAAAATTTCCACAGATATGGGTCGTCCCAGACATAGTATTTAGCACACTCCTAAGATTTTCTTTTTGAGATCTAGAATGTTCATGTGGAACAAAAGCACTTACCAGAAAATTCACTATATCAGCATACCAGGGGGTTGTAATTCCAATAGACAGTAGATGCTCGTCTGGAAACATGTCATGCAATGTTAGTACTTCTTCTTCTTTAATGATCCTGCTAAAGTGATCTGCCACCAAGTTATCCGCACCCTTTTTATCTTTGATCTCCAAATTGAATTCTTGCACCAACAAGATCCATCTTATGATTCGTGGTTTGGATTCCTTTTTGGTTAGCAAGTACCTGAGAGCAGCATGGTCAGAATAAACTATCACTTTAGTACCTAGAAAATATGATATGAATTTATCTAAAGAAAATACAACAGATAAAAATTCTTTTTCTATTATCGAATAGTTTATCTAAGCCGCGTTCAACGTTCTGGAAACATAGTAGATGGCATGGGTGGTTTTGTCAATCTTTTGGCCCAAGACGGTGCCTACAACATAGTTGCTTGCATCACACATTATTTCAAAAGGAAAGTCCCAATTTGGCGGTTGAATGATAGGAGCTGACATCAATGACTTCTTTAAGGTATCAAAAGCCGCCTTGCATTCATCGCTAAACTGAAATTCCTCATCTCTTTGTAGCAGCTTGCATAAAGGTAACGCTATCTTGGCAAAGTCCTTTATAAACCTACGATAAAATCCTGCATGTCCAAGAAAAGTACGTATCTCCCGTACACTGACGGGGTAAGGTAATGCAGATATAATATCAATTTTAGCCTTATCAACTTCTAAACCATAGATTGATACAACATGTCCAAGTACTATTCCTTGTTCTACCATAAAGTGACATTTTTTCTAATTTAACACAAGGTTTGTTTCTACACATCTGTCCAATGCACGTGTTAAATTATCTAAACATGCATCTAATGAATCACCATAAACTGTGAAATCATCCATAAAGACTTCGATACATTCTTCCAAAAGATCTGAAAAAATACTTATCATGTGATAAATGGTTTTTATCACCACTTATTCGGATAGTAACCAACTTATTTTGTTGCATAAAATCAAGTATCATTGTGCTTTTCATGTGTTTTTGCTTTATTTTGTAGTTTGCATGTTTTAGAACTCCCTTGGTGCTTAATGAGCTAAAAAGGACAAAATGAGGCCAAAAGGAGCAAGAATGGAATGATAGCATGATCATGGGAAGGAAGTGCAATCCGGACATCGTTTGGGGGGTTTATGTTCATTTCATGTTCCTGGATTGGAACTTGGTTCATATTGTAGAGCATCTTCTAAGCTTTCCGGAACATCTTTAATCATCCCAATCAGAGTTCGGAGGCGAGAGTTATGCCCCGTATACCAACGGACGTTAAACTTCACGGTTTTGGGTTTCCATTGCGCAGCTGTCACTTGGAGCTCAATTTCAACCTTCATCCATCCATTATTTCTCAATTCTCAAAAAATAAAAGTCGCAAAGCTCTTCGATAGCTTCGATTTGATAGGTGACAGGCTCCATAACTCTTCTCGGATCAAAAGTTATGGCCGTTTTACCAGAGGACACTGCAGCAGAAAATGATTGGCGCGGGCACGCGGATTTTTAGTGCATTTTGGGCGCGGCCGCGCCAGTTTAATAGGCTGCCAGATTTGACTTTTCAATTGAACGGCTTGGCTTGAGCAAAGGATATATAGAGGGCTCATTTTTGGCAAGAAAGGGGATCAGATATTGGCCTTAAGCCTTAGCCCTCGCTTGTTCTTCCATTTCTTTTACATTTCTTGTATAGATTAGGAGTAGATTAAGTCTAGATTAGGGTTCTAGGGTTAGATTAGGTTTGAAGATTGAAGCAAGTGGATTCCATTAGAGATTCAACAAAGAGCTTGAGCACTCAGATTTGCTATTTTCTATCTTTTGAATCTCTTTGCTTTCTATTTGTAATCTTATGATATATATTCAACTTGTGGATGATATGTTTGAGTCATTTATGACTTTGACCTTATTTTGAGGTTCCAATGGAACCTAATGAGCAGTTTAATTTGATTTTCTTCCATGTTGGTTCTTATTTGATTGTTATGTGATTGTCTGCTGCGATTTATGCTTTAATTACTTAATTGAGTCATGACCAATTACTATGATAACCTATGTGGACTTGAAAGACAAAGTGTAGGTTTAGATCTAATCGTAGTGGCGGGCGATTGTACGTTCACATGGCGTTAGGCGTATAATTTGTGCTTAGCATAGACATATACCGAAGCGTCGCTCGTAGTCAATAGAGAACTTGACCTTAAACCCTATTTATTTGTAAACACCATAGACATATATAGGTTTAAATAATGTGGGTGTTCACGTGCGTTCTATCATCTGTGGATTGCAAGTGATATGGATTAGGTACATCGAAAGATGGCCTTCTCTCACTTTCGTGTTCTCGGCTTACAAGCTGTTATGATTAAATTGACTTAATTGGAAGTGAATCGGCTTAGACTAATCATTAGGGGAAATTGGAGTCTCTTATCTTCATTATCTGATTTTAACTCTAGAATTACTTAGTTTATGTGTAAATTCCTTGCCTAGTTAATATTAGCTTAATATTTTAAACTCTTTACCGCCCGTTTAAATAAGAATGAGATGATTATGTGCTATTGATTTGGCGACTGTTTATCTGTTAATTCCTTGTGGGAACGATATCTATACTTACACTTTATTACTTGTTGACTGCGTATACTTGCGCGTTAATTGTCATTATATAAATCGGACAACAAGTTTTTGGCACCGCTGCCGGGGAATAAATTGGATAACTGTTTGCCAACATTAGTTTAAATCAAATTAGTCTTACTTTAAACATTTTTTTTTAATTCTCTTCATATATTCTCTTTTCAGGTACAATGGACTTAAAAATTTTATCCATGGAACTACACAAGTCAGGAGCAACCAAGGGAAGTAGGGAATGATGGTGTCGACCCAATTGCTTCACTTTCAGCATAGTTGGAGGTTCTCTCGAGAAAGTTGGATACTGTTTCAGCTCAACAGAGTTGAGAGACAGCATTTTATGACTACGGTGCTGGGAGCTACACGAGCCATCAGGAGCATATCAGTTATGGGCAAGAGCAGTATAGGGGTGAGTACTCCTACAATGAGCCTTATCCCAATAATCAGCAGGATTGGGGGTATCACCCAGAGCCTTCATGAAGCTATTATGAAGACCACTAATGCGAGCCAAGTCCAATGTAAGCACCAGAATGCACCTTCCAGACTCCAGCTTATGAGCCTCAGTACATGGATTTTGAGGATAACACAGAAAAGGCAAGCCTGGAGGAAGGAGGTGACATAGCATCATTAAGAGATACCATAATTGATCAATCACAGTCAATTGAGAATCTTCAGTATTGGGAAAACTAGATTAGTATGGCGTTGATGAAAGAAGAGTTGATTGAGCAAGGGATACAGACTCAGAATCTTCAGCATCAACTCTCTCAAGTAGTGGATGCCGTGAGCAAGGGCCTCAGAATTCCAGGGAGATTCAGTACATGGATTCTGAGGATGAAGCAGAAAAGGAGATCTTGATTAAGCGACAGGAGTCGATTGAGGATCTTCAGACTTGGATTGAGCAAATTAGCACAACTTTAAGGAATGAGGAGGTGATTGAGGAAGGAACCGAAGCTCAAGATCTTCAAAGTCCAATGCCTCAGATGACTAAAGCCGTGATGTGATGATCCCCATGATACTTGGTGCTATGAAATGGATGCAGAAACTGATGGAGATTCAGAAGTGCACTTGCAACTGGATGAGCATAAGGCAATGGATATAGAGGAGACACTTGGGGACGTGGAAATCTATGAACCAACCGTGACAATACCCCAAGAGCCTTCTCAGCCTAAGTGGAACAAGCCAGTGAAGTTTGCACACCCTTGCCCCCTTGGTAGCCAGATCGCAGAGCAGAATCTCGATGATATGAGAGAGTCCGTGATTTCGAAACCATGGTGGTCAGTAGAAGAGAGAATAGAAGAAGAGTCTGTTGTGTTCGACGTACCTCAATAACCCAATCATTTCACGAACACAACAGAACCATTACCTAGCTCCCCAACCTTCAGGACGGGGAATTCATATACTCATCATGTGCTAGGTAGTTTAAATCCCTCATGATGGGAAGCCTCCAAAAGCACATTGCAGTTTTGATGGATGGAGGGGTTGTCAAATATCGTCGGGGGGTCGGATAGTAGTGGTCAGACACAGTCCAGCTAGAGGACTATAAATCAAGCGTTTGATGGGAGGCACCCCATCATTTCTCTCTCTCCCTACTTGCTTAATTGTCCATTACCTCCTTTCTATCACATATCCCTCCTCTTGTTTAATTCTTAGTAATTTAAATATAGTTGAAATTTTTTGAATATAATTGAACAGTTTTGTTTTATGATTTCATTGCCTATATTTTTGGACTTAGGCATGAATGCGTATATTTTTGGGACTATAAAGCTTATTGCACATATTTTGATGCACTTACACATTGCGTATACGCATATAGAGGTTTTTTTGGGAATTTAAATGCATATATCTTTCCATGTTTAATTCTCTTAATGTAAATAGTTGCTATTTACTTTTGATAGTTAAAAGGGCTTAATAATGTTATATGCTTTTCTCAAGGTCACTCCATGCAGCATGAAGCAAAGTTCGAATGCCACAGCAGCTTCATGAAACAAATTCTGCAGAAAACCAAATCTGGCATCATGCGCGGCCGCGCCTGATTAAGCTTATTGGGGCGCGCGGCCGCGCTGCACATAAACTATGCCTGGCTTAAGTAATTTTCAGCCCATACTTCCATTGCACTATCAGACGAGCTTGCAACAAATTTTCCCCCATCACAAGCCCTAATTTCAATTGAAAACAAAACCTCCTATCTCTTAATCACAATCGACCAACCCACCCATCACTCCCATCTTCTCAACCTGATCAATTGAGACAGTGTGTGGGGGTTCGATAACATAGCAAGATTTCTAAATTGGTTGGGTTAGCTGAGTACAGTATTGGATTGCATCGTCCATTCTCATTTCATATGGCATCCAAGAGGAGTAGGAGGGAATCTGCATCCATGGGCAGAGATTCTGAGCACTGGGGAGATGGCATCGACAATGATGAAGTCCGAGTCCTCCCACACTATACATAAGCATATTGATAGGATGGAGAGGCAACGACGAAGCCAACTAGGGGAGTTTTTCTTTTTACCTTTACCTTCAATGAGGACATTGAGCATTTTAAGTTTGGGGGTATTGGTTTCGTTTTGCATGTAGTTAGTTCATTTCATGTTGTGTTAGATCATTTAGTGCATGTAGATTGTATTTCGTTAAAATTTGTCAAAATTTTAAAAATTTTGCATTCTGTTTTGCATTTTGTGTTAGAGCATACTGCATGAATCCAGTTTCAGTTGGTTAGTTATGTATTTGGCCTATGAGGAAACTTAAATTACTTGATTTTTGAACTGATTTGAGACTTGAGCTTGATTATGTCATATATGTAAATCCTTATATGTCAGATATTGATGTCGCTGGTTAGCACGATAGAGTAACCATCATGATATGTTTAGTTTAAATGTTCACATACTTGTCTTCTTGTGGGAAATCTGTGTTTTAATAAAAGAGTTCAGTGATCATGTAACAATAACTAGACTGTTAAAAACTTAAGTTTGGGGGAAAACAGGGGGAATGCACTCCCCTATGAAAAAGAAATGAAAAGGCATAGAAAAATAAAAGAAGAAGATCCAGGAAAAGAACAAAAATAGAATAAGCACTTCGGCTACGTCGAGTTTTGTGGCCTTTGATATTCGAGCAAGTAAGCCCTCGGGGTGTCTCTACACCCAGCGCCCTAAGATCGCCTGGTCTGGGAGTCGTTGGTCGAAAGCTCGCTACATGAATATCATTAAAAAGTTTAAGAGGACTAGGCATTGCACAGTCGAGTGTGTACAAGGGAAAGTGCGAATACGCCCTCGTGAGAAATAAAAGCTTAATGACAACCCCCCTGTTGACTCTTAACTCTAGTAATGCATGGTCTTGGTTAGAACCTATATGATTTACTACTTTTCTTAAATTGAAACTTGTTTTTCCCCTAAGAAGCATAGTATGTGATAAATTTGTTCAAAAGCATGTTTAATAGTTGCTAGACACACAACGCACAATACATCAGTGCTGACAATTTTGGATTTGCAAGAATATGCCTTATGGTCTTGTTTTGGGTAGCTTATCTGTTTGATTATCTTGTGGTTTTTCTGAGGCATTGCTTTAAAAGTTCAATACTGACTAGGACTTGGAATTGCATTCATGATAGTGTAGACTGCATACATTGTATATACTGCATTGCATCTTTTGTTTAGTTTTGTTTTGGTTGCTTGAGGGTAAGCAACGTTTAAGTTTGGGGGTATTTGATAAGTGGTTTTTATCACCACTTATTCGGATAGTAACCAACTTGTTTTGTTGCATACAATCAAGTATCATTGTGCTTCTCACGTGTTTTTGCTTTATTTTGCAGTTTGCATATTTTGGAACTCCCTTGGTGCTTAATGAGCTAAAAAGGACAAAATGTGGCCAAAAGGAGCAAAAATGGAATGATGGCATGACCATGGGAAGAAAATGCAAGCCGAACATCGTTTGGGGGGTTCATGTTCATTTCATGTTCTTGGATTAGAACTTGGTTCATATTGTTGAGCGTCTTCTAAGCTTTCCGGAACATCTTGAATCATCCCAATCGAAGTTCGGAGGCGAGAGTTATGCCCCGTATACCAACGGACGTTAAACTTCACGGTTTTGGGTTTCCATTGCACAGCTGTCACTTGGAGCTCAATTTCAACCTTCATCCATCCATTATTTCTCAATTCTCAAAGAATAAAAGTCGCAGAACTCTTCGATAGCTTCGATTTGATAGGTGACAGGCCCCATAACTCTTCCCGGATCAAAAGTTATGGCCGTTTTACCAGAGGACACTGTAGTAGAAAATCCTTGGTGCGGGCGCGAGGATTTCTAGTGCATTTTGGGCGCGGCCACGCCAGTCCATTAGGCTGCCAGATTTGACTTTTCAATTGAACGGCTTGGCTTGAGCAAAGGATATATAGAGGGCTCGTTTTTGGCAAGAAAGGGGATCAGATATTGGCCTTAAGCCTTAGCCCTCGCTTGTTCTTCCATTTCCTTTACATTTCTTGTATAGATTAGGAGTAGATTAAGTCTAGATTAGGGTTCTAGGGTTAGATTAGGTTTGAAGATTGAAGCAAGTGGATTCCATTAGAGATTCAACAAAGAGCTTGAGCACTCATATTTGCTATTTTCTATCTTCTGAATCTCTTTGCTTCCTATTTGTAATCTTATTATGTATATTCAACTTGTGGATGATATGTTTGAGTCATTTATGACTTAGACCTTATTTTGAGGTTGCAATGGAACCTAATAAGTAGTTTAATTTAATTTTCTTCCATGTTAGTTCTTATTTTATTGCTATATGATTGTTTACTACGATTTATGCTTTCATTGCTTAATTGAGTCATGACCAATTACTGTGATAACCTATGTGGACTTGAAAGACAAAGTGTAGGTTAGATCTAATCGTAGTGGTGGGCGATTGTACGTTCACATGGCGTTGGACGTATAATTTGTGCTTAGCATAGACATATACTGAAGTGTCGCTCGTAGTCAATAGAGAACTTGACCTTAAACCCTATTTATTTGTAAACACCATAGACATATAGGGGTTTAGATAATGTGGGTGTTCACGTGCGTTCTATCATCTATGGATTGCAAGTGATATGGATTAGGTACATCGAAAGATGGCCTTCTCCCACTTTCGTGTTCTCGGCTTAAAAACTGTAATGATTAATTTGACCTAATTGGAAGTGAATCGGCTTAGATGAATCATTAGGGGAAATTGGAGTCTCTTATCTTCATTATCTGATTTTAACTCTAGAATTACTTAGTTTATGTGTAAATTCCTTGCCTAGTTAATATTAGTTTAATATTTAAAACTCTTTACCGCCCGTTTAAATAAGACTGGGATGATTATGTGCTATTGATTTGGCGACTGTTTATCTGTTAATTCCTCGTGGAAATGATATCTGTACTTACACTTTATTACTTGTTGACCGCGTATACTTGTGCGTTAATTTGTTGGGTTTACTATAAACATAAGCATGCAATCAAATTACATAAACGCAGCGGAAGAAATGACAAATTAGATTTTAAAATTTTCTTACAAACCCTTAACCATGATCTTTCTTGTGCATCAATTATCAGTAAATACATAGAAGGAGATGATGGAATTATACCTTTGAAGATCCAAGCTTTCTCAGGTACAAGTTCTACTCCTTTGATTCCTCTGTAGTGGCTCAATCCCTTGATCAATGTCAGCCACCCAAATGTTTAGCCTCTAACGGTGATCCACCAAGGAAGATGAAGAACTCAGGAAGATGGGTTATTGGCTTAACCCTTGTTTCTATCTCTATAGAATATGTGTACTCCCAACCCATGGAAAAATTCACGTACCTTTTTTCTGATTTAAGACACTCTTATATAGATATTAGGTTAACCCTCATAATCCAATTAGAATAGGGTTTTATTTAATTAATTAATTAAACACTTTTAATTAATTTATATCCTAATCTTATTAAGATTGAGAGAGAGAGAGAGTACTGATATTATATTAATTCCTAAACTCCTTTAGAATTAAAATAATATTAATATTATTATTATTAATAAGACTCCTCTTATTAATTTATATTTAATATTTTTAAAATATTAAATAATAAATATTAAGCTATTTAATTTATTCTATCACCATAGATTAAATTAATTACACTTAATGCATTATTACTATCATGCCATTTTCTTCTTAAATAATTCTTCTTCCTTTTATGGTGTGACCCTTTAGGTTCTCCATATTAAACCGGTTGTGAATAAATCAAGTAGAACAATTCTAATCTTATTTAAATAAATTAATTAAACTAATAATCTATTTAAATAAATAACATTTATTCTACAATAGGGATAAGCCTCCCTAGCGATCAACGACTTTCCAGATAATATAGATTTCAACATTAATCATAAAAGAACCTGTGAGTTAATAGTTACCGTACAATTTAATCCTTCCACCATACAATGTCCCAATAAAATATAAGACATGAATTTGCTGTCAAGTCTTAATTTATTTAATCATATTTATTTCGATTAGAAAACACACAACTCCAAATAATGCAAATTAGAAACCTCTTTCTAATTTCATTCCACCTGGGCCAAGGATTCCTGGGTTGTCATTTAACAAATCACATAGGACATATCTCCTCTTTTACTAGAGGTGGTAGATTCTTTATTGATCATACATTATTTCCATATGCAACTCATTATACCCAAGCATACCCTATATATGCCTTAAAAGGCCTTAAGGAATAAGTCAAAGTATAATTTGTTACATACAAGATACTATGATGATCTCAAGTCCAATGATCACTTGTACTACTATCACATTAGGAATTCCTATTGACAGGCGAGTAAAACTCCATTAGGTATTCCATAGCAAGTCACGTTCAGTGAACTTATTCTCCAAAAGCACCTACATACTTGCTTTAGTGTCTCCACACAAATGACCATGAGATCAGTCATCCTCATCCAATGAGAAAGCAACATATGTACCAATCTATCCGGATTTACTAATCCCCATTTTAGAAATCCCACGATTGAGAACTATTTTAGTTTTTAAGCTTTCTAAGAATTTAGAGCTCATTAGCATGATCTCATCATGATTCTAAAAGCATTGCTTAAAACTATGGGTTATTTACATATTATAAAAAACAGCACCATGTAGATAATTAAATGCCTTAAATTAATATTTTATTAATAAATAAATAAGATTGTTTACAAAGTATGTGCTTTATCATCATACATGATTGGCTTGTATGCACACTAGTATCATAATTGTCATAATATAAATCGGACAACAAGTTTTTGGCGCCGTTGCCGCGGAATTAATTGGATAACTGTTTGCCAACATTAGTTTAAATCAAATTAGTCTTACTTTAAACATTTTATTTTTGTTTTAATTCTCTTCATATATTCTCTTTTTAGGTACAATGGACTTAAATTTTTATCCATGGAACTACACAAGTCAAGAGCAACCAAGGGAAGTTGGGAATGATGGCGTCGACCCAATTGCTTCACTTTCAGGACAGTTGGAGGTTCTCTCGAGGAAGTTGGATACTGTTTCAGCTCAACAGAGTCGAGAGACAGCATTTTATGACTACGGTGCTGGGAGCTACATGAGCCATCAGGAGCCTATCAGTTATGGACAAGAGCAGTATGGGGGTGAGTACTCCTACAATAAGCCTTATCCCAATTATCAGCAGGATTGGGGGTATCACCCAGAGCCTTCAAGAAGCTATTATAAAGAACACTACTGCGAGCCAAGTCCAATGTATGCACCAGAATGCACCTTCCAGACTCCAGCTTATGAGCCTTAATACATGGATTTTGAGGATAACATAGAGAAGGCAAGCCTGGAGGAAGGAGGTGACATGGCATTATTAAGAGATACCATAATTGATCAATCACAGTCAATCAAGAATCTTCAGTATTGGGCAAATTAGATTAGTATGGCGTTGATGAAAGAAGAGTTAATTGAGCAAGGGATACAGACTCAGAATCTTCAAAATCAACTCTCTCAAGTAGTG
This sequence comes from Panax stipuleanatus, assembly GCA_020205555.1. Classification (NCBI taxonomy): domain Eukaryota; kingdom Viridiplantae; phylum Streptophyta; class Magnoliopsida; order Apiales; family Araliaceae; genus Panax; species Panax stipuleanatus. The sequence continues at coordinate 72,210,828 of CM035120.1, read as the reverse complement.
GATGCCGTGAGCGAAGGGCCTCAAAAATCCAGGGAGATTCAGTATATGGATTCTGAGGATGAAGCAGAAAAGGAGATCTTGATTGAGCGAGAGGAGTCGATTGAGGATCTTCAGACTTGGGTTGAGCAAATTAGCACAGCTTTAAGGAATGAGGAGGTGATTGAGGAAGGAACCGAAGCTTAAGATCTTCAAAGTCCAATGCCTTAGATGACTGAAGCCGTGAGTGATGATCCCCATGATACTTGGTGCTATGAAATGGATGCAGAAACTGATGGAGATTCAGAAGTGCACTTGTAACTGGACGAGCATAAGGCAATGGATTTAGAGGAGACGTTTGTGGATGTGGAAATCTATGAACCAACCGTGACAATACCCCAAGAGCCTTCTCAGCCTAAGTGGAACAAGCTAGTGAAGCTTGGACATCCTTACCCCCTTGGTAGCCACATCATAGAAGCCGAATCTCGATGATATGAGAGAGTCCGTGATTTTGAAACCATGGTGGTCAGTAGAAGAGAGAATAGAAGAAGAGTCTGTTGTGTTCGACGTACCTCAATACCCCAATCATTTCACGAACACAACAGAACCATTGCCTAGCTCCCAACCTTTAGGACGGGGAATTCATATACTCATCATGTGTTAGGTAGTTTAAATCCAAGTCCTCTCATGATGGGAAGCCTCCAAAAGCACATTGCAGTTCTGATGGATGGAGGGAGGGGTTCTCAAATATCGTCGGGGGGTCGGATAGCAGTGGTCAGACACAGTCCATCTAGAGGACTATAAATCAAGCGCTCGATGGGAGGCACCCCATCATTTCTCTCTCTCCCTACTTGTTTAATTCTCCATTACCTCCTTTCTATCACATTTCCCTCCCCTTGTTTAATTCTTAGTAATTTAAATATAGTTGAAAATTTTTGAATATAATTCAAAAGTTTAGTTTTAGGATTTCATTGCCTACATTTTTGGACTTAGGCATGAATGCGTATATTTTTAGGACTATAAAAGCTTATTGCACATATTTTGATGCACTTGCACATTGCGTATACGCATGTAGAGAATTTTTTGGGAATTTAAATGCATATATCTTTCCATGTTTAATTCTCTTAATGTAAATAGTTGCTATTTACTTTTGATAGTTAAGAGGGCTTAATAATGTTATATGCTTTTCTCAGGGTCACTCCATGCAGCATGAAGCAAAGTTCGAATGCCACAGCAGCTTCATGAAACAAATTTTACAGAAAACTAAATCTGGCATCACGCGCGGCCGCCCCTGATTAAGCTTGTTGGGGCGCGCTGCCGCGCCGCACACAGACAATGCCTGGCTTAAGTAATTTTCAGCCCATACTTCCATTGCACTATCAGACGAGCTTGCCATAAATTTTCCCCATCACAAGCCCTAATTTCAATTGTAAACAAAACCTCCTATCTCCTAATCACAATCGACCAACTCACCCATCACTCCCATCTTCTCAACCTGATCAATTGAGACAGTGTGTGGGGGTTCGATAGCATAGCAAGATTTTTGAATTGGTTGGGTTAGTTGAGTTCAGTATTGGATTGCATCGTCCATTCTCATTTCATATGGCATCCAAGAGGAGTAGAAGGGAGTCTGCATCCATGGGCAGATATTCTGAGCACTGGGGAGATGGCAACGACTATGATGAAGTCCGAGACCTCCCACACTATACATGAGCATATTGATTGGATGGAGAGGCAACGACGAAGCCAACTAGGGGAGTTTTTCTTTTTACCTTTACCTTCAATGAGGACATTAAGCATTTTAAGTTTGGGGGTATTGGTTTCGTTTTTGCATGTAGTTAGTTCATTTCATGTTGTGTTCGTTCATTTAGTGCATGTAGATTGTATTTTGTTAAAATTTGTCAAAATCTTAAAATTTTTGCATTCTGTTTTGCATTTTGTGTTAGAGCATACTGAATGAATCCAGTTTTAGTTAGTTAGTTATATATTTGGCCTATGAGGAAACTTAAATTACTCGATTTTTGAACTAATTTGAGACTTAAGCTTGATTATGTCATATATGTAAATCCTTATCTGTCAAATATTGATGTCGCCGGTTAGCACGATAGAGTAACCGTCATGATATGTTTAGTTTAAATGTTCACATACTTATTTTCTGGTGGGAAATATGTGTTTTAATAAAAGAGTTCAGTGATCATGTGACAATAACTAGACTGTTAAAAGCTTAAGTTTGGGGAAAAACAAGGGGTATGCATGCTATGTGGGGAGATGGAGCGTAAGACGCACTCTCCTATGAAAACGAAAAGAAAAAGCATAGAAAAACAAAAGAAACATATTCAGAAAAAGAACAAAAATAGAATAAACACTTCGGCTATGTCGAGTTCTGTGGCCTTTGATATTCGAGCAAGTAAGCCCTCGGGGTGTCTCTACACCCAGCGCCCTAAGATCGCCTGGTCTGGGAGTCGTTGGTCGAAAACTCGCTACATGGATATCATTGAAAAGCCTAAGAGGACTTGGCTTTGCACAGTCGAGTGTGTACAAGGGAAAGTGTGAATACGCCCTCGTGAGAAATAAAAGATTAATGAAACCCCCCCCCCCCCTCTGTTAACTCTTAACTCTAGTAATGCATGGTCTTGGTTAGAACCTATATAATTTACTGCTTTTCTTAAATTAAAACTTGTTTTTCCCCTAAGAAGCATAGTATGTGATAAATTTGTTCAAAAGCATGTTTAATGTTTGCTAGGCACACAACACACAATACATCAGTGCTGACAGTTTTGGATTTGCAAGAATATGCCTTATAGTCTTGTCTTGGATAGCTTATCTGTTTGATTATTTTCTGGTTTTTCTGAGGCATTACTTTGAAAGTTTAATACTGACTGGGACTTGGATTTACATTCATGATAGTGTAGATTGCATACATTGTATATACTGCATTGCATCTTTTGTTTAGTTTTGTTTTGGTTGCTTGAGGGCAAGCAACGTTTAAGTTTGGGGGTATTTGATAAGTGGTTTTTATCACCACTTATTCGGATAGTAACCAACTTGTTTTGTTGCATAAAATCAAGTATCATTGTGCTTTTCACGTGTTTTTGCTTTATTTTGCATTTTGCATGTTTTGGAACTCCCTTGGTGCTTAATGAGCTAAAAAGGACAAAATGAGGCCAAAAGGAGCAAGAATGGAATGATGGCATGACCATGGGAAGGAAATGCAATTCGGACATCGTTTGGGGGGTTCATATTCATTTTATATTCTTGGATTGGAACTTGTTTCATATTGTAGAGCGTCTTCTAAGCTTTCCAGAACATCTTGAATCATCCCAGTCGGAGTTCGGAGGCGAGAGTTATTCCCCGTATACCAACGGACGTTAAACTTCACGATTATGGGTTTCCATTGCACAGCTGTCACTTGGAGCTCAATTTCAACCTTCATCCATCCATTATTTCTCAATTCTCAAAGAATGAAAGTTGTAGAGCTCTTCGATAGCTTCGATTTGATAGGTGGCAAACCCCATAACTCTTCTCGGATCAAAAGTAATGGCCGTTTTACCAGAGGACACTGCAGCAGAAAATCCTTGGTGCGGGCGCGCGGATTTCTAGTGCATTTTGGGCGCGGCAGCGCTAGTCCAACAGGCTACCAGATTTGACTTTTTAATTGAACGGCTTGGCTTGAGCAAAGGATATATAGAGGGCTTGTTTTTATCAAGAAATGGGATCAGATATTGGCCTTAAGCCTTAGCCCTAGCTTGTTCTTCCATTTCCTTTACATTTCTTGTATAGATTAGGAGTAGATTAAGTTTAGATTAGGGTTTAGTTTAGTTAGTTAGTTTCTAAGGTTAGATTAGGTTTGAAGATTGAAGCAAGTGGATTCCATTAGAGATTTAACAAAGAGTTTGAGCACTCAAATTTGTTATTTTCTATCTTTTGAATTTCTTTGTTTCCTATTTATAATCTTATGATGTATATTCAACTTGTGGATGATATATTTGAGTCATTTATGACTTAGACCTTATTTTGAGGTTCCAATGGAACCTAATGAGTAGTTTAATTTGATTTTCTTCCATGTTTGTTCTTATTTGATTGCTATGTGATTGTCTACTGCGATTTATACTTTTATTGCTTAATTGAGTCATGACCAATTACTATGATAACCTATGTGGACTTGAAAGACAAAGTGTAGGTTTAGATCTAATCGTCGTGGCGGGCGATTGTACGTTCACATAGCATTGGACGTATAATTTGTGCTTAGCATAGACATATACTGAAGCGCCGCTCATAGTCAATAAAGAACTTGACCTTAAACCCTATTTATTTGTAAACACCATAGACATATAGGAGTTTAGATAATGTGGGTGTTCACGTGCGTTCTATCATCTGTGGATTGCAAGTGATATGGATTAGGTACATCGAAAGATGACCTTCTCTCACTTTCGTGTTCTCGGCTTACAAACTGTAATGATTAATTTGACCTAATTGGAAGTGAATCGGCTTAGACGAATCATTAGGAGAAATTGGAGTCTCTTATCTTCATTATCTGATTTTAACTCTAGAATTACTTAGTTTATGTGTAAATTCCTTGCCTAGTTAATATTAGTTTAATATTTAAAACTCTTTACTGCCCGTTTAAATAAGACTGAAATGATTATATGCTATTGATTTGGAAACTATTTATCTGTTAATTCCTCGTGGGAATGATATCTGTACTTACACTTTATTACTTATTGACCGCGTATACTTACGCATTAATTGTCATCATATAAATCGGACAACGTCATGCATCGTTGAAAAGTACCTGGGGCATTGCATAGTCCAAACGACATCCGCCGATAAGCAAAAATGCCGAAGGGACATGTGAATGTGGTCTTTTCCTGGTCTTCTAGGGCGATCACAATCTGGTTATAACATGAAAATCCATCTAAGAAGCAATAATGAGAGTGCCCAGCTAAACGTTCTAGCATTTGATCAATCAAAGGTAAAGGAAAGTGGTCTTTTTGAGTTACATCATTCAACCTTCTATAATCTATACACACTCTCCAACCTGTTTGCATCCGTGTGGGCACTAATTCATTATTGTCATTTTTGACAACAGTTATGCCTGATTTCTTTGGAACTACTAACACCGGACTTACCCATTGACTATCTGAGATGGGATAGATGATACCTGCATCAAGTAATTTGATTACCTCTTTCTTCACTACCTCCATCATCGGTGGGTTTAGTCGTCTTTGTGCATCTCTCATTGGTTTAGCTCCTTCATTTAACAAAATACGGTGCATGCACATTGCGGGACTAATCCCCTTGATATCTGCTATTGTCCAACCAAATACCGTAACATGGTCCCTAAGGACTCTCAATAATTTCTCCTCCTGCACTTTGGTTAGATTACTAGCAATTATCACAGGTCAAGTTTCATTAGATCCTAAATATGCATATTTCAAATGGTCTGGTAATTGTTTTAATTCGAGTGTTGGAGGTTGCCCCACAGATGGTAACAGTTTTTGATGTGTTACATGTAATTGAATTAATTGCACAACATGCATTATCTGTGTGTAGGCAATAAATGTAGTGCAGCTACTGTTTCCTTCAATTCCTAACTATGCACAAGTTCATATGTTCCATCCATGTTCAAGTTGCTGGAAATAGCTACCTCCAAGTTGTCTCTTTGAATTTGTTCAAAAGTTTTTTGCACAAGAGAATCACACATGTCAATTGCAAAAACCTGACAGATATCACTAGGGTACCTCATGGCATCATAGATATTGAACTGGATCTTCTCGCTATTGAACTCCATTGTTAAGGTCCCGTTGTGGACATCGATCATGGTCCTTGCTGTCTTTAGGAAGGGTCTTCCTAGTAGGATATGTGATGGGTTTGGGATGTGTCATCTTCCATGTCCACAATGTAAAAATCTGCAGGAAAGATTAGTTCGTTAACCTGCACCAAGACATCTTCCACTACCCCTCGGGGATTGGTGTTAGTACGATCAGCCAATTGAAAAATAACACCAGTAGTTTTCAAAGGACCAAGATTCAGAGACTTATACACAGATAATGGCATAACATTTATTGTAGCCTCCAAGTCTAGCATGACCTTATTAAACCTAGTGTTTCCTATTGTGCATGAAATTGTAAACATGCCTGGATCTTTACATTTAGGTGGCATTTTTCTTTGCAATACGGCTAACACATTTTCCCCAACCATAATTTTCTCATCAATTTCTAATTTTCGTTTATTTGTGCATAATTCCTTCAAAAATTTAGCGTATCGTGGCACTTGTTTAATTGCGTCCAGTAGTGGGATATTCACTTCTACTTTCCTAAAGGTTTCTAGAATCTCTTTTTCTTTTTCATCTGTTTTTGCTTTTCTAGATATTCTATGAGGAAAAGTAAGTGGAATATCATTTAATTGACAAGGAAGGTTAGGTTGTACCTTTATTTTTATCGATTCCTCCTTCTCTTTCTCTTTCTCATACTCAACTGTTGCTATTGGTGTATCCATCTGTTTTCCACTCCGCAATGTAATAGCACTGGCATTCTCCTTTGGGTCTATAATAGTTTGTGAGGAAGCTTTCCATAACCTTGAGCGTCCAACTGACACACCGTAGTGGCTAACTGGCTCACCTGACTCTCCAAGCTATGGATTGAAGACTTCGTTTCTTGTTGGAACTGTGTAGTCTGATTCATGTATTGTTGTGTCTGCTTCATGAATGTTTTTAACACGTCTTCTAGAGACATTCCAGGATTGGCCGGTGCTGCTTGTTTACATTGGTACTGTGGCTGATTCGGCTGGAACTGTGGTTTAACTGGGTAGAATCCTTGTGCCTGTGGCCTAGCACCCCCATAACTGAAGTTCGGATGATCCTTCCATCCGGAATTGTATGTGTTGGAGAAAGGGTCATACTTTCTTTGTGGCTGAGCCTGGTAATTTCCCACTGCATTTGCTTATTGTTCGGTGTTCTCTTCCTATAATGTCAGGCATGCATCGGTAGGGTGTCCCGACATTAGACAAAGTTGGCAAGCTTGTGCAACTGGGGCATTACCTGTAGCTATCTGTTTTACCAAAGCAGTTAAGTCAAAAATCTGCTGTTCTACACTCGTTGTGCTTACCTCACTTATCCTTTGTGCTGGATGATCATTCCGTGTCCCATACTGTTGTGCATTAGCAGCCATATTTGCAATCAGATTCTTTGCAGCCTCTGGTGTTTTGTCCACTAATGCTCCTCCACTAGTAGCGTCGATCATATTCCTATCCATCGATATAAGTCCTTCATAAAAGTAGATGATGAGGTGTTGATCGTCGATCAGGTGTGGGGGACAGCTGGAGCACAACTTCTTGAACCTCTCCCAGTACTCATGCAGTGTTTCACCACTGAATTGTCGGACTCCACAAATTTCTTTTCTGATGTTGGCTACTCGTGATGCTTGAAAATATTTTTCCAAAAATAGTCTCTTCATGTCGTCCCATGATCGTACTGCTCCCGGGGGTAGATAATATAACCAATCTTTTGCTAAATCCCCTAGTGAGAACGAAAAAGCTCGCAGCTTTATCTGATCTTCCGTGACATTGTGTGGCTTCATGGTGGAGCACACAACATGGAATTCCTGCAAATGTTTGTATGGATCGTCACCTGTAAGACCACGAAAAGTAGGCAAAAGGTGAATTAGTCCATATTTTAGTTCAAACGAAACATTTAAAGCAGGATATTCAATACAAAGAGGTTGTTGGGTAAGATTAGGAGTTGACAACTCCTTTAAAGTCCTGTTATTTGGCACCGCCATCTTCTTGTCTGATTCGCTTGATGATGATGATTGATCCGTAAGAAGTGAGATTGCAATGTTCAGGCCTGGTGATTGAGCTTCGTCGGAATCTGCAAGTGAACCTTGGGTTTTTCGAGCTTCTTTCTTAAGCCTTCGTGCGGTTCTCTCTATTTTTGGATCAAATTTGCAAGTCAAAAGAATGAGAGGATCAAGGCATAAAATAAAATATAAAAGAATAAAAAAAATTGAATAACTAAAAATAAATAACAATCCTCGGCAACGGCGCCAAAATTTGGTAGCTGTCGTCTAGCACTACTAAATTTACCTCACTAAGGTTCTACTAATCTTATGAATTAGTATAGCAATAAGCAAGGATCGATCCCACAGAGAGTGAATTGTATCTTAATTATCCAATGAATTCAATGAGTTGGGGGTTTTTTTGTTTGAAAATAATTTAAGTAATCAAAAGTGAATTTATGAAAATATCAATAAGTAAAAGAGTTTAATTCTTCAGTTCAGTATTCCCCTTTCACAATTATGAATTAATTAAGTTATTATACTATTTATCCTTCCAATGAGATTAATAACTATTGGGTCTCCAACTTTTAGGTTTATTTTGATGATAACAATAATTAGTAAATAAATTAATTAAAAGGGTAGAATCCTCTCCATAGGATTTTTATTATAATTGTTTTAATTATCTTATTTATTTTGACCAAAAATATTTTCAAGGATTTCTATTTTCTTTCATTATATTCAAGTTTTCAAAAGTATTTTTACAAAAAGGAGCCTTGACCGAATTAATGCTTAGAGCATTGAAATATTTGTGTATTGCATTATTTATAATATTTGACCAAAGGAAATGACACACATTTTAGGACAATTCATATGTTATATGTTTGAAAGTTTTAGGTATTGAAATGATAAAAGACATGTAATTATGATATGTTATATATGTATATATATATATATATATATGTAATGATTAGTTGTATTAAATATGCTATATATATATATATATGTTTATATATCTATACCTATATAGACATATATATGTAAAAACCGTGTGTGAGTGTGTGTATATATATATGTAATGATTACTTGCAATTAATGATACACATATAAGCATACATGGATTATTTGACCGAATTTGGCTTACACATTTTGGATGAAGAATTTTACATACATACATCTTATTACACTACATAATTAATGCTACCAATTTGGAGAGATGCTAAGATTTGGAAGAGATTTAACATGAGCTAAATATATTTCTACTTAGACAAAATTTATGGAGCATTTTATATACATATTTTTGGATAATATGTTAAACATATATGTGACATACATATAGTATAAAACTTATGCAAATTCGATGGGCATAAAGTGACACTCTATGTGAGACTTAATAAAACTTACAAAAAGCATTTAATGATACACATAAATCATGTGTTGACCGAATTTTGGGTTGAGCATAAATACATACATACTTTATACTACAATATTCAAATAAGACATGTATGATGAGATTATTGTTAAAAGCAGACATTATCATCATTGAACTAATTGACCGAAAATTTGTATTGGGCATTATCATACATGCATAATTCGTATGGGACACATTAGCAGAATAAATGATATCTATATTTGGAGATATGCTAAGATTGTATGATATAAATTGAGATATGATGAGCATGTTGACCGAATTAATGAGTGGTGGAATTGATTTGAATTGTGAGCATTAAATGCAAATTGGCAAAATTGGGTTTTCAATATTTGGATGACAACTTGGCAATCCGTGTGCATTTCATCCAATCCAAACCATTCATTTCAAATTAAATCAATCTCATCCGTTAATTACAAAAATAGATTTCAAAATTACCATTTTACCCACGATCTCAAAATTCTATAAATAGGAGGCCTTTCTTTCATTTTGATTTTACCAATTTACTATCAAAGAAAAGCTTATACTCCTCCTACATACTCTCTCTCTCTAAGAAGCTTTCTCTCTCTTCTTATCAAAGTTCTAAGCATTTGAGAAGAGAAAATTGGTCTAAGCATTTGAGATAAGTTGTTTGATTTACTTTATTTAAATTATCTCTTACTTATTTATATTTATAGATATACGAATATAAATTGTTATACACAATTTTATATATCTATATTTCATCTATTTATTAAATAGAAAGTTATATTTAGACGTCGCAAGGCTACAGGAGATATTTCTCTTAATGAGGGATTCACACCGTACGACTCCTTATAGTACTAAAATAACTTCATATTTGATATTACTTATATAAATATTATAAAGTAGATATACACTTGATAATTCAAAAACAACACTGAGATAATTCCTCTAAAGAGAGAATCATCCGAACTGTATTTGAAATATTTAAGTGATCTATTGAAAGTATTTATATAAATATCAATTGTGAAAATTATAAATATTATCATACTTAGACGTCGCAAGGCTACAGGAGATATTCCTCTTAATGAGGGATTCACACCGTACGATTCTTTATAGTACTACGTGATTTTGTTTATAATCTGACACATAATAGATAAAATATTAATATATATTATCTGAGTTAAACAATCATATTTGGTATATCAAGTTGTGCTTAACTAATTTATTTATTATACTTGATATCTGTCATCACAAGTATTTGATCATAAATTCATTAATTCATAAAATACTTGTTGTATAATATAAAAGTTATTTAAACTTTTATATCACAAACTTAAGTGAATATATCTGCTCAAATAGAAGCATATTTGATTTAAAGCTTAAAATAACTTAACTGCTTACTCGGAAGCTTTTTCACTCTAATTATAAAAGTAATTTAAACTTTTATATTTAAACTTAAAGTTACATTTCTTTACTCCATAAAGAATAATAATTCTTTATAAATTTATATTAAACTATATATCTGCTTATACAAAAGCATTTTTGAGCTAAAGCTAAAATTGACATATTTGCTTATTCAAGAAGCGTTTTTCACACAAAATATAAAAGTTATTTAAACTTTTATAACAGTGCATAATTTACATATTTGCTTACACAGAAGCATTATTTTATCAAAGCATAAATTATTATCTGCTTACAAAGAATCATATTTTCTTAAGTGTAAAAGTCTTTGAGCTTTTATAAATATATATGATCTTTAAATTGCTATCTGCTTATTTGAGAAGCATCAATCTGTACTAAATGTTATCTGTTTATTTAAGAAGCACATCGTTGTAGATTCTATTAAACACTTTGTAAAAAGGGAAAAAGTTAGAGTTAGTTTATTTTATATACCTGTGAGAAAGACGAGTAATTCTTCGACCAAGACCATAGTCTTAGAGAGGTCAGTTGGGAGTTGGGTCTCTAGTGAACTAGTGAGGTGAGGAAGAGATAGTTATTTCAAGATCAGATCATAGAATAGAACTAATCTAAAAAGAAGAACAACTAAGCTTGAGGAGGGAGCGGGGAGCTTGCTGTCCAAGATAGATTAGTTGGGAACAGTTAGAAGTTTGTCTGTGAAACTTTGTAAAGGCTTCTCCGCCTGTTGAAGGAGTATTTATTACTGATAGTAATAGAATCTCAAGTTCTGGAGAGGAGCTTGAGACTGGACGTAGCAGCATACCCTGGATGTATGTTGTGAACCAGACAAATCTCTGTGCATTGTGTGATTGAATTTTTTTTTTGTCTTACATATTAATTTCTAACACTGCAAATTAATTATCTAAAAAAATTCAAAAAGGCCTAAGATAATTTTTTTTATCTGTAATAATCTATTCAACCCCCCTTTTAGATTATTATTGGACTTTCAGTAACCCTAGATAATTACAATCGCAAATTATCCGAAATCCTCCTTAAGTGTAGATCTAATGCGACGATCGCCAACAATAGATTCTATCTAGCATACAACCTAGATCTATCAGCCTAGATTTAATATGATAGAAGCATTAAGCATGAGAATTCTATTATTCCAAGCAATAATTACACAATCATTGTCTTCTGAAAACCTTAATAATATTTCAAAGCTTGACCACAATGAAATATTATCAATTGCTACTTAGATTAGACACACTTCGTTTGCTTAAAATCTGTCTTAATCTAGCAGATGAAATCAATTTATTAATTTAATCCTGCAGAAACTAAATTAATCAATTGGATAACATATATGAAAGTTCACATAGATAATCAGAATAAATCTCAATGAATGAATAAATACTAAATAAACTTAATCAAACCAGTAATTGTTAATCAGGTTCAACATCCCTTCAGAATTAAATAAGAGAATTAGCCTGACATGCCTTGAATAGCCTCCAAGAAATATAATGAGAATACTCAGATCCATGATGATCAAAACATAGGAAAACAACTCCTATTTAAAGCCTAGGCAAACCCTCAGTCAATTAAGGTAAGTCACAATCCTATTCTAATTCAACTTATAATTTAAAAACCTAAAAATCCTGTCAGGCGTCAGAACTGCGCGGTCCGTGTTTCATTCCCTTTATAAATTGCGCGGTTAGTGCACTACATACAGTAGCATTATCCCATAACTGCGCGGTCCGTGCTATCTCCCAAGCCTCCACAGCGCGGTCAGTGCACCACTTGCAGTAACTCCATCCTTCAACAGCGCGGTCAACGCTTCATATGTACTAACCACAGCGCTGACAGCGCTTCTCCACCAGTTTTGTCCAAACTTTGATCTTTTCAGCTTTTAAATCCATTCCAACCTCTATTCCTGCAATAAACACAAAGCACTACAAAGTGATACGAACAATACCCAAAAACTCACAATAAACAAGCTAAATTGAGATCAATTCATAGGTCTTCAATCTACTCATCAGCCGCGCTGTGTACTGATCCTGATTTGTAGCCGACACGCCCGCACCTAGAATGAACTTGGACGCGGCGCGGTTGTGCTGTTCTTCGCAGAATCTGCAGATTTTAATTTTTGTCAAGAAAATTCGATCCGATCTCACATCAATTCATATATGAAATCATAAAATTAATAATTAGCACAAAGTAGGCTTTGATACCACTGTTGGGTTTGTATGTTACGCATTCATGCAATCAAATTTCACAATTAAGGGCGGAAGAGTGATAAATAAGGTTTTAAAATTTTTATACAAACCCCCACCATAATCATGCTTTGTGCTCAATTATCAATAACAGAAAAGTAAGGATAAATCAGAATCATACTCTTGTAGAATCTAGCTTCCACAGGTACGAGTTCAACTCCCTGCTCTCCTTGAATCTCCTGTATTGGCTCCTTCCTTTGATCAACGTTAGCCACCCAAGTGTTTGGCCTCTAGAGGTGATCCATCAAGGAAGAGGAATTACTCAAGAAGATGGGTGGTTGGCTAAACCCTTATTTTATATTATCTGTAGAAAAACTAGGACTCTCCAACTCTTAGAATTACGTATACATCTTATATCTGATATAAGACTCCTCTTATATAGATATTGGTCAACCCTACTAATCTAATTAGAATTGAGTTACTTTTAATCAATTAATTAAACTCTTTTAATTAATTAGGCTTCCCAACATATTGGATTAATTAATTAAATTCCTTTAATTAATTTGCCTCCTAATCTCATTAGGAATAAGCGAGAGTACTAATATTAAATTAATTCCTAAACTTCTTTAGAATTAATGTAACGACCCCAAATTTCTTACAATATAATTCTCATTCTCGATCGTTAACAATACAACTTTAATCTATCTTTACATCATTATTCGATATTAAAATCACTAAAAATGCGGAATATTTAAAACTTTTATACAATCTTTCTTTATTGTCCTGAATCGCAACATTTACATTACAAATATTTGATTCAATTCTATTACATGAATCGCTTCCTCTAAGTTACTATATAAAGTATTACATCACAAACAATATCCACTATACATCGGATAGCTCAACTTTACAACTTTAACAAGTATAATACATCCAAAACAAATACATTACTCATCTAGAATAAATAATTTCTTGCATCGCTATTGATCTTAACATTCAATTAGAACGCATCATTGCCTTGCATCCTTGACCTGCAAAAGTGGTTATTTGCAAGAGTGAGCTCGACAGCTCAGCAAGACCTAATAGTTTTCATGCATCACATAGCACATAATAACATGCTCAACATACATCTCATAATCATCAAAGTAACATGGCATACATGCTTTAATTCACATAATAAATACAAAGATTGAGTTCCTTACTCAATCAACATTCTTTAATCAATCAATGTAGTCATAAATTAACTTTAACATTTCATGCTTATAACATATCATGCTCTTTGCAAAACAATTTAAAACAGTTCATCATCAAGATCACGTAGAAAATAGGAACTGAAAGACTTGCCTTAATCGTTGTTTACCAATAACAGATTAACAGCTTACAGCTATCTGCACTTCACGTGCCCTACACAATTATATACTCATGCACATTAACTATTAGTCACATAGAAACACATAGTAGTTGTAATGTAAACTCTACTCTACATCTCATAACTCTTCCTACTATCAATACACAATGTTCAATTTGATTGTGTTAACTTTCGACTTATATCTCACTATATTTCTTATTAGTCATAGTCGAAGTTCATTCAAGTGTTTAAGTCTTGCTAAGATTCCTTATTGGTTTTATATTAACCCCCTTCCATATCTTATAATGTTTATTTCAGTTGAATTGAAACACTTTTTACGTACATTAACACTTGTCACGGCATTTCGAAGTTCATTCGTCACACGCCCGATTCGTCTCTCTTGTGTATGCTTAGTGTGCTTATATAACTTATCTAATACATCATTTATTAATGTTAAGCATCATTATATTTACTAACATTTAAGTTTTATAACTTAGAACAACATCTATCATCGTCGACAACATTATACTTGCGTATGTGCATGTCCAACGCCCTCTGATTGCCTCCGAATACGCATCAGTCACAAAGATGACCATTTTGACCCCTTCTAACAACCTCAAATCAAAACAGTTAAAGAACAAAAGTTATAGGTCTACACGTGCTCGTTTCGGATCATCTTGAGTCTCCTCAATCGGAGTTTGTATAAAAAAGTTATAGCCATTTTACTACAGGAGGTCAAAGCAGTTTTGCATTACACTGCTTAAACAACTCCAGACAGCTTGTATCCACGTTGGGGAGGGAGTTCCAAGGCCAAAAGCCCCGCTGGGGCAGGGCTCCCTGCTGTTGGGTTCCCCGGCTCACGAACTTGCAGAGAAATAAGCCAATTTGGCTTATTTCGTCGCACCAAAGTCCGATTTTAACTAACACAATGTACATGAAACTTTATACAAACAAAATCTTAAACTTCTAACATGATTTTAACATACAATAACACCACAACGCATAATCAAAGCACCTAATTTTCATATTTTGAAGAAAATACCATTATTAAGCGTTCTTAACGAAAATTAACACCGTGAGTTCATTTTTCACCTAAATCACATGATTCAAATCATGTTTTGTTCGTTTCTTAACATATTATTATAATCTATTATCAATTTACATAATAATTAACTATCAAACATTAATTTTGATTTCAAAGGACCAATTGTTTTCAAAACGAGTTCACTGTAACTCGTGATGAACATAATTTCTTCATGTTCATCATGTTTACATGAATTAAATCACTGAAATCATTATACTAATCACATATAAGCATGTTATAACATAATTTGCCTAGAAAATTCATGCTTTATCAATTTCATACTAAGTTCATATATAAAGAGAACTACAAATACGAAGAACACAACAAAATTTTTATAGTACAAGGATTATGATTATACCCTTAAGCTTAGTGAGGAAGAAGATGAATATGGTGCTTCGATTAACAAATTCCTCCTTCTTCTTCTTCCTTTTTCTTATCTCTTCTCTATTTTCTTTCTCTGCTCTTTCTTCTTTGTTTTGTTCTAACTTCTAACACTGACTAACTTGTTTTATTTTAACTATCGTATATTGTAACATACATATATCTATCTACATATAATACAATCATAAATATAAACATAATAACCCTTATTAATTATAATAATTACAATTAATATATAAGTTAAAATTTGAATTTTAAAAGCCCTAAGGCTTGTTTGGCAAAACAAGTTATTTTAAAAATAGGTTTTAATAGTTAAGGACCCGTTTGACAAAACGGATTTAAACTAAAAGTAAGGGCCTTGTATGGGAAAACAGTTTTAAAAACTCTTTTAACTCTTTTAATAAATCCTTTAACACATATTCTTAATGTTATCCTTTAATTAATTAAATCATAACATTAATTTAATTAATTAAAAGTTTAACATCAATTAATCACATAAAATTGTCACATTATAAATACTCGCTAATTATAACTTCATGTAACAATTACCACATCACTACATCTAATTTAATTATCTCAATTAAATTAGAACTATAACATAATATCATTATATATTAATTAAATTAAATATTAAATATTCATTTAATTAATATAATACACTTAATTATATTACTCCATATTAATCACATAATTATTTATTTAACTCAATAAATAATTTAATTAAAATATTTATTTTAATTTAATAAATATTAAAATTAATATTTAAAACCCTCTTCACATCAATTCACATATTTCACAATATATGACACGTATACACATACTCAAAACATCAGATAATAAGAATTTTATTTATTAAATTCTCATTTATAAATTTTTAAAAATCCGGGATGTCACAATTAAAATAATAATAATTGTAATAATATTAATAAGACTCCTCTTATTAATTTATATTTAATATTTACAAAATATTAAATAATAAACATTAAGCTATTTAATTTATTCTATCACCATAGATTAAATTAATTACACTTAATGCATTATTACTACTATGTCATTATCTTCTTAAATAATTATTCTTCCTTTTATGGCGTGACCTTTTAGGTTCTCCATATTAAACTGATTATGAATAAATCAATTATAATATTTCTAATCTTATTTAAATAAATAAATTAAACTAATAATTTATTTAAATAAATAACATTTATTCTACAATAGGGATAAGCCTCCTTAGCGGTCAACGACTTTCCAGATAATATAGATTTCAACATTAATGATTAAAGAACCTGTGAGTTAATAGTTACCGTATAATTCAATCATTCCACCATACAATGTCCCAATTAAATATAAGATATGAATTTACTGTCAAGTCTTATTTTATTTAATTTTATGTATTTCGATTAGAAAATGCACAATTCCAAATAATGCAAATTAGAAACTCCTTTCTAATTTTATTCTGCCTTGGCCAAGGACTACTGGGTTGTCATTTAACGAATCACATAAGACATATCTCTTCTTTTACTAGAAGTGATAGATTCTTTATTGATCATTCATTATCTCCATATGTAACTCATTATACCCAAACATACTCTTTTATATACCCTAAGGGTCTTAAGGAATAAGTCAAAGTATAATTCATTACACACAAGATACCATGATGTTCTCAAGTCCAAGAATCACTTGTACTACTATCACATTAGGAATTCCTATTGATCGGCGAGTAAAACTCCATTAGGTATTCCATAGCGAGTCACGTTCAGTGAACTTATTCTCCAATAAGCACCTACATACTTACTTTAGTGTCTCTACACAAATGATCATGAGATCAATCATCCTCATCCAATGAGCAAGCAACATATGTAACAATCTATCCGGATTTACTAATTCCATTTTTAGTAATCCCACGATTGGGAACTATTTTAGTTTTTAAGCTTTCTAAGAATTTAGATCTCATTAGCATGATCAACATCATGATTCTAAAAGCATTGCTTAAAACTATGAGTTATTTATATATTATAAAAACAGCATCATATAGATAATTAAATGCCTTTAATCAATGAATACTTTTAGCAATAAATAAATAAGATCGTTTACAAAGTATATGATTTATCATCATACATGATTAGCTTGTATGCGTACTACTTTCATCTCCCTCTTCATGTTCGGCCTCCAAAATTTATGTCGAAGGTCTTGATACATCTTGGTGATACCCGAATGTATCGAGTACCTCGAATAATGGGCCTCTTCCATTATCTCGTCTTTTAATTTTGCATTACATGAAACCCAAATTCTTCCTTCAAAACGAATTAATTCCTCCTGGTCGAGGCTATACTTAGTCTTTTCTCCATCTTCAATTCTCTTCTTCATCTGCTCGCACTCCTCGTCTTTGAGTTGCACTTCCTTTACGTGCTCCATAATCATTGGTGGAGCCTCTACTGTAAATAACTTCTCCCCCGAATCGCTCGGTAATCTAACTTCTAGCTCCATCCTCGCCATCTCAGTTACTAACTCGTTCTGAGCCGTTAACATTGATAGCTTCTCCCGACCCTTCCTACTTAAGGCGTCGCCCACAAAATTTTCCTTCCCTGGATGATATAAGATATCGCAATCGTAATCTTTTATCAACTCTAACCACCTTCTCTGCCTCATATTTAACTCCTTCTATATGAAAATATATTTCAGACTTTTATGGTCCGTGTATATCTCACACTTCTCCCCATATAGGTAGTGCCTCCAAATCTTTAAGGAAAAAACTACCGCTGTCAGTTCTAGATCATGAGTAGGATAACCTTTTTCATAATCTTTTAACTGCCGTGATGCATACACAATGACCTTTCCATGCTGCATGAGCACGCAACCCAATCCTCTATGCGAAGCATCGCTATAAACTACAAAATTCCCCATATCATCTGGTAAAGATAATACGGGCACTTCACTTAACCTCTTCTTCAGTTCTTGGAAACTGTCTTCACATTCTCTGTCCACACATACTTCATGGTCTTTCTCATCAAATTTGTCAACGGAGTAGCTATCTTAGAAAAGTATTGAACGAACCTTCGATAGTATCCCGCTAACCCTAAGAAACTCCGCACCTCGGTTGGTGTTCTTGGTTGCTCCCAATTAATAACTGCTTCCACCTTCGCTGAATCCACTGAAATAATTTCTTTGTCAATAATGTACCCTAAAAATTGCACTCTTTCAAGCTAAAATTCACACTTAGTGAATTTCACATACAACTTTGCCACCCGTAGTGTCTCCAACACTATTCTTAAATGTTCAGCGTAATCTTCTGGCGTCTTAGAATAGACTAGAATATCATTAATGAACACTATGACGAACTTGTCTAAGTATTGCTTGAACACTCTGTTCATCATATCCATAAATGCGGCTGGTGCATTAGTCAACCCAAACGACATAACCAGAAACTCGTAATAACCATAACGAGTCCTGAATGTCGTCTTAGGTACATCCTCCTTCCTCACTTTCAGCTGATGATACCCCGTTACGCAAATCTATCTTAGTAAAATACTTCGCCCCTTTCAAGTTATCAAATAGATCATCGATCTTGGGCAACGATTATTTATTCTTGATTGTTAACTTGTTCAACTCCCGATAGTTGATACAAAGTCGTAACGATCCTTCATTTTTCTTTACAAACAATATCGGTGCTCCCCATGGAGAGACACTCAGTTGAATGTACTTCTTATACAATAGTTCTTGTAATTGAATCATTGACGCCTTCATTTCTACCGGCGTCATATAATATGGTGCCCTAAAAATTGGTGTCATCCCTGGCCCAACATCGATAACAAACTCGATCTCCCTATCCGACGAAAGACCTAGTAACTCGTCCGGAAACACATCCGCAAATTGTTGCACTATATGTATCTGTTCTAATGGTGCTCCCACTCTCTGGGTATCAACAACATGGCACAGATATCCTACACACCCCTTCTTCAATAACTTATAGCTTGTGTCATAGTCAGACAACAAGAGCATCCTGGTGATTTACTACCGTAGAACAATACCTTGGGTTTCTTAGAAGTCTGAAGGTTCACACTTTTCTTTTGACAATCTATTATCTCTCCATAGTTAAACAACCAGTCCATCCCGAGAATTATATCAAATTCTCCCAATCTTATCGGTATTAAATCACTTGATAGCTTGTTACCCCTAATATCTACACAATAATTCCTATGAATATGCTCAACGGGAATTATCTCTTCGTTCGCTACCTTAATATTTAAAGGTATTGCTAATCTTTTTAGGAGTAATCCTAATCGTCTAGCAAATTCATATGCTATAAAAGAACAAGTAGCACCCGAATCAAACAGCACATAAGCATTTATTTCATTGACCGGGATAATACATGCCACTATGTCCGCTGATGCAACTGCATCTTGGACTGTTATATTAAAAGTACGGGTCGTAGGTCTACCCGGTGGTGTTGGTCTAGTAATGGCTAACTTCCCAATACTAGTACCCTTACTACCCTCCGACCACTTCTTCGGGCAGTTCCTCGCCATGTGGTCCATTGACCCACACACAAAACACCCCTGGTTTTTCTTAGGGTTAGGATAGTTGGGTAAAATGTGACCCTCCTGCCCACAGTTGTAACGCACTGACTTCCCTTTCAGACAGACTCCAAAACTAGCCTTCCCGCATGTCTTACATGCTTCGATCCTACACTTAGGATCCCCTTGTTTTGCTTCGGTATTCCCAGAGTTAAAACCATTCCTCTTGGGCACACTTCCGCTGCCACTAGCTCCCTCAGTCTTGGGTACTCCATCACCCTTATTCTTGTTCTTCTTCTCTCTATGGTATTGGCTTAAAGCCTCGCTTCCACCCTAGGCAATAATTGCCTTCTCCAGGATTGTTCCGAATGAAATCCTTCTATAGAGCTAGGGCTTCAGTCCCTGCTCAAACCTACGAGCCTTCCTGTCCTCGATGTCCACTTAGTGTGGAGCAAACCTCGTCATCCTCTCCTCGGTGTCCACTTGGTGTGGAGAAAACGTTCCAGTACATTAAACTTGGTTGCATATTGGGGAACCGTCATGTCCCCCTGCTTAAGTTCTAAGAACTTAATCTCCATCCTACCCTACATACTCATAGGAAAGTAGTTCTTGAAGAAGACCTTCTTGAACTTTTCCCACATAAACGCACCTACTGCAGCCCCACTCTGGTGAGCCTCCCACCAGAAGTTGGCTTCTCCATTCATCATATGGGTCACAAAAGAAGTCTTTTGCGCTTCCTCGACGTTTGCAATTACAAACGCCTTCTCAATTTTTTTCACCCATGTCTGGGCCTCGATAGGGTCCATAGTTCCCCTGAACTCCGACAGACCCACACTCTTAAATTCCTTAAAGGTAGTCGTTTGACCTATCCTAGGAACCACTAGTGCTTCTCCCCCAGCTTGGTTAAATGCAGCCGTTAATAAATTAACGAACTCTTTTATAGGGTTGTTCTGACCCTTTTGATTCTCATTTTGGGATTCAGCTTCTTGATTACGTTGTCTTCTTCTTGGCGGCATTTTTCTTTTTAAATAAATAAAGTTTCATTATTATTTACTTACTTATCCCTTTTTATTGGTTATTGTTCTTCAAACAATAACACATAATTAGCATCAAGCACATTTAATAAAACTTTGTTATATAAATATTCTTCTTCATAGTTCAAGACTATTTACACATTGGTTCTTTAGCCAAAAGCTATTACATTACTATCTCGCGATTGACGTACAAAAATTGGGATTTACAAAAGACTACCCTTTGATAATAAAAAAGAGGATTTTATGTCACTTAGCTAGATACACAAAGTATTTACATACCTATACTCCTCTACTACTAGTAGCACTGCCTAACGGCATTCTCGTGCTTACGATTCACCAGAATCTCCACAATATCCCAACTAATAGTGTGACGAGTCTTCCCCAACTCAATTGAATAACAAGCTATCTTAAGCTTGAAATCCTCGTTGAGCACTACTATGGATGTAAGACATCTGTGCTATCTTCTGGTCCTTCTCTCCCAGCTCTTTGAGAAGCTCAACGGCCTCGTTCTTATTATCTCAAGCCTTATTCTTTATGAGCACCTTCTAGTCGTGCTCTAGTTCAAAATCTACTTCTGCAGATGTCTTAGCCTCTTAGAGGTCATCAACCTGCTCCCTCAAATTCTACAACTCTGTATGCAGTTGCACATTCCGGTCCAGCACTGCCAGATACAATGCTCTGGCTGCCTCTGGTGGTGTTTGTAACGACCAGGAATTTTAAGCTCCTTATTAATTTTATCTGTGATTTAAAATTTTTGAGAGTTAATTTTTCAAACTTATTTAAACCTTATGTGGTAATGTGCTTATGTGATTTAACCTATGCGAATAAATGCTAGAATTTTTATTAAAGGGAATCACTAATGGTTATTTAAATTAGTAGATTAACCCTGAGACTTTTATATCAGAATATTGACAAAAGTGTTAGTAAATTATATATTTAAATTTCTTGAATATAGTGTAAAGAGTTAATCGTGATTAATTATTTATATTTGAGTAATTAATTGATAACGTATGAAATTATCATTGTTGTTGATTTATAATTATTATGAATAAATAATAATTAATGAATTGGGAGTAATTAATTGATTATGTATTGATTAATTATTATTATGAATAAATAATAATTAATGAGTAAGAGATTAATAAATATAATAATATTATATTTAATTGATTAATTATTTTATACAAGCATGCGATATATTAAACCTTGTAATATATGGTGGATACCTTCATATTATATAAAGTGCAATGTGCACATTAATGTGGCTATGTATATTATATATAGACTATATAGTACGAGTAATTACATTATGTGAGTTACATTATAATATGACTTATGTAGCATGATATGAGTGGTAGACATTAATACGTATACCCTATTACTTTATATTATATCAATAACATTATTAATTGATAAGTGATTTCAATAAGTTATTATAATTATTATAATAACAGTTATTATTATAATAATACCCAATTACTTTATATTTGGTGTTAATAGCTAATGTACATGGATTATATGTATATACCCTACTTGATGCATCATATTATTAATTACTCATTGAAATTGTGAATTTAATTTAATTATAGCCTAAGTATTTACATGAAATAAAATGTGTATACATGATATAGCCTAAGTAAGCATGGTATATATAGAATAATAATGTAGTATATTGCATCCAAGTTGCTTCCATTTGCTGAGAATTGGTTGTCCCATATTATGTGCCCAATTGCTCTCTTATTTCTTATACACGTGAACCCACATGCTATGCTACTCTATATCTTCCTCAATTTCTTCACAAAGCTTAGCTAATCATGATGGGGAGTGGGCAACACAATGTTTCTCAACTACCATTCATCAACCAATATACAATCATGTAATTCGTTGGTTTGATTTGGTGAGCAATAGCATGAACCGGGTAAGAAATTGTCTATTTAATGAACTCATCCTCTTCACAACTTCATTGCTGAGATTTTGCCTTAGTTAAATTGAGGACATATATGCATTAAAGATATCAGTGAGGGTGAATTAGTATAGCAGCAAGTTCAATCCATTAACAGAGGTATAATCTCTATTTCCCATTTCATGTTCTTTCATTCTCTGTAATATTTCTAATCTTTTATCCTTGAATTTAGCATGGTTTGATTGATAACTTGATTGGAGCATGCTTATTAGTTGTTATGATAGTTTACTACCATGTTAGAACTGTATTACATTGTGGCTGGGATGATTTTTATAGAAATTATGAGTTGGGTTTACAGTCTGCCGAAAAATTGCACTGCCTCAGGCCTGACCGCCAGCCTGCGCAGCTGCGCCAGTGTTGCACTGGCCAGCGGCGCAGCTGCGCCAGTGCCTGTCTGCAGAAATATTTTCTGTTTTGCTTCCTGCTCATGCTAGCTTGATGGTACTAAGTTGGACATGCATGAAAGTTAGTTTAACTCATATATATATATATATATATATATATGTGTGTGTGTGTGTTCTTGATACAACATGCATGATTTTAACCATGTTAGTATGCATTATGGGAGGAAGCTTTATAGTTTACAAATGAACTTGGACTTATTAGAGTGAACTTAGAAGCTTTAAAAAGGGGACTTTGACATATAAATACCATGACTTTATTCTGACTTTTGAGACATGTTTGTATGATGTAAAAATGTATGAGAAGCATGCTAACTAGCGTATATAGGTTCCATAATGAAATGTGATCATATGAACCGTACTAATGCACGTTCCTAACAAAAATGAAACACAAACCTTAACATGCTATGCCATGTTACTATTCTAATTTTTGAGAGCATAATAGCATGGTTTATATTAACTTGAAATGCATGTTTAAAATGTTAAACACGTTAGCATACTTGATTGAAAGCTTCAAGATGTTTTTCAAGCGAAACTTAAAGACTTTCCAAGTAAACATAACTAAGACTCGTGTCTTTAGATTGTGACCACTTAAATACATGTATGTAACGTATTATATGCATACTAATACTTGTGGGTAATGGTTACGAGATACTTTACATGTATCGTGTTGTCTTTTTGACTTGGTGTACCTTGTAATAGAAACTTAGAATGTGAAATAGCATTGATTGCCATGTGAATTATATTATGACCATGCGAGCATGTGTATTAGAGTTCGTTAGCCCTATAAGCATATTAACATATACCTCGTTTGGTCAAAGAGTGAATTTTGCATATGCACGTATTCATAAGAAATGAATTTCTGAAGCACGAACTACGTGCTTAAAGTATATGTGTGTAGTATGCTCGAGCATACATATTATATATTATTTAGCCTTGTTATGTGATAACATGACTTTAGTAATCAACTTTGAAACATGAGTATGTATTAGTTAAAGTATGTGAATTACCGACATGAAAACATATAACTTCGAAATTGGATTAGAATGAACATGTTAGCTTTCGAACTTGAGTTAGATAAACTTGATAAACATGTGTGTTAATTTATATCAGTAACAGGAAGTGCTATGTGTTTTAAGCCTATGTTGATGCTTATGAACTAGTAATCTAAAGTTATTAAATCTAAGACAGGATTAGATTGACTTACGTGAACTATGTGATATAATTATGATTAGATTCTTGTATGTGTGAACTTATACTAATTGGAGAGATCGACTTGTTAATATTAGGTCGTTCCAACGCAGTTTAATTAAAGCTAGAATTATTTGTAGCTGAGCAAACAGGCAAGTTTTCCTGACTTACACTCATTTATAGTGCAAGTTTTCTAACTTCATTTAATTGTGATATTGAATGCAAGTAACCTAGACCATTGTATTACTTTATTCAACGAATATTGTAAGCTAGTATTCGAACCCTACTTTTATTGTGCAAATATTTTAAATCCTTGCACTACTTTATTTAATTACTCGAGTAAACGAGATTCTAAACTTCACCTTATTTGTGCAAGTTCCTATCCTTCTCATATCGTTTTGAGCAGGTTATTATTGTATTATGAAAGCTCCCCGAACTTTATATTTTGAGTATTGTGAAAGTTCCCCGAACTTCACATTTTGAGTATTGTGAAAGTTCCCCGAACTTCACACTTTGGTTATTGTGAAAGTTCCCCGAACTTCACACTTTGGTTATTTTGCAAATTTCCGAACTTCATTTCTTTATTATGCAAGTTCTCTAAACTTATACAAGCTCGTATATTGTGCAAGTATCTTATCTTTGTGTTTACTTTACTCAAAGAACGTCGTAAGCAAATGTCCTACCCTATGCATTTACTTTATGCAAGGGATCTATTATGGTGAAATTCCTCGAATTTCACTCTTTGATATTGTAAGTGTCTAAGCCTATGCATTTATTTTATGCAAGGAATCTATTATTGTGCAAGTTTCCCAAACTTCACACGTTGAGTATTGTGCAAGTTCCCCGAACTTCACACGTTGAGTATTGTGCAAGTTCCCCGAACTTACACAAATTCCTATATTGTGCAAATTCTAAACTGCACTTTGTGCAAGTTCTCTATCCTTCTCATATTGTATTGAGTAGGTTATTGTTGAATCGAAAGTTGTTTACTTAATTGCTTGAACTTTATTTCCAAGCATGTTATTTAGTGGTTTAATTACTTATCAATTATTCCACATTGATATTCTTGATGTCCGCACCTAGTGCATTTGAGCTCGTACAGTCTTGGACTTGTACATTATTCAAGGACCTAAATTTCTTAAACTATGTCAATAAGAGTCTGAACCTTTGCTCGGTCAGACTAGTGTATGAAGTTTTCTTTGAAGCTATCCAAACCAATTGATGGTAAGGATTCTTAGACAGAACATAACACCCCTCATATGTAGGAGTGTGCCCAGGTATCTAATATATATGATACGAGTAAGCAGATATAAGTGTTATGCATATTCACGTTGTGCCCGAGGATGATCTCCTCGAGGTACTTAGTTTTTGTAGCCAGAAGCCAGTAATTCTAAAAAGGGTCAATTAGCTATTGAACCCATTGGAAAGTTATAGTTCAGAGTCTACTCAACTATCAGTCATTCTAAAGGCAATTATTATCTTTGCTTTTAATATTCATATTGTTGAATTGTTTAGATGTTCATATCGTTTAATCTATCAGATATTCATATTATCGAATTGTTCAGATATTCATATTATTGAATCGTTCTAATATTCATATTGTTGAATCACCAGATATTCATAGTATTGAATCATTCAGATTGTTGAATCATTCTAACATTCATATTGTTAAATCTTTAAGATATTCATTTTGTTGAATTCATTGTCATACATTTTTCCATTCATCATGATATATCCTTTATTCTTGTATTTAAACTTGCTGAGCAAACTTGTTGCTCATTCTTGCTATATCATGACTTATATTGCAGTTAAGTCCGAGGCCTCAGGGAAGGACAAGGGTAAAGGAAAGATATAGGATGGTTTGCAAGGAGCAGACTTTGTCTTTATGATTTGTTTAATTACTGTTAATGTAATATGGACCCTAATGTTTATTCTAGGGTATGTTTGTAAGATTTTATTTAATGTTATCGAATCTTGGGACTAGTAACACCTTTTGAATGAACGACGTACGTTTATTATATTCCGCATTTTAGTTATCGTATGTTACTTAAAGGTGGATGTTAGTATTGTTTCGTGGCGACCGGACCGGGGTCAGAGGACCCTGATTCGGGGTGTCACAGTGTTGGCCCTACCGTAGGTACCACCGTATTAAACGATGCTACCTCCATGTCGTCATCCTCATTGGCCATCACATTGAAGTATGATGCTGACCCCAAGTCCTCTGACGGATCTTCCTCCAGCTCCGACTCCTCTATATTCACCATTGGTACCTCCGCCACCGGCATCGGTACTGGCTCTATCCGGTTCACCGACTCCTCGCTCACCACATGTGTATCCCTATACATAAGGCTATCGATTGACATCTATAATAACACATAACATGTTGATTAGTACATAATACACAATAGTATAGGCACAAATCACATTTAATTTATTTAAGGTTAATTTCCATCTTTAAAATCTTTCGGTAATGAGTTTCCTCACTACTTACTTAAGAACTCTATTTGAATTCATTCACTTCTAACTTCTTCTACTATTACCAAGGTTATAGCCTAAGGTTCTCCCCCTTAAGTTTTATAACCTAAAGCTCTGATACCAACCTGTGACGCACCCAAATCTGGGTACTTTCAACCCACAGATATGGTGATACACTGTACTACAAACTATACATTCATTCCAATGAAACTGCATCCAAATGGACATAATTACTACATTCTTATTACAATCATAATAATAAATGCTTCCCAGGTTCTGTCAACCATTACATCGTTCATTGTCATAGTATAAGTTCATACAAATATATTATTCTATTACAGGATAATGTACTTATCCATCTTGGCTTTGCCCTTATCCTTACCGGAACACTCAGTCTGTTCGCTCTTAGCTGCAATCATATAATTTAAGCAAGAAGTGAGCATAACTAGCTCAGCAAGGCTAACCATATATAAGCAACCACAAAATCAAAAATCATATGATTTATCTTCGATAACTGAACAAATAGTTATGAAATACTATGAACAATTGAAATAGCACTTTTTATTTTCTTGAAAAAATTCCAAAGTATATATATACACTTAAGAATTTTGAGTAGGTTAAACGACCATGAACATTCTCATTTCGTTTTCATTTATGAAAAGGACATCTCGGCACTAAGACTGTTCATCAGATATAACTTATGTGAACTTCTAGGTGATCAGCCTATAGTACTCTATGTTGATCAACACTCATCCGTTAAACGTATTTACGTTTAAGTTTTGGCAACCTCATGCGCCCGTCGAACAAACGATGTAAAATACCTTTATTTATTCATACTCAGACTTACCTTTGAATCTGTACCAAAATAATTGGCATAGGATAGCGTTGGAAATACTATATTAAAAGACTTATGAATAAATCAATCAACTTTATTATTAGTCTAGCCGAGTTAAGAATGGCATCAAATCTTTCATAAAATAATTCATGCACATATAACATGAACCATAGAAACTTGACTAATATGAAGGTCAGACAAGCGTTAGAAGAACTTACCTTCAAGCGTCTTCTACGTTAAAGTTCAATCGTTCTTGGTCTTTACAGTTTCTATATGATACATTCACATAGCACACTGAAATTAGCTACCAAACAATCTACACACATTGTTCATACCAACTTCTTTCTCTTCTATAGCTTAATCGAATGTATTTCATTAATAACATTCGTTTAAGGTATTTTAACATCTATTACGGCTTATTAACATGCATACGTCATAAACCTACACTCTTCGTTCATCGTTTACGAATAACGATAGTTGTAACCCTATTCGGTTCGTTAGTTCAGACATATTTCCCCCGGATTCCCGATAAAGAACTCCGTATAGGAATTACATAAGTTTTATGTTCATTTCATATCATTGTCGCATTACGCACCCCTATTACGTACTATCTAACCTTAAGATGCGCGTTAAACTCGAACACGATACACAGTTTACGTTTTTGCATTTCACGTTCTTCGTTTAAATACTTTTAATCAACGTTTAATTCATAAAATCATCGTTAAACAAGTTGTTTAGGAATTCTCTCTTCACGTATATTAAGTATATATTTTCCCCATAATTACCACGTGAAAAATTAGATTAACAAAAGCTCACGTCGGAAATTTTAAAGTTAAGGGCGATGCGGCGCCACTTTAAGGCTTAATGGTCGCGTTGCGGAGCCAGTTAGAAATGCAAGGCCCCCGACCAGGCGCTGCGGCTGGGATTTTCCAATCTTGGGGCAGCACTGCAGTGCCTGCCCTGAGCCTTTGAATTTTTTTAAGTTTTTCAATTCAATTCCTTCCCGAGCTCGTAACGCGATAGCTATAACTCGGAATTGGATCGTTCAAAAGCCATTAACCCAAATATTAAACATACTATGATTTTATCCTAACAAAATAAGTTTTTGAATCCGTTGACGATAAATTCACCATTTAAATTCTTATTATCCGTTTAATATCCGTTCGTGAGCGTTCTTCGCTCGTTTCTTCGTTTTAAGTTCGAATTCGACCGTTCTTGAGTCCACGACTCTTAAATACATAGTTCTTCGATACGCCACTGAAAACCTAGGTTTCTAAGTTAAATGACGACTTTTGACTATTGTTCTGGAAATCCTAGTTAACTACGATTTCGACGATTAACGTCTTTTCCCGTAAATTTCGCCATAACTTCATTACACGAGATTTTTATACCAAACCAAATGGAATCAATCCATTGGTTAATCATCTAGGTTCCTAACCAACAATTTGCACCTAACTTATACGTAATGGTTTTTTAATTTGTCCATCAACAACAAGCTCTAAGTTTTATGTGTTTTCTTCGATTAATGCTTAATTAATCAATTACGATTCTCACTTACACATAGTTTATTATTATTTTTGCTCACTAATAACCAACCTTATTCCTCCAAAAGAGAAATGCTCCACCAATTCTGTGATAACCCGAAAAATCAGATTGTCCAGAAATTAAGTTTAAAGAATTAATAATTAATAAAATGAATTTTTATTAATTATATTCTGTGATATATGTTTATAAGTCATTCTATGACATAGGAGGATTAGAAATAGGGAAGATTCTGACTACGAGCTAGAATGAACGAATAAGAATTTTCAAGACGAAAATAAAAGATTTCTGATAACAAAAGTATTTTCGAGAAAAAGACAAAATAGGTACTATCCACTGATGAAACCCTAAGGGTTAGTTTTTGAAAACCCTATGCCTTTCTAGGGAGATCGAGATGTCGAAATGACGTTCTGTCAAAAGATTTAACGGTAATATGTCATGAAAAGTTAAGTTAGGCAATAAAAGTTTTTCTCGAAAAGCGTGCAGAAATCGAACGAAATAAAAACGACGAAAAGTATTGTTATGTACTTTTCATTCGTTTAACTACGTTAGGGGAAAACGTGAAGGAAAACGCTTATCTTCAAAAAGTGTTTTTAAGTTTTTCAAATTTTCGAAGAACGCATAAAAGTTATTCGGTAGAAGAAAGACGAAATATCCAAAAAAAAATTGGATTCCGAGAAATGCAATTTTTTGAACTGTCAGACGAATTCTGAAAGACGAAACCACGAAGCTTCCAGGGGAAGTTTCCAGGAGAAGCTTCGTGAATAGTAAGGAGGTTGGTTAAGGAGGTGTGAATAGTAACTTTTGAGGCGAAATGACTATTTTTCCCCTAGCCTTGGTTTTCTATATAAGGAAGCCTTAGCCTTCATTTTTCTTTCTTGAAAAAGTCACCAACGCTTAGAGAGAGAGAGAGAGAGAGAGAGAATTTCGGATAGGGAGGAGAAGAAAAAAAGAATTGAAAAGCTAGCACAAATAGCAAGCTTTGTCAAGAGAAAGAAGATTAATGAAGAAAGGTAAACCAAAAACCTAACTTCAATCTAAATTTTCTTTAAGTTTTATATGGAAATCTTATAACTTATGGATAATAGAAGTAAAAGATGTTAAGAAACGATTTTCTTATGGTTGAATCATAAGGAAATAAAGAAATAAGGATTAAAAGTTAGTTTATAAATTTCTTAAAAGCATTTCATATGAAGTATGAATCGGTGATGTTAATGGACGATTCAGATGAGTTATATGAACTCTTTGATGTTATAAGGATGAATTATCAAACTTATAATGCTAGAATGCGAGAAAACGTAAAATCGTAATCATAATATCGATTAAAAATGAAAAACGAACGAAGAACACGAAGAACACAATAAGAAGTTGTTGATGGACAAATTGAAAACCATCTTAACTTAGATGCTTATAGTTGGTTAGGATCATAGATGAATAACCAATGGATTGATTCCATTTGATTTGGCGTAAAAATCTCAAGTAACGAAGTTATAGCGAAATTTACGAGATTAGACGTTAATTGTCGAAATCGTAAAATTCTCGGAAAGATATTCAAAAGTTATCGTTTAACTCAGAAACATTGGTTTTTGATGGAATATCTTAAAACTATGTATTTAAGAGTTGCGGACTCAAGAACGGACGAATTTCTACTTAAAACAAAGAAATGAGCGTCGAACGTTCACGAACATTTAACGAACGCGTAAAAAGAAATGAAACGGTGAATTTATCGTTAACGGATTCAAAAACTTATTATGTCCAAATAGAATCGATGTGTATGAGATATGTGAGTAATGGATTTTGAACGAGCCAATTCCGAGTTATAACGATCGTGTTACGTGCTCGGGAATAAATCGAATTGAAATTTGTAAAAAAAATTCAAAGGCAAAGGGTCGGCGCCGCAGCGCCGCCCAAGCTTAAGGAATTGGAGCCGCAGCGCCAGACCAGGGCTTCGAACACTACCACCCAGCACCGTAGCACCGGGTTTAACACTTAGAGTGGCTCTGCAGCGCCCTTAAGTGAAAAATTTCAGAGTGGAGATTTTTATTATCCAACTTTTTGGATGGTAATTAAGGGGCAAGTGTGACGCCCCCCAAATTCCCTACATTTCCTGTAGCAGATTTGGTGCTCATGTAAATATTCCACCAGATAATAACTTCTATCAATCCAAAATTTACAATATCCCATAACAGATAGTAGTTCTCGTCAGAACAATTACTGTATATGGATACCCTCACTTGGATGTATAGATTTAAAATCTCATGGATATTTCTTTCATATCAATAATTCCTATCTATCTGATATTCACAGTATTAATGATAAGATTATTCCTGGAATTAAGGAGCACAACCTCAATTCTTACAGAACTCCCAAGATCATTCAATACCCTCATTTAGATGTATAGTTTATATAGATATTGTACTTCTTTCTAACTTCTTAAAGAATGTAACAGATAAGCTATTGGCAAAAGCTAATAATATATTACATATTTTAAAATTCGATTACATAGATCCCAATTTTACATTATTATTACATCAAAATCTGTAAAAGTATAACCAAATCTAACACAAAAAAACTTAAAACTAGTAGAGTCCTTCTATCCACAAGAGTGAGTACAGAAACATCCTGGATTATCATTCGACACTGCAAAGGAAAATAACATTTTTCAAAGATGAGCTACAAAAGGCTCAGCAAGTTTTAAACAAGTTATATTTTAAACTCACATTGTATTTGAATTGAATTAACATGTAGTTCAAGATTTTTTCACATATATATACATCATTATGGCCTCTATCAGTCATAAAAACTTAGAACCCCGAGATTGATTTATTCAATCAGACATAATCATCACTTCTAGAGGACATATAGACTTAGGAGTCATTAGCATTATTCTGGCTTTTATCAGTCATAAAGACTTAAAATCCCGAGATTGATTTGTTCAATCATACATAGTAATCACTTCCATTGGTCATATGGACTTAGGAGTCATTAGCATCATTCTGGCTTCTATCAGTCATAAAGACTTAGAATTCCGAGATTGATCTGTTTAATCAGACATAATATGCATATCCCAAAAAGGTCAGTGATATAACTGCCTATAACCACCGGTCAGTACTATAACTGCCGATTTTAAATAGTATCAGTATATATATGTACCAAACATTATTGGTTTCATCACAGTTTATGCTTTGATATCAAATCAAACACATTTTACGCAAATAACAATTCATATGGTTTGGTTATGCTTGAACAAAAAGCAATAACCCTTTTAATAACAGATATAACAAATAACGTTTAAAACAAGTTCACATGTCATCAATTTAAGAATTATATTTAATACAAAAATTAAATGTAGTTGGAAAACTTACATAAAAATATAAAGTTTGCACATAGTGCGGGAAAACTTGCAATAAATGTGAATATTCAATAATAATCATAGATGTGGAATAATTAATAATAATTATCCATTAGCATGCTTGAAAAATAATAACTCGAGTTTGAGTTAGGAAAAACTTGCCTGACTCGGCTCTACCGTTTACGCTAATTTTTCGTCTCTCGGTCCATCCATACAATTATAAGTTCATATAGACTAATTAAGCGTTTAACGATTAAATCTTTTAAAATTTATTTCGGGTATTAGAATCGATTATAAATAAGACTCCTTGTACTATACATGAAATAATTTCGGTATTATAATTGCTTATAAAATGAATATTCATCAACTATATTTAAAATAAATTGAGCATTATAACTGCTTATAAAATGAATATTCGTTTACTATGTTTAAAATAAATCGAGCATTATAACTGCTATAAAATGAATATTCGACTATTATATTTGAGATAATTTCTGCATTATAACTGCTTATAAAATGAATATTCTTACTAAATACTTGAAGAAAATAGGACATAGTAACTACTTATAAAAGTATATTTTCTATTTTATAGGAGAAATAAATCGAACATTATAACTGCTCGAAAATAGGACTTTTGTACTATATACTTAAAATAATTTGGGCATTATAACTGCGTATAAAAGTATATTTGTACTAAATATATAAAGAAGAATAAAAATAATAACTACTAAAGTAAATACTTCTTGAAGTTGCAAGCTTTAACTAATCCTTTGCAATATTGAAATTAATCAAACTCACAAGAATTCTCTTTTTCTAATTCTTGATTATAACTTTGCTTTGTAAATTGGTGAAGAAAATGAAGATAATGGCTTGATATTTATAAGATTTTCAAAGTTAGGGTAAAATGGTTTTTTTCCTAATTTTCATGGCTAATTAAACTTTTGCTCTTGGCATATTCTTGGAATATGTCATTCTTAACTTTTAAAATGGAATATGCTTGGAATATTTTTTCTTAACTTTTACGTTTTCCTTAATTTAACCACACCAAACTAACCATGGTTAAAAAACTAACTCGTGTATGGTTAGTTGGTGGGAAAGTAGAAAAATCTACCACTTTTGTGGACTAAGACTTTTTGACTTTAATTTTTCGTATTTGTACCGTATAAATTTTGTTTTATACGCGTTTTATACTCAGTATTATTTTTGTATTATACGACGTATTATAATTCGTATTATACTCGTATTCTTGTCGTATAATAATTCATATTATACTTGTATTATTCTTCCGATTTAATTGACTTTTTGATAATTAAGCTAGATTCAATGAATGTTTTGTGTTTAGGTGTCCATTTGTGACTGGCATGGGTGGTTTTTAAGCACATGAGAAATCTTCTTGTGGTGAGTCACCAAGATTTAGCCTTATCGTTTATTAAAAGATAAGATAAAGGGCATTTTGGTTATTTCACACATACTAAGGGGAATTTGGTAATTTCACAATTAAATTTAAGGGTAATTTAGTCATTTCACATGGCTCCCTTAAATTTTTAAATATCATCTAATAATGCATGTATTTAAGAATCTTTACTAATAATCCTTATTAGGGTTTAATAATTGAATTAAGGTTTAGGGTTTCTAAATCCTAAATTAGGGTTTCCTAATTAAAGTTTAGGATTTCCAAATTTAATTCACAATTATTATATCTCATTTATTGTTATATAACAATACTTTATATTAATCACATAATACACATAAGCCCAAGTATAATTATAATAATAAATGTATTACTATTCATAATTTATATTAATAATCTTATTAGGGTTCGGATTATTACAGCAAGTATGAATGTAATATTCATGAAGAAAAATATCTAGAATGATGAGTAAAATCTTGAGTTTGACGATTAAACGTCGAATAAAGGTTATAAAATGACGAACGTTTAATGCGTAACCGATATCCGGGGACCGTGTTCGCTTTAAAATGAACGTGTGGGATTACTATGGTTGTAATTCCGTGGACGTTGAATGAAGAGGGTGACTTATAACATTTTGATGTTATGATGTCGTAATGAAAGTTAAGTGTAAAGCGTATAAACGCTGTAAACACAACGTTGTTGCGATGAACGATCGATCTTACCCTACAACGAACTGTATGGCTTAGACATTAAGTGATGACGATGAACGTAATGTTCATGTAATGACTTACCATTAAAAGTGGTTAAAACCTTAAGTAGAGGTTGAATGAGAGTAAGAGACGAGTAACGTGAACGATCCTCGTGAATCGTATCGCCGTCAAGTGAACGTTCTAAGTATACATTGGTTGTATGACTTAGACGTTGACGAAGTTAGTAAGTAAGATATGTAATTATCAAGAAAGGCGTAATGAACGATAATAAGATGAATG
This sequence comes from Panax stipuleanatus, assembly GCA_020205555.1. NCBI lineage: Eukaryota > Viridiplantae > Streptophyta > Magnoliopsida > Apiales > Araliaceae > Panax > Panax stipuleanatus. The sequence continues at coordinate 72,175,562 of CM035120.1, read as the reverse complement.
AAAGTCCGAGTGTGAATCGGATAACGGAACGTATGAAGATAAGTAAACGTAAAACACTTAAACAGACGTGAAGGTGTTAAGTGTACACGTAAGCTAAACGTGCTTAGCATACACGCCATGTATGGTTTGAACATAAGGAAATAAAGTGTAATGAATAGCGTGTAAATGTTGGAAAGCCGAGTTAATGATAATAACTTGAAAAACATTCTGAGTCATATATACCGAATGTTGTAAGATATGAAATGAGAATTAACTTAACGAACATTATAATTTTAATGGTTCGAATAAGTTAAGTTTAAGTTATGGTACAATCGTAGTCTGTAATAGTCGATATATGATATATGATATATGATATATGATATATGATATATGAGCGGAGGTATATACGAACTAGCAACCGATCTAACTCGCTATAAAAGACAGTGTAGACGAGACGAGAAACTAGTTTGTTGGTTGTTTGTGGGAAACCACTTAGTTTACTGTATTGAATACTGTTAGAGACTCGATGTGTGCTAAGTGTAGATGGTATGAGAGGAAGATGAAAATGTTAATTATCATAAAAGATAATCGTAAGGTTGTGACATTTTCGTATGTCATAACAACCGAAGGAATGAAAGTAAAAATGGTCGCGTAGACTTAAATTACAAGAACGTGAACCATAAGAAGTAAAGAGAAGTTTAAACAAATGCGTAAGTCAAATATATGACTAATTGGTATTGTGTTATTCCTTTTGTGTTATATAGGGATTTTGATGAAAGGTATAGCGTAAGCAGTATAAGCGCTAAGGCAAGTTTCCTAACTTCATTCATTTTTATATGAATGTTGGTTTCTTAAACTTTCCTAGATGTTGAACTTGCAAAGTTTTGCCTATGTACAAATGTGTGATATTTGTACAAGGTGATAGGATGTATGAGGCTTTGTACCATAATTTTAACACTTCGGTGTTTCTGTGAGATGAATTATTTTGTGATTGAACTGTTCAATGTGAAAGAGTGCAGTTTATTTATGAATTGTTCTTGTTAAGTATGTGCTAATGATTCTAGCCAGACATAATGTGTATGAAAAAGGTAGAAGGATGAAAGTATTTTAAAGTGAATGTGACTAATATTTTAAAATGATAGGAATCAGATTTATTTCTATTATTCGAGCTGCTTCATAACCTTTGTTCGGTTATTGAAGTCTTAAAATAATTTTGATTCTTGCTTTGGTTGTTACTCAACTACTATGACTTGCTGAGCAATTGAATGCTCACACTTACTTTAAATAAAAAAAAAATCAGCGAACGATGTTAAAAGAACTAAAGGATTCTGTACGAATCAAGCTGACCAGGTGTCTGGCTGAAGTGATGCTTATTTTATGAACAAGCGTGAAGATTCAAGCCAAGACTTGTAACGTAGATTAGTTATTAAACTATAGATTAGTTTAATGAACTATTATGAATCATTTGTGGCAGATAAAAGTCACTCTTGTAAGAAGTAAAGAATAATGTAATTATCATTATTTGAATGAATGAATGTTTGAAGGTAATAGAACCTGGGAATTAAATAGATATGTCGTTATTCTTTATGATATAATGATATATGTATGGAACGAGAAGTACTCGTGATGTACGAAATCCGGGTGTGAAGATAGACTGGATTTCGGGGCGTCACAAATTCATAATTCTCTACAAAAACTTAATCGAAATGAATTAAGAGTTTGAGTTTATGTGTTTTACCTTCGCGTTCTTCGCGTTCTTGATTTAGGGATTGATTAGTTAGCTTTTCCTTTTCTTGATTCCTTGTTATATCTCTTTTCTGTCTCTCAATATAGTTGTTCAATGTTTGTAAAACATCAAATGAACTAACTAAGCTTGCTTTTATAAGAAAATCAAAGTGAGGGAAAAATGGTCATTAAGCCTCACCTCCTTACTATTCACACCTCCACAAACAAGTTTCTCTTGCAAGAAAAGGCCATGTGGTCGGCCATGTGCTACCATGTGCCCCCATAGGGGGCTCACATGGGTTACCCCATGGGTTTTACCCATCCGGTGACCCATTGGTTTGACTCTCGGGTTCGGTTCTTGGTTCGGACTTATAATTAATTCATATCGAGCCTAACTTTGGGCTTGATTTAACTTATCATTGGGCCTTGATATAATTCATCATTGGTGTGACTGCCTCTAAATCCGGGTACCTTCAACCCACAAATATGGTGCTACACGGTGCTACAAACTACTCATACATTCAATTAAAAACTTTAATGATAAGAATAAGTTTAATAACTATTACATTATAATAATCCCTTCCCAAGTTCTTTATAACCATTACGTTCATTTTGTATCATAATATCATTCATTACAAAAATAATACTATGATATTACAAGGATAGACTATTTATCCATCTTTGACTTGCCCTTGTCCTTACCGGATCATTCGATCCATTCTCTCTTAGATGAAATCATATAATTTTAAGCAAGAATGAGCATAACTAGCTCAACAAATTTAACATTATATTCTGCAATCACAAAATCAAGAATTATATGATTTACTCTTCAATAATTGTACAATAGTTATGAAGTATTGTGAATAATCAAAATAGCGTTTTGATTCCTTTAAAATCATTTCCAAGGACTTATATTCACTTAAGAATTTGAGTTGGTCAAAGACCATGAACATTCCGTTTAATTTTCATTCATGAAAAGAACAACCCGGCACTAAGACCGCAAGTTCGATATAGCATACGAGCACATCTAGGTGATCAGCCTATAGTACTCTATGTTGATCAACATTCATTTATTAAATGTATTTACGTTTAAGTTTTGGCAACCTCACGCGTCCATCGATTTAACGACTGTTAAAACCTTTGCGTATTCATACTCAGGCTTACCTTTGAATCCGTACCAAAGAAATTGGCATAGGATAGCAACATTATGAATATTTTAAAAGATTTGCAGAAAAATCAACCAAAATACTTTAAATCTCAGTCTAGCCGAAACAAATGGCATCGCCTATTCAATAACTGTTCATGCATAAGAAATTATGCATATTGACAACTTGTCCAACTTAAAGTATAGGACAAGAGTTTAGAAAACATGGCTCAAACATCTGCTACCTTAAAGTTTACTTTACTTGAAGTCTTTACAGGCTCTACATGATATAACCACAAAGCATACCAATTAGGTTACTTGAAGTCTTTATATGTTGTTTAAGGGTTCTCTCTTCATGAATATTAACCATTTACTTGCCCCACAATTACCATGTAAAAAGTTGGGTTAACAAACATCCGTGTCTGAAGTTTTTTAGTTAAGGGCGCTGTCATGCCAGCCTTAGTTATAAAGGCCGTGTTACGGTTCTGTATTGCAGTGAACTCAGCCCCGTCCTGGCGCTGCGGCGCTGGAAAACAAAGCAGCGCCGGCCCTGAACCCTTGAAAATTTTTTCAACTTATGAAATTTTCGTGCTCGTAACGCGATCGTTATAACTCGAAAGTGGCTCATTCCAAAGCCATTAGTTCACAGATCTCATATTCTTCGAATCTATCTGGACAAAATAAGTTTCTGAATCCGTTAGCGATAAATTCATCATTTTATTCCTTTTTACACGTTCGTTAAACGTTCGTGAAAGTTCGATGCTCATTTCTTCGCTTTAAGTTTGAATTTGACCGTTTTTGCTTTTGCAATTCTTAATTACATAAATCTATGATACGCCATCGAAAACTAAGGTACCGAGTTAAATGGCGACTTTTAACTATCATTCTGGGAAAATTTATGATTTCGACGTTTAACGTCTAGTCGAGTAAATTTTGCCATAACTTCGTTACTCAGAATTTTAACTCCAAAACAAATGGAATCAATCCATTGGTTATTCATCTATGATTCTAACCATTATAAACATCTAAGTTTTGATGGTTTCCATTGTTCATTAACAACCATTTCAAGGTTTTAATGGTTTTCTTCATTAAGTTCTTAACCATTCAATTATGGTTTTACTTGCTCATAGTTATTAATTTTTTAAAGTCCACTAATATCCACCTTATCACTTCGTACAATTCATGCTCGACTAATTATCACTTCTTTATCAATTAAATATTGAATGAAGATGAAAATCAAAGTTTAAACAATTATACCTCTTGGTGTTCTTGAGTTCCTGACTTTATATTCTTGACAAAAATCTTAGATAGCTTTCTTTTTCCTTTGATTTGTTTTTAATAAGCTCTTCTCTCTCTCTCAATATGCTAGTTGGTGAATTGCAAAACCCCAAAATGAACTAGCTGTGATAACCCAAAAATTTATAAAATCTTGAATGATTAGATTAAAGGTTAAAGAATAAAACCTAGGCGAGAATTTGAGAATTTATTTAAAAAAAATCAAGTAAAACCTATATGGTTTGCTATTCTTAGGTTATAAAAAAAATATAGGTTAAAAAATTCCAAAACCCTAGAAATGAATTAATATGTACTTGAAGAAATATCAAGGATAAGGTATTACGATACCTATAAATTCGATGTGAACTGAATGGTCTAAGAAATGTTATAATGATGCATGTGGAAATTTTATTAACGGAATAAAAAAATTCACATGAAGAGATACTATGAGGTTAAACGAAGATGAGTATATGTATAAATATATATATATATATATATATATATATATATATATATATATATACTTAGTAAGGTGCTATATATTTTAGCAAGAGGAATGATGAATTAAGTTAAGGATATGAGAATCAAGTTAAGACTATGTTAGTAATTATCATAGCTTGAATGTTGGTCTTGACTGACAAATAAGAAGATGAATATGCGTAGAGCTATTAGCTAATATAATTAGCAATAAAAATGTAGTAAGTTAAAACTCAAAATTTGAGTTAGAGATAGAATTTTGAAGCACGGACTGCTCGGTTGCGTCCAGAACGTCAAGTTTAGTCAGAAAGGACAATAAATACAAAATGTGTAAGGGTTGACTTTTTGTTCAAAGTCAACAGTTGACTTTTATGGAGAAAAGTCAAAATTGGACTTAGAAGTAGAATATGTTATGATTTATGTGAACTGTGTATGATTAAATAAATATACACTATATAATGTATATACATTTATTGTGTATATAAAGAGAATTAAGAATTAAATTATGTAACCTAAAATATATATTAGGTATGATAATTAAATTACCTAAGAGGTTATAATATGGGAGAATGTTAGTATATAAAATATATAATAACCCTAAGAGATTTATTTTATATATCTCAAATAATTAATTTTAAAGCCTAATTAATCCAAGTCTAGTTGGGTTATTAAATTAAAAAGGCATGAGTAAGGAATTTATTTTCAAATATGGGAAAATAAAAATCCTAATTTAATGATTAGGGTATAATATAATTAAGAGTGTTCGACCGTGATAATTTTCATAGCCTAAGGAAGTTATTAGAGAGCCCAACACATTAGATAAGGTGGCCCAACTAAGCCATCAAGTGTAGGGTATTATTGAACCCTAATGACATATTCAATTAATTTGAATATGGTAAGTGTAATTGGGTTATGTAAATGAATTAATATTATTGATGAATAATAATACTGAAATATCAATAATAATGAGCATTAGTTCAAGAAATAATAAATTTAGTGGGCTAAAGAGGGTAATTAATTTAAACAAGCCCACTTATTTTAACTAAGCAAGGGACTTGTAGATAAATTGATTTAAGGGCAATTAAATTATTAAACTAGTCCAATATTATGTATGGAGCAATAGAGTGATGGCCCAATTTAATTATGGAAGGAAGCCCGAGCTTATTTTAACTAGTAAGCAAAATAAGTAATATTGCAAGTCCAATAGAAATTAATTTCGAAGCCCAAAAGGTTAAATGAGTAACCCAAACTAAGCCCAACAAGTGTAGGACTTTTTGGGACATTTGATTAGGTAAAATGGAGCATTAAAAATTAAACCAAATGAGGAGGAAAGGCCCAAAATTTCTACCAAGAAGGAGAAAGGAAGAGATCATGTGGGTTAAATTATTTTACTTCACAAGTTGGTTTAACTCACCTTACACTCAACTTAGGTGTCCAATTATTATTTAACCAACAATTTTAGCCAATTGTGCAAGCAAGAGGTGGAGTGTAAGCAACACTTATAATGATTAAGCAAGAGAGATAAGTGTTAGGAGATATAATAGATATATACAATGTATATCTACTAACATAATAAAAATACACCAACCAAGTTCATTTCGTTCTCTTTCATATTTTATTCCTTTCACTTCTAAGCTACTTAGCAAAAGAAAAAGAAAATATATAGAGAAAGAGGGAGAGACCCATTTCGAAAGCTCAAGGAGGGAAAAGAGAGCTTAGATCTTCATGCATGCTAAGCATCTAAGCTACTTTGGAAGGATAAGAAGAATAGCAAGAAGAACTAGGTAATGATTCTAAAAAATTTTAAGTTTAAATTACTTATTTTGTTAGATTTTGATGAAACAAGGAGCCTTATGTTTTATTTTTAAAAACTCTTCATCTATATGAGTATAAGTATTTTATATGAGGATCAACACATTTTTTAAAATTGAAAGTTAGATCAAAATAGAGAAAAGAGAGATTTATACAAAATGGGTAAAAAAAAAAGCTTATGCATGCATGCTCTATGTATTCTATGTTAGATTCTTGGGGATGCATGTTGTATATGGTTAATATCATGTTAGAATGCTAAATCTTGAGTTTAATAAGTTAAACTTGTGGATTTGTATGAGTTCATATGAAAAAGTTTGGGAAAAGGAAGTTAGATGGATTTTTGGGAAATTTTTATTTAACTAGTGTGCTATAACATGTGCATGTTGAAATCTTCAAGTGATATTTGAGATTTTCTTTCTTAGTATGCTAGATACATGAGTTAAGGGCAAAAAACCTTTGGAATCACTCAAATATGTTTAAAAATGAGCAAGTTATGAATTTAATTCCAAACTACCCAACTGTTGGAATCATGCTACTGATCAGCCACTTCTGGGTTGTTTTCGGTAATGAAAACCGACTCAAATTTGGTGTTTGATAAATGAAATTGTATTTCGTGAAAATATTAATCCAACGTTACCAATTGGACCTAAATCCGAGATGTAGATCTTGAGTTATAAGCGTTTCCGTGAAGGATCCCAAATCTGAAAAACGAACCAACTGTTGTAAACATCCTTGCCGATCAGTCACTTTAACCCTAATTTTCGGGACCTAATTAGATCAGAATTTGATGTTTGATAAATGAAAACTATAACTCAGGAAGATACGAATCCAACGCCTCCGACGGAACCTAAATTCGAGTTGTAGATCTCGTTTTACAAGCGTTTCAGTAAAGGACCCCAAATCTGAAATTTTGGGCGAAAATTATAGTAATAGTAGAAGTTGAATGGAAAATGAATAATTATAATAAATAACTTTTAAAGCCACTAATGGGTTAGTAAACTAATTACATATAAAGTTAAATATAATTAACTATTTAATTATTATTTAAATAAATAATAATTAAGTAGAGTTAGTGTTAATAAAATAACTATTTATTATTTAATTAGGATTAAATAATAATTAGAGTTAAATAAAAAATTAATTATTATTTAAATAATCATTAAAGAATCATTAAGTAAGATTAAGTAATAATAAAGTAATTACTTAATTACATTGACATAAAAGTTTATAAAAATAATTATTTATTATTTAATTAACATTAAATAATAAATAAGAACAAGTATTAATTATTCTTAATTTAATAAGAAAGAATAATTAAAGATTTATTAAGTGAATCAATTAATTATTATTTAATTAACATTAAATAATAAATAAGGACAAATGTTAATTAATTATTCTTTAAAAAATAATAAGGAATAATTAAAGACTAATGAAGTAAATAAATCAATTATTTATTATTCAAAGATAAGAAATTAATTAATTATTATTAAAGACAAATAATAATTTAATTATCCATTATTTAATTAACATTAAATAATGAGGAGTTATAATTGGTTATTATTTATTATTAAATAATAACTAAATGTAATTAATTAATTACTATTTAATTAATATTAAATAGTAATCAAATGAAGTGGGAGTTAACAATTAAAGAAAATTTAAATAACTCCTTAATTAAAGAATTATAATAAATTATTTAAAGATCTAATAAGTGTTTATCACCTAAGAAAAAGCCTTATTAATTATTAAATCATTAACCTAAGATCAAATAAATATCTTATAGGATTAATGATAGTACATTAAATCTGTACTTCGTGATCGAATTATTTGTTAGATGATAGCACCAGTAATTGTATAGATGAACAATTATACGCAGTACTAATTGATAGATCTACATTATCAATGTTAGGTCATTCAAAGAGTTTTAATTAAAGTTAGTAAGCCGTAGCTCGTCGAACAGGCAAGTTCTCTAACTCAAACTCGAGTTATTATTGTTCAAGCATGGTAGTGGATAATTATTGTTGATTATTTCACATCTAAGATTATTATTGAATATTCACATTTATTGCAAGTTTCCTAACTCAAACTCGAGTTATTATGTTTCAAGCATGCTAGTGGTTTAATTATTTATAATTATTCCACATCTTTGATTATTGATTCGCACTTAGTGCAAATTGCATATGTTCATCGGGTATGAAAGGCTGATCACCTTCATTACCATAAGGTTCAGTTAAATTTTTTAGTGGTCATTGTTGACCATCCAGCATTATTGATTCAGTCATTCAATTATTGAAATTTAATTCTCAATCTTTCACAATTGTTATATATTGTTGAAAATTCAGAAATCTATACTCTTTTCTTCAATCATGATATATCTTTATTGTATTTAAATTTGCTGAGCAAAGTAGTTGCTCACCCTTGCTATATCATGATAATATATTTCATATTAAGACGAATGTTTTAGGATTAAAGACAGAGATACAAATAAATGACAAGATTAGAGTGTTATGCAAAATAACTTTTTAATTATCTTATGTAAACCTTTTGTAATGTTGAAGGTATGTATTCAGTTAAGGTTAATAAACCTGGGGAAATGTTATAAAATCATGTGAAATAAACAATATATGTTTGTTAGTTCTTCATTAGATGATAGAATATGTATGATAATGAAATACCGTAACATACCAAGTTCGAGGTTCTTGGGACCCGGATTTGGGGGCATCACAGGTTGGTATCAAAGCTGTAGGTTATAAACCTTAGGTAGGATTACCTTAGGCTATAACTGCAGAGATGAGGATGATGAATAAACTCAAATAGAGTTGAAGTGATAAGAGATGAATTCAAGAAATTCATCATTAAGATAAGAAGATGATAAATAAGATTCAAAGAAGAATCTTGAACAATTATAAGATAAGAATCTGGAGTTACCTGACTCCAATAGTAAAGATGAAAAGTGATAATAAATAGACAAAGTCTATAAGATGAAAAGTGTAAAATCATAATATAATTAAGGGGAAAGAAGATCGTAAAATAAAACGATCATGAGATAAAAAAGAATGGTAATATAACATGATTGTAAGATACGATCACAACGTGGTCTGATGAGGTCCTATGAGGACAGATGATCAGACTATGGATTAAAGACTTTATAGCAGAATTGTTATACGAATATGGTACTATGAAATAGTACGAGTTAAACTCAAAAGAGTTGAAAAGGATGATACGGATTAAATGAAATTCGTATTGAGCAAAGAGGAGACTAAGATTATATGGGATTTCAATTGAGGACTCATGTTAGCAGCTAAGTTATAGGTTCCTTGTTTGGGCGGGAAATTTGTGCTTGGTTTTAGAACCACTTAGCTTCCTATATTGATATAGTGGTTGAGTTGAACAATTCCTTGTATGGGCAGGGAGTTGTCCTTGGTCTAACAAATCGCTTAGCTTCCTGTATTGATTAGTGGCTGAGTTGACCAATTCCTTGTATGGGCAGGGGATTGTGTTAGGTTTGACAACCACTTAGATTCTTACACTAATAATCATTGAAATGTTGATGTCGCACTATTCGCTATATGTATGCTGAGAAGGTGATTCTTTTCTCATGTGTATGACGGATAGGTAGAGAATATAAGAATAGGCGCGAGTTTTTGGAACTCATACTTATGGTAAGTTCGTGACTCATAATTATATGGTATGTTTTTGAACCCCTAAGCGTATGGACAGTTCCTGATTGGTTTTTGAACTACGTATTGCTAGGATAAGTTTCTAAACTCATATTATTGTGGTAAGTTCCTGAACTCATAACGTGTGGTAAGTTTGATGAACTATACTGGGGTATAGGAAAGTTGTGGATAGAGAATTGAGGATTTTTAATAGATAGAATTATTAAGCAATTGATCATTAGATAAATTGAAGTTGATGGTGGAAGCATATGTATTCCAAATCTTCTAGTTGTGCTAGACTTCAAATTTTTGATATCAAGCTAAATTCGCACTGATGTGCTTTTCAAAATAAAATGAATTTTTATTATCAGTAACACATGGTTACAATTATGTAGAAGTGGGCTTCGTACCACTAACACATCGTTACCAGTTGCGGCATGATAACATCAAAAATGTTTTTTAATAATTTTTGAACGGTTTAAAGAATAGTCTATGCTAATTGTTTCGGCTAGACAAAAATAATTTGATATATCAAAATGTATTTTGTATATCATCGATGCATCATGGAACCTGATGTAGAAATGATAAAAATAATGGAGTTATCAACGCAGAATTACCTAGTGTTGAATGTGATCTAAGGATCGTCAGCCCACTATGGTACGATGTAGTATGACAAAGTCATAAAATGACGAAATCCTCAAACGGACTGTAAATATAGTGCGGTATCATGAAGTCATAAAATGATTTTTAGAATTTCATAAAAAATTTATGTGCCAATTAAATTTTGTCAGACACATATTTCGATTGATATTCGAATTATTGGTATACGTCTAAGTAATTGATTCAGCTAGACAAATATTTATGAAGATTCAAGTATCTCTTTGAAAATTTATCACGAACTAAATTGTTTTGGAACGGACTCTGATTTTTAGACTGAGGTGAACAACCCCGAAAAATGGGGATATACAGGTTGGATGATATATTCCAATCTTTGAACGCATAAAGCCGTTCTGAGAACTAAGGTACAATAGATTGATCACCTAACGTACCCGTATCGGTAGTTTACATTCTTTGTGATTGTAAACATACCAAGTACAACATGGTTAACAGATTTGGTTAAGGTGAATACCATTAAACCTGAGAGTTCACGGTCTATATGATCCCTTAGCCCGATATGAAAAGTTTTAACTCTTTAGAGAGATGTCATGGAAGAATGTGATGATAGAAAACCTCCTCATAGAAATAAGCAAGATGTACTCATTAAATTGAGCATAAAATCAGGTAAAGGTTAACTTGAAAACCTAGTTTTAATGAATAAAAGGAGTGGTGATTAGTAGACTATAATTTCGAAGACGAAATTCTTAGAAGAAGGGGTGAATGTGATAACCTAAAAATTTATAAAATCTTAAATGATTAGAATAAAGGTTAAAGAATAAAACCTAGGTGAGAATTTGAGGATTTATTTAAAAAATTTCAAGTAAAACCTATATGGTTTGCTATTCTTAGGTTATAAAGAAAATATGGGTTACAAAATTTCAAAACCCTAGAAATGAATTAATATGTACTTGAAGAAATATCAAGGATAAGGTATTACGATACCTATAAATTCGATGTGAACTAAATGGTCTAAGAAATGTTAAAATGATGCATGTGGAAATTTTATTAAGGGAATAAAAAAATTCACATGAAGAGATACTATGAGGTTAAACGAAGATGAGTATATGTATAGAAATATATATATATATATATATATATATATATATATATATATATACATATACTTAGTAAGGTGCTATATATTTTAGCAAAAGGTATAATGAATTAAATTAAGGATATGAGAATCAAGTTAAGACTATGTTAGTAATTACCATAGCTTGAATGTTGGCATTGACTGACAAATAAGAAGATGAATAAGCATAGAGTTATTAGCTAATATGATTAGCAATAAAGATGGAGTAAATTAAAACTCAAAATTTGAGTTAGAGATAGAATTTTGAAGCACGGACTGCTCGGTTGCGTCCAGAACGTCAAGTTTAGTCAGAAAGGACAATAAACACAAAATGTGTAAGGGTTGACTTTTTGGTCAAAGTCAATAGTTGACTTTTATGGAGAAAAGTCAAAATTGGACTTGGAAGTGGAATATGTTATGATTTATGTGAACTATGTGTATGATTAAATAAATATACACTATATAATGTGTATACATTTATTGTGTATATAAAGAGAATTAAGAATTAAATTATGTAACCTAAAATATATATTAGGTATGATAATTAAATAACCTAAGGGGTTATAATATGGGAGAATGTTAATATATAAAATATATACTAACCCTAAGAGATTTATTTTATATATCTCAAATAATTAATTTTAAAGCCTAATTAAACCAAATCTAGTTGGGTTATGAAATTAAAAAGGCATGAGAAGGAATTTATTTTCAAATATGGGAAAATAAAAATCCTAATTTAATGATTAGGGTATGATATAATTAAGAGTGTTGGACCGTGATAATATTCATAGCCCAAAGAAGTAATTAGAGACCCCAACACATTAGATAAGGTGACCCAACTAAGCCATCAAGTGTAGGGTATTATTGAACCCTAATGACATATTCAATTAATTTGAATATGGTAAGTGGAATTGGGTTATGTAAATGAATTAATATTATTGATGAATAATAATATGAAAATATCAATAATAATGAGCATTAGTTTAAGAAATAATAAATTTAGTGGGCTAAGGAGGGTAATTGATTTAAACAAGCCCACTTATTTTAATTAAGCATGGGACTTGTAGATAAATTGATTTAAGGGCAATTAAATTATTAAACTAGCCCAATATTATGTATGGAGCAATATAGTGATTGCCCAATTTATTTATGAGAGGAAGCCTAAGCTTATTTTAACTAGTAAGCAAAATAAGTAATATTGCAAGTCCAATAGAAATTAATTTGGAAGCCCAAAAGGTTAAATGATTAACCCAAACTAAGCCCAACAAGTGTAGGACTTTTTGGGACATTTGATTAAGTAAAATGGAGCATTAAAAATTAAACCAAATAGGGAGGAAAGGGCCAAAATTTCTACTAAGAAGGAGAAAGGAAGAGAGCATGTCGGTTAAATTATTTCACTTCACAAGTTGGTTTAACTCAACTTACACTCAACTTAGGTGTCCAATTATTATTTAACCAACAATTTTAGCCAATTGTGCAAGCAAGAGGTGGAGTGTAAGCAACACTTGTAATGATTAAGCAAGAGAGAGATGAGTGTTGGGAGATATAATAGATATATATACAATTTATATCTACTAATATAATAAAAATACACCAACCAAGTTCATTTCGTTCTGTTTCATATTTTATTCCTTTCACTTCCAAGCTACTTAGCAAAAGAAAAAGAAAATATAGAGAGAGAGGGGGGGGGGGGGGGGGAGAGACCCATTTCGGCAACTCAAGGAGGGAAAAGAGAGCTTAGATCTTCATGCATGCTAAGCATCTAAGCTACTTTGGAAGGATAAGAAGAATAACAAGAAGAACTAGGTAATGATTCTAAAAAATTTCAAGTTTAGATTACTTATTTTGTTAGACTTTGGTGAAACAAGGAGCCTTATGTTTGATCTTTAAAAACTCTTCATCTATATGAGTGTAAGTGTTTTATATGAGGATCAACACATTTTTTAAAATTGAAAGTTAGATCAAAATAGAGAAAAGAGAGATTTCTACAAAATGGGTAAAAAAAAAGCTTATGCATGCATGCTCTATGTATTCTATGTTAGATTCTTGGGGATGCATGTTGTATATGGTTAATATCATGTTAGAATGCTAAATCTTGAGTTTAATAAGTTAAACTTGTGGATTTGTATGAGTTCATATGAAAAAGTTTGGGAAAAGGAAGTTAGATGGATTTTTGGGGAATTGTTATTTAACTAGTGTGCTATAACATGTGCATGTTGAAATCTTCAAGTGATATTTGAGATTTTCTTTCTTGGTATGCTAGATACATGAGTTAAGGGGAAAAAACCTTTGGAATCACTCAAATATGTTTAAAAATGAGCAAGTTATGAATTTAATCCCAAACTATCCCACTGTTGGAATTATGCTACTAATCAGCCACTTCTGGGCTGTTTTCGGTAACAAAAACAGAATCAAATTTGGTGTTTGATAAATGAAAATTGTATTTCAGGAAAATACGAATTCAACGATACCAATTGAACCTAAATCCGAGATGTAGATCTCGAGTTACAATCGTTTCCGTGAAGAACCCCAAATCAGAAAAACGGACCAACTATTGTAAACATCCTTGCTGATCACTCACTTTAACCCTGATTTCCTGGCCCTAATTAGATCAGAATTTGATGTTTGATAAATGGAAACTGTAACTCAGGAGATAGGAATCCAACACCTCCGACGAAACCTAAATCCGAGTTATAGATCTCGTTTTACAAGCGTTTCCGTGAAAGGACCCCAAATCTGAAATTTTGGACGAAAATTATAGTAATAGTAGAAGTTGAATGAAAAATGAATAATTATAATAAATAACTTTTAAAGCCACTAATGTGTTAGTAAACTAATTACATATAAAGTTAAATATAATTAACTATTTAATTATTATTTTAATGATATTAAGTAATAATTAAGTAGAGTTAGTGTTAATAAAATACTTATTTATTATTTAATTAAGATTAAAAAATAATTAAAGTTAATTAATTAATTAATTATTATTTAAATAATATTAAATAATGATTAAAGAATAATTAAGTAAGATTAAGTAATAATAAAGTAATTACTTACTTACATTGACATAAAAGTTTATAAAAATAATTATTTATTATTTAATTAAGATTAAATAATAAATAAGAACAAGTATTAATTACTCTTAATTTAATAAGAAATAATAATTAAATATTTATTAAGTGAATTAATTAACTATTAGTTAATTAACATTTAATAATAAATAAGGGCAAATGTTAATTAATTATTCTTTAAATAATAATAAGGAATAATTAAAGACTAATGAAGTAAATAAATCAATTATTTATTATTCAAGGATAAGGAATTAATTAATTATTATTAAAGATAAATAATAATTTAATTATTCATTTTTTAATTAACATTAAATAATGAGGAGTTATAATTGGTTATTATTTATTATTAAATAATAACTAAAGGTAATTAATTAATTACTATTTAATTAATATTAAATAGTAATCAAATGAAGAGGGAGTTAACAATTAAAGAAAATTTAAATAACTCCCTAGTTAAACAATTATAATAAATTGTTTAAAGATCTAATAAGTGTTTATCACCTAAGAAAAAGCCTTATTAATTATTAAATTATTAACCTAAGATCAATTAAATATCTTATAGGATTAATGATAATGCATTAAATATGTACTTTGTGATCAAATTATTTGTTAGATGATAGCACCAGTAAGTGTATAGATGAACAATTATACGCAGTACTAATTGATAGATCTACATTATCAATGTTAGGTCATTCAAAGAGTTTTAATTAAAGCTAGTAAGCCGTAGCTCGTCGAACAGGCAAGTTCTCTAACTCAAACTCGAGTTATTATTGTTCAAGCATTGTAGTGGATAATTATTGTTGATTATTCCACATCTAAGATTATTATTGAATATTCACATTTATTGCAAGTTTCCTAACTCAAACTCGAGTTATTATGTTTCAAGCATGCTAGTGGTTTAATTATTTATAATTATTCCACATCTCTGATTATCGATTCGCACTTAGTGCAAATTGCATATGTTCATCGGGTATGAAAGGCTGATCACCTTCATTACCACAAGGTTCAGTTAAATTTGTTAATGGTCATTGTTGACCACCCAGCATTATTGATTCAGTCATTCAATTATTGAAATTTAATTCTCAATCTTTCACAATTGTTATATATTGTTGAAAATTCAGAAAGCTATACTCTTTTCTTCAATCATGATATATCTTTATTGTATTTAAACTTTCTGAGAAAAATAGTTGCTCACCCTTGCTATATCATGATAACATATTTTAGATTATGACGAATGTTCTATGATTAAAGACAAAGACACAAGTAAATGATAAGATTAGAGTGTTATGCAAAATAACGTTTTAGTTATCTTATGTAAACCTTTTGTAATGTTGAAGGTATGTATTCAGTTAAGGTTAATAAACTTGGGGAAATGTTATAGAATCATGTGAAATAAATAATATATGTTTATTAGGTCCGCATTAGATGATCGAATATGTATGATAATGAAGTACCGTAACGTACCAAGTCTGAGGTTCTTGGGACCCGGATTTGGGGGCGTCACACTAGCTAAGCTTCTCTTATATAGACTTGCAAGACCAAGGGTAATTTGGTCATCAAGCAAACCTCCTCAACCACCATGTCTTGCCCATGTACTACCATGAGCTACCATGTGCACCACATGTGCTACCATGTCTTCCCATGTGCCCCCATGTGCCACTATGGGCCCCACATGGGTTGCCCCATGGGTTTTACCCACCCGATGACCCATCGATTCGATCCATAGGTTCGGATATTGGTTTGGGCTTATAATTGATTCATATTGGGCTTATTCTTGGGCTTGATTTAAATTATCGTTGGGCCTTAATCATTCACCAATTGGGCTTGACAAAGTCCATGTCCAATAGTTAAAGTCCATCAAGAACTTATCGTATTCCTATCGTATAATTCTCGTATTCTCTTCGTATATACTTCGGATGATATTCGTATTATACGTCGTATTAAATTAATATAGTACTCGTATAATAACTACTATTGTTCTCGTATTCGTTATGTATAATAATCATTATTATTACACTTAACAATTTCTTCTTCGATTTCACTTTCCCTAACCCTTAGGGTTTTAAGTCCTCAAGCAAAAACTTCACAAGCCATAATTGAAATATTATTAGATATTCCATCACGTCGTCGAATCCTATCATTACGTGTTTCTCAGACTTTCAAAAATAATTCTCGAGCATAAATAGATGAATAGTGATTTCTCAAAAATTTCTTGAAAAATCATTATTTTCGCCTTGGAAATTCAAATCATTTAATTCTAGAACATAGCCAGATTCTTAACCACATTCGCATCTTTTAGTTCATAGAACGACCTTTAAACAATTTACTCACTTTAATATACATATATTATAATTTTATTCAATAAAATCAAATAAAATTTATTTACATAAAAGCCCGATTTTTTCAGGCGTTACAATTGGGCCTCATTCATTGGTTCAATTGGGCTTGACAATTGTCTAAGTTCAATAGCTAAAGTCTATTAAGACTTATTCGTATTCTTATCGTATAATTCTCATATTTTCTTCGTATATACTTCGTATGATATTCATATTATACGTCATATTAATCTTCGTATTATACTCGTATAATACCTAGTATTATACTCGTATTCTTCACGTATAATAATCATTTTTATTACAATTAAGTTTTTCTGTGACGCCCTGAAATTCGGTCTATCTTCATACCCAGATTCCGTACATCACAAGTACATCTCATTCCAAACATACATCATTATATAACTAAATATAACAACATACATTTGCAAATCCCAGGTTCTATTACCTTAAAACCTCTTTTATTACAAATAATGATAATTACATTGTTCTTTACATCATATAAGAGTAACTTTCATCCGCCACAAAAGATACATAACAGTTTATTAAACTACTCTACAGGTTAATTAACTATCCTACATTACAAGTCTTGGCTTAATCTTCACGTATGTTCATATAATGAACTGCACTTCAGCAGGACACCGGTCAGCTTGATCTTCACGAGATCCTTAAGTTCATTCTATCGACGTTCGCTGAAACTATTTTTATTTAAAGGAGCATTCAATTGCTGAGCAAGTTAAAGTAGTTGAATAAAAACTAAGAATCACATATTCTTTTAAAACTTCAATAACCGACCAATGATTATGAAGCAGTTTGAATAATTGGAAAAGCTCTAATTCCTATCATTTTAAAACATTAATCACATTTACTTTCACATACCTTACATTTAGTATGGCTAGAATCATTAGCACATACTTAACCCTAACAGTTCACAAATAGAACCATACCACATTAAACCGTTCAATAGCAGAACAATTTATTTCATAGAAACACATAAGTGTTGAAAGTGCAGCACAATGCCTCATACCTAAACACCTTGCACAAATATCACACATTTGCACATACAAAATACTTTCTCATGTTCAACTTCTGAGAAAGTTAAGAAACTAACATTCATTTAAAAATATGAATGAAGTTAGGAAACTTGTCTTAAGCACAACTACAGCTTATAGTTTACGCTGAACTGTTTACCTCAATCCCTATATATCACATAAGGAATAACACATACACCAATTAGCCATATATTTGACTTAAGCATTGGTTTAAACGTAACTTTACTTCCTATGGCTCGCGTTCTTGTAATCTAAGTTTACGCGACCAACTATACTTTCATTCCTTCGGTCTTATGCCATACGGAGATGGCATAAACCTTAAAATCATCTTTTACGATAGATTTACATTCTCCTCTTCTTCTTATAACATTTCTTGGACTTAACTCATCCTATACATCCACATATGTGAAAAGAATCACATTTTCACTATACGTATTCATAAATCTATACTTAGCACACATCGAGTCTCTAACAGTGTTCAATACAGTACACTGAGTGGTTTCCCACAAACAACCAACAAACTAGTTTCTCTTCACCTCTACACTATCTTTTACAGCGAGTTAGATCGGTGGCTAGTTTGTATTAACCTTTGCTCTCTAAAGGAATCGTTTAGCCTAGATACTGTACATCAACCATTAAAGAGTACGATTGCACCACAACTTAAACTTAACTTCTAATTCTTATCTTTTTATCTTAACTTATCTGAACCATTAAAACCATAATGTTCGTTAAGTTAAATTCCCATTCCTTATGGCTTTCTGACAACTAAATGCCATACCTCAGGATTTTTTCATTAATGTATAGGTTATACAGTCATTTGTATGCCAAGAGTCAACATTTAATGTTAAGACTATGCGTTCATAGCTTTTATACATTTTACATTGCCTTATCTTCATATTTTACAATGTTCGATCCATTTGACTCGGAACGTTATTCGAGTTATTATTATTAACACGGCTTGCTATATGTCCATACGTTATTCGTTATTCTTCATTATCTCCCGTCCAAACCATACACGGTGTGTATGATAAGAACGTTCAATTTACGCACACACTCGATACCATACGTCGGTTCAAGTGTTCTAACGCTTACACTTCATTCTAACATTCTTTATTCGACTCACACTCAGACTCTCATTAATCTTATTACCGTTCGTTATGGCTTTCTTGATAATTACATATCTTACTTACTACACTCATCAATGTCTAAGTCATACAACCAATGTATACTTAGAATGTTTGCCTGACGCGAATACGATTCACGAGAATCGTTTACGTATTCCGCGTTCACGTTGTTCGTCTTTTAAACCTCCACTCAACCTTTACTTAAGGTTTTAATCGCTCTCATACGTGAACCATAACATGAACATCACGTTCATCGTCCTCTCATAATGTCTAAGCCATACTATTCGTTGTATGCTATGACTGGTCGTTCATCGCAATTACTTTGTGTTTATAGCGTCTCTACACTTTACACATCGAAATGTTATAAGTCACCCTCGTCACTTAACGTCTAAGGAATTAAAATCATAGCAATCTCATACGTTCATTTTAACTAGAATACGGTCCCCAGATATCGGTTAAGTTTTTTGCGTTCGTTGTTTTATAACATTTATTCGACGTTTAATCGTCAAACTCAAGATTTTACTCAACATTCTAGACATTTCTTTTCATGAACATTGCATTCATGCTTGCCATTTAATTACCTTCCAAAAAGTTAGACAATAAAAATCTCCAGTCGGAGAAAAATTTCTTACGGGCGCTGTGGCGCCACTCTATGTACAAAATCCGGCACTACGGCACCAGTTTCCCTTTGCTGGGCGGTGCTGCGGTGCCTCCCTTAAAACTCAAAAAAAATTTAAGTCTTTGAACCTGTCTGGGATGCTTATTTTGAAATCTCATAATTTCTTCTCCCGATATCGGAATTGGTCCGTTTCGGAGGCGTTGAAAACCTTGCAACACCTACTACACATCCCCCCAGATAAAATAAATTTTTTGAGTTTCTAACCAACCTTAAAATTGGCTCAAAAGTCCTCCCTCGCTAAGTTTTTCAACTCTACGTTAAATTTTTGTTCGTCCGTAATTCGTTCATTTTAACCCGGAATTCATTTATTCTAGAGTCCAAGACTCACGTTTTCTACATTTTCTAACATTCTTATGAAACCGTAACTACTCGGATTCCTTAGCTTACTTTCTACATTTGTTCCGTCTTTTATAAAATTTTGCCATAACTTCGCTATAGGCTAATTTCAATCCTTTCTTTATGAACGTTTCTACCATTCCTAACCAAACAAATATATATACGATGGTTTTAAACTTGTCCATCAACAACAAGCTCTAATTAGATGATTTTCAATTCATCCATCAACAATGTTCTTACCGTGTTCTTCACTAGTTCTTCGTGTTCTTTGTTCGTTCTTCATTTTTAATCGATATTATAATTAAGATTTTATGTTTTCTTGCATTTTAATGTTATAAGTTTGATAATTCATCCTTATATCATCGAAGAGTTCATATAACTCATTCAAATCGCCCATTAACATCAAGCAATTCATACTTTCTATGAAAGCTTTTAAAGAAGTTTATAAACTAAACTTTAAATTCTTATTTCTTCATTTCCTTATGATTCAACCATATGGAAATCGTTTCTTAATATCTTTAACTTCTATTTAAATTAAGCTATGTATTTGTCATAGAAAACTTACAGAAAATTTTGATTAAATTTAAGTTTTAATACCTTTCTTCTTCATTTTTCTTTTGTTTTCTTCTTTCTTGTGGAAAAGTTGACGATTTGCTAGCTTTTCCATTCCCGAGACTTGTTAATTCGAGTCCCTCACGTCCTCTCTTCTTTTTTCTAGAGTTTCCAATCTCGATTTTTTGAAAAATGAAGAGTTAAACTTGTTTATATATATTTTCAAGGCTAAGGGCATTTTGGTCATTTGGTGTCTTTTTACCATTTTCCCCCACCTCCTTATTATTCCCACCTCCTCAACGAAGCTTCTCCTAGAAGCTTCGTCGTTCCGTCTTTCGAAATTCGTCCTACAGTTTGAAAAACTGCGTTTCTCGGAATCCAAATATTTTTGGATATTTCGTATTTCCTCTACCGATTAACTTTTACTCGTTCTTCAAAACTTCAAAAAACTAAAAAACACTTTTTGATGATTAGTATTTTCTATCACGCTTCCCCACAACATAGTTAAGCGAATGAAAAGTACATAACAGTACTTTTCGTCATTTTTATTTCGTTTGATTTCTGCACGTTTTTCCAGAAATTTTTTTATCAGCTAACATAACTTTTAACGGCATATTACCGTCGAATCTTCAGACGGAATGTCATTATGACATATCGAACTCTCAAAAATGCTTTCGTCGTGCGAATTGTGCATATTTCGTCTTTTTCACGGAAATATTTTTTCCCCGAAAATCTTTTATTTTCGTCTTAAAAATTCTTACTTATTCATTCTAGCTCACAGCCAGAATACTCCCGGCTTATGATCATCCTAGATCATAGAATCAATAATAAACAAATAACACAGAATATAATTAATAAAAATCTATTTTTTTAATTAAAAATTCTTTAAACTTAATATTCGGGATAATCCGATTTTTCGGGTTGTAACATTCTTCCCCCCTTATAAAAATTCCGTCCTCGAAATTTCTATAACCACATCCATACCTGGATGCTCTATCCTTACAACCTTTATCAAAGCTTTTAATCTTACTTCTTCTCCTTCTCATTGAATAACCTCAACATCTTATTTCTTCCGACATAATCGTCAATAGTAAAACTCATTGCTTAACTATTCTTACAATTATTCGGGATATCACATTCACCACTTCTTCACAGAATTTTGTCCTCAAAATTTTAGCATACTAATCTCTCAACTGCTCTTCAAAGAAGTTGTCATCCTTCAAACATTCCAGAGTCTTCATAATTTCAAGAATTATGAAGTAGAATGAATTACGAGAAATATAAGGATTCCTTAAAAATAATTCATATTTTGGTGAGGGGTCGTATGGACCATGAACTCTTACTAGGTTTAGCAGTATTTCACCGTAAACCATTTCATCACGGCCAGTTTACAATCACTAAGAAAGTAAACTACCTCTTCCATACGTAGGTGGTCAACCTATCGTATAACTCCAAATCCCGAAGTTTGTCAACCTATCGTATAGATCTCATTCTATCTTATTTTTCTTTTGTTTCAGGTACTCTTGGTTAGTGTATGCAAACTCAATCTAAGAATTCTGCTTTGGTGCCTAGGATGGACAACATCAACAGGAGAGCTTGGAGAGTGAGTACACTTACTGCTAATACGCAAGAGGAAACTGAAACACCGGTAGTGATGGCGGCCGAAGAACACAAAGCTTTAAGGGATTTTTCTATGCCGCGTATCAATGAGCTTCAGTCGAGCATAGTCAGGCCAGCAATAGCAGCAAATACCTTTGAAATTAAACCGGGGACAATTCAAATGATTCAGAACACGGTTCAGTTTTGGGGTTCGGCTAATGATGACCCTAACGAGCATCTTCTGAGCTTTATTGAACCTTGTGACACATTCAAGTATAATGGTGTACCGGATGACACAGTGAGACTTCGGCTCTTTCCTTTCACATTACGGGATAAGGCGAGGAGTTGGCTTCACTCGCTACCATCGAGTTCCATTACTACGTTGGAGGACTTAGCACATAAGTTTTTAGCAAAATTCTTCCCTATGGCTAAACTGCAAAGATGAGGAGTGCTCTTTCTCAATTTGAGCAACAACAAGGAGAATCTCTGTATGAGGCCTGGGAAAGATACAAGGAGATGCTAAGAAAGTGTCCTCATCACGGGATGCCGCAATGGATGGAAATTAATACATTCTACAATGGATTGAGATGGCAAACCCGACCGAGCATTGATGCTGCCGCGGGAGGAGCATTTTGGGCAAAGAGCTATGAAGAAGCTTATGAGTTGATAGAGACTATGGCGGCGAATGACTACCAATATCCTTCATCTAGAATGCCTCAACCAAAAGTTATCGGGGTGTTGGAAGTGGATGCCATCACGGTGTTATCGGCTCAACTAGCTGCAATATCAAAGAAGATTGATTCTATGGTCAAGTCCAAAGTTCAGCAAGTTGCATACGTCTGTGAGCTATGTGCGGGAGCACTCCAGACGGATCAGTGTGCTATTACTTCCGAATCGGTACAATTTGTGAACAACTATCAAAGGCCAGCCAATCAATACCAAAACACTTACCATCCAAACAATAGAAATCATCCCAATTTTTCTTGGAGTAATAATCAAGGTTCTCAACAACAACACCAACCTCACCAACCACAATATCCACAACAACAATATGCTCCTAGACCGTCTTACCCTCCCGAATTTTAGCACCAACAACATCAACATCATCAAGCTCCCGCTCTCGATCCTCAACAAGAAAAGTAATCTGAGATGAAAGAGTTGATGTTGATGTTAAAAAGCCAAGCGGTGGCTATCAAAACTTTGGAGAACAAAATGGGCCAAATGGCCAACATGCTGAATAATAGACCACAAGGGGCTTTACCAAGCAATACAAAGGCAAACCCAAGAAGGGACAAAAAGGAACAGTGTTAGGCCATCACACTAAGGAGTAGAAAGTAGACTACAAAAATTGGGCCTGGCGCGGCCGTACCCCAAGAAGAAGGAAACACGGCGCACCCACGCCAATAAGTAGAAAATTCTGAGCATTTTTTTATTAAGGAAAGTGATGGGAAGCAGGCATCTGAGGCAGAAAAGAAAGAAAAAGCTGAGAAATCAAGTGTTTAACCACCAGTTGTATATCCACTTATGCTATACCCTCAAAGACTTCAAAAGCAAAAACTAGATAAACAATTTGCTAAGTTCTTGGAGGTGTTTAAGAAGCTGCAAATAAACATACCATTTGTAGAGGCTTTGGAACAAATGCCGAGCTATGCTAAGTTCATGAAGGGTATTCTGTCGAGAAAGAAGAAACTGGAAGATTATGAGATAGTTGCCTTAACCGAAGAGTGCAGTGCGGTGTTGCAACGAAAGCTTCCTTCTAAACTCAAAGATCCCGACAGTTTCACGATACCTTGCTCTATTAGAGGATTGTCCTTCAATAAATGCCTATGTGATTTAGGGGCGAGCATCAATCTTATGCCTCTCTCAGTGTATACACAGTTGGGATTTTTGGCTCCTAAGCCGACAAATATATTATTGCAGCTTGCTGATATGTCCATCACATATTCGAGCAGTATTTTAGAAGACATCCTTGTAAAGGTGGATAAGTTTATATTTCCTGCCGACTTCATTATTCATGATTATGAAGAAGACAAGGACATGCCGATTATTCTGGGTAGACCTTTCCTAGCTACTGGACGAACTCTCATCGATGTACAAAAAGGAGAACTTACAATGAGAGTTCAGGACCAAGAGGTTACATTCAATGTATTCAAGGCTATGAAACTCCCCACCGATGAAGAAGAATGTTTCCGGATTGATGAAGTCGACAGGGTATTGAATGAAGAGGCCACGCAAGTGATGAGCAGTGACCCTTTAGAGAGTGCTTTACTAGGGGACTTTGGCATGAAGGATATAGAGGTTGTTGAGTATGTGAAAAGTCTGAATACAGTGCCACGAATGGGTAAATTCAAAAGTCCGGCTGAACCACTTGAATACAAAGGGGAGTCTCCTGAGCGCTTAAAACCGTCTTTGGAGATGCCTCCTACATTGGATCTGAAACCTCTTCCTAATCACTTAAGGTACACATTTTTGGGTAATTCTTCCACGTTGCCTATTATAATTGCCTTTGCGCTAACATCTTGTCAGGAAAGTAAGCTATTGCGTGTATTAAGGGAATTTAAATCTGCGATTGGGTGGACCATAGCGGATATCAAGGGGATAAGCACCTCATTCTGCATGCATAAAATACTTCTTGAGATGACAGCAAGCCGACAGTGGAGCAATAGAAAAGATTAAATCCCATCATAAAAGAAGTGGTCAAGAAAGAAATCCTGAAGTGGTTAGATGCCAGCATCATATATCCTATATCAGACAGCTCATGGGTGAGCCTGGTGCAA
Source organism: Panax stipuleanatus (assembly GCA_020205555.1). NCBI lineage: Eukaryota > Viridiplantae > Streptophyta > Magnoliopsida > Apiales > Araliaceae > Panax > Panax stipuleanatus. The sequence continues at coordinate 72,150,239 of CM035120.1, read as the reverse complement.
TGCGTACCAAAGAAAGGAGGCATAATCATAGTATCCAATGAAAATAATGAGTTGATCCCTACCAGAACAGTCATGGGATGGAGAGTTTGTATGGATTATTGCAAGCTGAACAAGGCGACCAGAAAAAACCATTTCCCTTTCCCATTCACTAACCAGATGTTGGACAGGTTAGCTTGTCATGAATACTACTGCCTCTTAGACGGATACTCGGGGTATAATCAGATAGTCATTGCCCCCGAAGATCAGGAAAAGACTACCTTCACGTGCCCCTATGGAACTTTTGCGTTCAGGAGAATGTCTTTTGGCATATGCAATGCCCCGGCTACATTTCAGAGATGTATGATGGCTATATTCTCCGACATGGTTGAGCAGAATATGGAGGTCTTCATGGATGACTTTTTAGTCTTTGGGGACTCATTTGACATATGTTTGGAGAATTTGGTTATGGTATTGAAAAGGTGTGTTGAAACCAACTTAGTTGTGAATTGGGAAAAGTGCCATTTCATGGTATAAGAAGGAATTATCCTCTGGAACAAGGTTTCAGGGAAAGGATTGGAGGTTGACAAGGTGACACTGGAGACTATTGAGAGCCTACCGCCACCGACTTCAGTGAAGGGGGTCCGCAGTTTTCTTAGACATGCGGGTTTCTACCGTCGATTTATAAAGGACTTGTCCAAGATTACAAAGCCTTTATGCAGTTTACTGGAGAAGGATGTTCCTTTTAAGTTCAACGAGGATTGTTTGGTTGCTTTTGAGCATTTGAAGCGGAGGTTGACGACTGCACCTATCATCACAGCTCCAGATTGGTCATTACCCTTTGAGTTGATGTATGATGCTAGTGACTTCGTAGTGGGAGTTGTTTTGGGGCAGCGTAAGGAAAAGATATTTCATGTGATTTATTCTGCAAGTAAGACCTTGACAGATGCACAACTCAATTACATGACCACTGAGAAGGAGTTATTAGTAGTGGTGTATGCTTTCGACAAATTCCATTTATACTTGATTGGCACGAGAGTAGTAGTGTACACAGATCATGCTGCCATCCAATATTTGATTGCGAAAAAGAATGCCAAGCCCCGTTTGATCCGATGGATTCTACTTCTGCAGGAGTTTGACATGGAGATAAAGGATAGAAAGGGTACCGAGAACTAAGTGGCGGATCACTTGTCCCGACTAGAGAATCCGGGAAAGGACAAAGACGATGGAGTTATGATTAATGAGTCTTTCCTGGATGAACAACTGTTTGTGGTTCAAGGAGAGATCCCATAGTTTGTCGACTTTGCTAACTACTTGGTTTGCAACATTATCCCTCCTAAGTTGACAAGGCCCCAAAAGAAGAAATTTCTATATGATGTCAAATGGTACATGTGGGACGAGCCATATCTGTTCAAGCAGTGAGCAGACAGAATGATCAGGTGGTGTATTCCACACAGTGAGACAGGGAGCATACTACATGGTTGCCATGCATCAGTGTACGGGGGACATTATGGGGGAGAAAGGACGGCGGCCAAGGTTCTTCAAGCGGGATTCTACTGGCCGACTCTCTTAAGGATGCCTACAATTTTGTGCAAAAATGTGATAGATGTCAGCGGGTAGGAAACATCTCCAAAAGGAATGAAATGCCCTTGAACATGATCTTAGAGGTTGAGATATTTGATGTCTGGGGTATCAACTTTATGGGGGCCATTTGTTTCGTCTTGCAAGAATCTGTACATTCTACTGGCAGTGGAGTATGTTTCCAAGTGGGTTGAAGTGGCAGCTTTGCCAACGAATGATGCTAAGGTGGTCTTGAGATTTATACAAAAGAGCATATTCACAAGATTCGGGACACCAAGAGCAATCATTAGTGACGAAGGCACTCACTTCTGCAACAGACAGTTTACAACATTATTGGCTAAGTATGGGGTGAATCATCGTGTCGCCATGGTCTATCATCCCCAGACTAATGTCCAAGTTGAGGTCTCCAATCGTGAAGTAATGAGGATTCTTGAGAAAATTATCAACCCAGCGAGGAAGGATTGGTCACTCAAGCTTGATGATGCATTATGGGCCTACAGAACTGCTTACAAGACACCGCTGGGGATGTCACCTTATCAGCTAGTATATGGGAAAGCCTATCATCTTCCCATGGAGCTTGAGCACAAGGCATTCTGGGCAATTAAAAAGCTGAACTTTGACCTCAAAGCCGCAGGAGAGAAGAGACTTCTCCAATTAAATAAACTTGATGAATTCCAACTGCAGGCTTATGAGAACTCAAAACTGTACAAGGAAAAGGTGAAGAAGTGGCACGATCAAAAAATTTCAGAGAGGAAGTTTGAGCCGGGACAAGCTGTGTTGTTGTTCAACTCACGTCTTTGACTTTTCCCGGGCAAACTTTAGTCTAGATAGTCGGGCCCATTCACGGTGAAGACTGTGTATCCTCACGGTGTAGTCGAGATTATAGGTTAAGACCCGGACAAGCCGTTCAAGGTCAATGGTTAGAGATTGAAGCACTATTTTGGGGGCGAAGTTGACCGACAGAAGGCCTCCATAACCCTTTCCACTACATGAGCAAATCTGAGAAAGTCGAGTTAATTAACTATAAACAAGCGCTCGATGGGAGGCACCCCATCCACTCTCTTTTCCCTCCTGTTTAATTCTTATTACATGTCTATATTTCTTCCCCCTCCCCCATGTTTAATTTTGAAAATTTTTGAGTTGGAGTACATGTTGGTTATAGCATAAAAAAGTTACAAATATGGCATTTTTGATGATAGATACATATAGCTTACATAGTCCAATTTTGAGCATGGAATAAAATTATATCTCAGTTGTGAATGCCTTTATTGTAGGAAATGAGTCAATTGCTAGTCAGCTGCATAGTTCCACTTACTGCAAAAAGCTCCAGGGATGGAACCAGGGCAGCGCGGCCGCGCCCTATTCAAAGCCAAACTCGGCGCGCCCGCACCATCCAATTTTCTCACAGTAGCTATCTTAGCCCTGGCGCGCCCGCGCCCGTTCAAGCCTTTATTCCGGTGTGCCCGCTCGAATATCCAGACAAAGTTTAAAAAAAAATCGGCAAAGGTTGACCCAGACCCTTTATGTTATATTCATCTGATCAACTTCTCTTACCAAAACATAACATACGTATCTTAGTCTCCTATTACCAAACTCCTTCTCAAAACCTAACCAAGTCTAAACCATATTCACTCCTTCTTTATCATCTCTCTCACGTATTTTCTCCCACGATTTATAACCCAAACCTTAGTCCTCCATTATCTACACTCTAAATCAGAACACTCTTCTCCACATACAATTCTCCACAAACCCTAGCCCTAGCCATTATAATGTCATCAATCCATCTATAATTTCTTTAGCAGAATTAGAATTTGTAGAGAGAGGGCTTCAGAGACTAAGTTTAGGGGTTGTTGATTTCATTAGTTAGGGTTTGTACAAAGAAGATTACAGAAGCAAGTTTGGGGTTTTTGAATTGGTCAATTAGGGTTACACTTTCTGTAGAGAACCAATGGCACCAAAAAGGGCTCGATCAATCACTCCTTCCTCGTTCTCTAACAGTAGCCAGGACGAGGATATTCTGGACACATCCAGGTTCATCAACCTGTCGGCTCAGAATCATTATCACAAGTTGGTGCCCAAGTCTTTTGTTCAGGAACGAGGTCTGAAGCCTACCAAGGAGGATGGGCAGATGTTAGCAATGATCAGAGAGAGGGGTTGGATCGGTGTTGTAGTAACTCCCTTGACTGCACCTTTGGCTATAGTGCGGGAATTCTACACAAATGCCAGGGAGACCCAGAACGACATCTCATTCGTGCGGGGCAAGCAAGTTAATTATCTTTCGTCAGCGATCCGTGAAGTGTTCCATTTGCCCGATCTCCCTACTGGCCAAGAAAACTGGGTTGTTGCTGAGCGGTTTGAGACCGATTTGGATATGTTGATCAAAGAGCTTTGCGTGCCAGGCACCAAGTGGGCTATCAAGCCTGGCACAGATACGAAGACGAACTTCCCACACGCCGCACTGAATCATTATGCCAAGGTCTGGAATAATTTCATATGCCCAAATTTGATGTCGTCCACCCACCAGCATGACGTTACAGCTGATAGAGCCATTATTTTGTGGGGGATCATCACCGGTAAATATATCAATGTCGGCTACTTAATTCATCAGTCGATGCTTCGCTATATGCGAGGAGGTACGACAGGTGGGATTCTGCATGCATCAGTTGTGACGCAGCTTTGTGCACATGCAGGAGTGGAATGGGGAGATGAGAAGGTTCAGATGCCTAGCAAGGATATAAACTATGCCACGATCAAGAAGTATTCTGAGTGGGCAGGTGGCAAGGAACATTCTCGAGGCCGTGGTTACATATTGCCTCCCCCTCCAGCCCGTGCAGAAGAGGCTCCAACACAATCTTCTAAAGTAGCAGGACCTCCTCCAGCCAGCACAGCAAGACAGGATCGCCAGATGAGACACATGCATGCGAGGATGGACCCGCTGCACTTCAACTTCAAGGCTTATACTGATGGGATGTCAAGTGCCCTAGCCGAGGCTTTTGCTCAGCAGAGGACTATAGTGCAGTTTCCAGTCTTCGGCTCTGCCATGCCATATCCGCCGCCAGATTCACCACTTGAGTCACAGTCGGGTGGCCACGACGATGCTTAGGGGAGTTTTCTAACCCTTTATCTCCATTGAGGACAATGTATATCTTAAGTTTGAGGGTATTGGGTTATAGTTAGTTAGTAGTAGTGCATTGTAGTTTAGTTGCATTTAGTAGTAGTGCATGTTTAGGTTACATGTTAGTTTGCATTTTAGTGCTTGTTAGTTAATTTTGCATGATTTTTTTTTCCAGTTTTCTTTTGTTTGTTTACTTAGTATTTGTTTAGCTTCATTGCATTGCATGATCCCATGTTTTAATCTGTTGAATTCCAATTTGGCCGATGATGATATTAGAATTGTATAGATTTTTAAACACTGTTGATAGCTTTAGCTTAGCCATAGTTTCATACATGATGTAATGATCATACATGTTGTAGAAAATGAGTAATGCTCATTATAACATAGAAATTCAAGTTTGGGGGAAAACATTGGGTATTCATGATAAAAAGAAAAAGAAAAGAATTTGAAAAAAATGAGAAAAAAAAATGGAATAAACACCTTGGCTAGTTGAGTCTTGTGGCCTTTGATATTCGAGCAAGTACGCCCTAGGGGATTGTCTCTACACGCAGTGCCCTAAAGCCTTTTGGTTTGGGAGTCGTTGGTCGAAAGCTCGTTACATGGGTATTATTGAAAACCCTAAGGGTTCTTGACATTGCACAGTCGGGTGTAACTGCGGGAATGTGCGAATATCACCCTCGTGTGTAAATAAAAGCATAATAAACTCTTTATTGACCCTTAGTTTGGATTGATGTGTTGGATTGGTTGTTGTTTCATATGTTCTCAGTTTTCTTAACTTAAAGCCTTATTTTTCCTTCTTAGAAGCATAGCATGTGGAATTTTTACCTTTATCAAGCTTATTTGTGGATATTAGCACACACACTACATCATTATCAACAGGTTTTGATTTTCAGATTGTATGTCTTTATGGCTTTAGCTTGGTTTGATGCTTTGTTCATATATATCTTGTGATTTCTCTCAGGCACCTCCTATTGGAATTCTTATTTGACTGAAATTTCGAATTCATTTTTATAGTAGCGTAGTTTGCATAGCATGTAGTTTACACTTATGTTTGTTGCTTGAGGGCAAGAAATAGTTTAAGTTCAGGGGTATTTGATAAGTAGGTTTTATACCTACTTATTGGCTATTAACTTACTATAGCTTTAGCTTACTCTCACGTGTTTTAGTTCATTTTCATGCATTTTATCTTCATTTTGTAGATTGCATCCTAGAAACTCTCTCTCTCGATAGAATAGGGGTGGAAATGGCATTAACCGACATGACGCGAGCTTAAGGAATGTGGTGGAGTGAAGATGGAACTGGCTTGATGGCGAGCAAGGTACCTATGGTGGAGTGCACATGTGAAGATGGCATGTGATTGTGGTATCTGAAGTGAAAGAAGAAGAAGCTTAAGGATTGCAGCAGCAGAATAGCAGAACACTAGCAAAAGAATGAAAGAATTATGCAGGAAATCAGCATAGCGCGGCCGCCCCCCTATTAGGCTTTGGCACGGCTCGCCCGCGCCAGGAGGAGATGTCGCCCAGCAGTAGCGCGCCCGCGCCCCTTTTTGCCTACGGGGTGGCGCGGCCGCGCTACGCAGATATTGACCAGAGTTAACTTTTTCACTTATTCTTATATTGCGTGGTTTTCCTTTAAAGGGTGTATTTGCAAGTTAAGATAGTATCTTTTGAACGTTATTCTTACTATTTTAGGGTTTTAGAGAGATAGAGAGAGCTTGTAGCCTAGTCTTCCTTATCTTTGGCTTCTCTCTTGATTTCTCTTGGATTATCTTACATTTTGCATATATTAGGGTTTGGATTGGAAGTTTAAAGAACTTGGCTTCACATTGATGGTTAATCATTGAAGTAGAGATTTCAGATTTGCATTCTATATCTCTTAGCTTCTCTTTACTTCTTTAATTGCTTTTCAATGTTTGACCAAGTTATAATAGTGGTTTTTGCTTCAGTTATGAACTAATTTCCATTACGGGATTTTAATGGATCTTTTTGATTAAGTTCAGATTTATATGCTTCATTGTTAAGCTCTAATTGATTATGTATGGGTTACCTAATATGGTTTGTTATGCTTGTTTAGATGCTTGATCACCATCTACCGTTATAACTTGTATGAAATTGGAAAATGGATTATAAGTTTAGATATGACCATATTAGCATGTGTTCAAGATTTTTAAATGTGATAGACTTCATGATTTGTAATCTGGATAGACATATACCGTATTACCACGTGTAGTCATTTAAGAAGGCTTGTGCTTAAATGAAAGTATGTCTATTAAGTCACATAGGAATATAGTGGTTTATGTAATATTGGATGTTCACATATATTCTATCTCTTTTGTGGATTTTGTGTGATATGAGCATGGTATATCGAGAGATAGCCATGTTTTACCTTCGTGCTTTTGACTAGCAATCCAAAGTAATCAATTAAGCTTAACAAGAGGTGTATAATTTGAATGAGGCATTAAGTGAAATTAGAATCCCATATCTTCCTATTCTGAATCATTTTCTTGTTAGTTAGTTTATAGTGGTTAATCATCATTTTTAGATAAATCACATCTTAATCATTAGTTTAAGCAGACTGAGATAATTACAAAACTGTTGCATATTAGATTAGAATTAATCATTTTTCTCTGTGGGATCGATACTCTACTTACCGTATATTACTTGTGGACCGCGTGCACTTGCGTGTATGTGATTGTTTTGTTTAACACTGAAACAATCCAACAAAGCTCTATTTCTCCCATAGCTTGTCGTCGAGATCCATCGAAAGCTCGGATGACCACATGACTTTTGATCCGGTTCGGATTGATCTTCATTCTCTCCAAGGTATTGTAGGGACAGATGTTAAGGGATGATCCTCCATCTATGAGCACACCTCCCATCACATACCCGGATGACATCACTGCTATATGTAATGACTTGCGATGACCCGTCCCCTCTGCAGGTATATCATCGTCAGTGAAAGATATCACATTGCTGTTGAAAATATGTTCTACCATGTGCCAAAATTTCTCTGCATCCACGGTATGTGGCAAATGAGCTTCTTCCAGTACTTTCACCAGAATGTTGCGATGATCCACCGATGATAAAACCAAGTCTAGGATGGACATTTGATTGGGTGCGTCTTTCAAGCTTTGCACCACCTTGATTTCATTGTGTCCCATTTTGGTGAGGAACTCTTCGATTTTTTCTTCCGTCACCTTTTCTTTACCCTTGATGACTGATTTGATCACCCGCTGAGGCAGGTACAATGGATTCTCCTTTGGTACAATGGCAATGTTGTTTGAGATTGAACCTTCATCATTCCTGTAGTTCCATGGGACCCTCTTCAAACTGATAACTGGATACTGAGGTCTGAAGGGCAAGATTAAAGGCTTGGGTGTGGCCACCTTCACAGTATTTTGTGTTTCTTGGACCTCTTTCCCTGGCAGTACTAAGGGTGTGAGAGATGACTCCTTATCATAGGAAATGACAGCCATTGTATCCTGATTCCATGTAGTGAGAATAAAGAGAGTGTCTTCATCTGGGAGGCCGAGAACTTGATTTCCTCTTATCAGTTCACCACTCTCAATCATATTCTGAATTAAGTGACGAAGTGCCCAGCAAACTTCAGTATCATGGCCGGGTGCATTGGAGTGGTACTGGCATATTTTGTCAGGCTTGAATTTTCTGGATTGAGGGTTTACCGGGGTAATAAGTCTGCAACCATTCCCTTGTTGATTAACATCTGGAGGATTTCCTTCATCGGCTGGTTTAGATTGGTGAAATTCCTTTGAAAGGTAAATCCCGACCCGCTTGAAACTTTTCTTCCTTGGCCATTTTATCGGCCAAGTGCTCTTGTTGATGAAAATGGTAATGATCCCTCATGGGAATGGGATTGATTTCTAGTGTGGGAGGACTAGCCTCATGTTGGTTTGCTTGGTTGATCAGCTGTCTGGTGACCTGATGATGGTATACGACCAATTCTGCTAATTGTCCAATCTGTTATTTGATAGACTTGATCTCCTGTTCTATCAGGAATCGCCTTTCTAAGACTTCCCAACTGTCTGGGCTGTTGTTGCTGGATAGAGTTGATTCTCGTACGTATCGGAGGTACTTGGATCCTTCTTCATTTTCTGTACTGATCATGTTGACATTATCCTCTTTATGCTGTGGGAGGGGATTTTCTTGTACTTGCAGTTGCTCGGGCTTTGTTACCACAATCTCTCTGTTGTCCATCAAGTCTTGAATTTTGTGCTTGAGAGACCAACAGTCTTGTGTGTCATGGCCCGGAGATCCAAAATGGTAAGCACATTTCTTACTTGGGTCGAAATTCCGTCCACCGGTGTTGGTTGGTGGAAGGAGTTGGACAATCTTTTTCTGTGCGGTTAATAATTTTAGCACATTCTCGAGTGAATCTCCTAATGGGGTGAATGTTTTTCGACGTCTGGCCTCCATAGTCTTCTAAAATGGAGGGTTTAAAGGTTGAGCTGGAGCTTGAAAAGGGGTATAATTCCTCCTTTGAATGGGCATATTGCTTGAATCGGCCCATTGACTCAGTCCTTGTAGCACTAAGGACACTTTTTCGTCTTTCTTCTTGTGTGTCCTCCTGGGATTATTCCTATAACTCCCTGATTGAATATGTTTGGCATCAGCTTCTAAGGCGGTCAGATCCTTTATCTTCCCATATTTGAGCCCCATTTCTGCCATTTCGTCGTGCTTGATCATTTTTGAGAATGTCTTTCCTATGCCTGCTAGGACCCTTTCATAATACGGGGCTTCTTGGATGTCGATGAAAGTTATGACTATTTCGGACTCATTCATAGTTGGAGTGACTTGTGCTGCCATTCGTCTCCAGTGTTGAGCATATTCTCTAAAAGACTCATACTTTGTTTCTTGATTTTGTTTATTTGATATCTGTCTAGAGCCAGCTGAGACTGGAAACTGTATTGACTGAGGAAAGCATGGGCCAACTCTTCCCAACTGTGAATTTTGGAGTTGTCTAGACGGGCATACCAGGCTCTAGCTTCTCCGGTCAGACTCTTCTGGAATAACTGCATTCGGAATTTCTCGTCCTCTGCATAGGATCCGAGTTCTCCAATGAATACTTTCAAATGAATGTAGTGGTCTTTCAATCCATCATATTTCTTAAAATCAGGAGCTCTAAATTTTTTGAGATAACGAGCCCCAGGGAAAATATATAAGTCTGAATAATTGACACTGCCAAATGCCCCAGTCCCTTTGATGGACCGGATGGTTTCTTCCATCTGTTGGACTTTCTTCAGAATATCACCAGCTTCTTGCTCTTTGTTAAGGATGGTGATTTCAGGGGTTTTGTTGGTTGTATTCTAATTCTATGATTTCAAGAATCTGAGTGTCCTTCTTCCCAATTTCTTGACTGCCACCGGGTGTACCTGGTTCTGTGTGACCCTGTGTATGCTTCCCTTTAAGAGCCTTACTTTTCTCTCTCAAGAAAAGAGCCAATTCGACTATCTGGTTATTCAATCCTTTAAACTCTTCCTGACAAGTGCATAATATTCATTTATTTTGATTCCTTTATGCGTAGTCTAATGCATGTTTGGTTGTTAACAAAGGCTTAATAGGTTTGTTTATGGATTTCAGGTCAAAATAGAGATAAAACGAAGAAAACGGGAAGATTGTTGGGTTTTTAATGCTAAGTTGGATTCATGGTCTTGGCTTGAGACTTAGATTTTATTGTATAGATATTCCTTAGCTTTCCGTAACATCTTGAATCGTCCAAATTGGAGTTCATATGAAAGAGTTAAGACCTTTTTACCAAGCGGAAGTTGAAACCTAAGAGTTTGGAAGTTGAAATTTACATAGCAGTCACTTGGAGCCGATTTGAACTTTGATTCAATCAGAATCTGCCAATGCTCAAAAAATAAAATTTGTAGATCTCGTCAACAGCTTCGATTTGACAGGTAACAGATCCCGTAACTCCTTCCGAATCAAAAATTATGATAGTTTTACCAAAGGACGTTGCAGCAAAAAATAGACATGCGTGGCCCGCGCCCAAATTGGCCTAAGAACAACACGGGGAGCGCCAGTACGCCAGATATTTTGATACTGTAGCACAGGGCGCGCCTAAAATATCCTAGGGACAGCACGGGGAGCTCCTGGCGGCGGGAAGACAGCTTATTTAGGTGTTTTAGTGTCCAAAGTTGAGTTGTAAGAGGATTTTGGGATGCCTAAAGTGTTAGGGTTTCTCTTAGGACTATAAATGCTTGATTATAACTTTAATTTGGGGGGATTGGATCTAGGAATTCTTGGAGGCTATTCAAACCCCAGTTTTGGGGAATTAAAGCATGTCAAGTTAAACTACTCAATTCAATTCTGAAGGGATGTTGAACCTTATTCATAACTAATGGTTTGATCAAGTTTACTTTATTTATTTCTTCGTATATGAGATTTATTCTGATTATATACATAAACTTCTTGTATGCTATACTATTTGATTAATTTGATATGGCTAGTTAGATTAATCTAATAAATATCATCTGCTAGTTTAACCTATATATTGAGCAAACAATGTATGTCTAATCATAAGTAGCAATTAATGATACTTGATTGTGGACAAGCTTTTGGGTATTGTTAAGGTTATTAGAAGACAAGTTAAATAATTCCTAATTGTGCAATTATTGCTTGGATCAATCTAATTCTCATTCTTCATGCTTCTATGGTATTAAATCTAGATTGATAGTTCTAGGTTATATGATAGTTAGGATCTTTTGTTAGCGATCGTCGCATTACATTTACACATAAGGAGAATTTTGAATTATTAGTGATCGCGGTTATCTAAGGTTGTTAATCTCATTGAAGGATGAATATTGTAAAACATGATTAATCCATGATTGTGAAAAGGTGATACTGAACTGATGAATTGAAGATTTTTACTTATTGATAATTCTGCTAAATTTACTTTTGTTAATTTAGTTGTTCAAAACAAAATCCCCAATTCATTGGATAAATATAAAACAATTCACTCCCTGTGGGATCGATCCTTGCTTATTGATATACTCATTCTTTTGATAGTAGAGTAGAAGTAAGGTATTAATTTAGGAGTGCTAACGACAGCTCCTAAATTTTGGCACCGTTGCCTGGGGAGTGTTATTTGTTTTTGTTTATTCTTTGTTTTTTATTTTTTATTTTTTTTATTTTTTTTTGTTTTATGACGCAATCCTCTCACTCTATTGACTTAAATTTTGATCAAGAGATAGAGAAAACTGTAGATACAGAAGAAGCTCTTATTCCATCATTTGAAGAGGGAAGAATGGAAGTGCCAAACACCAATAGAACTTTAAAAGAACTGGCTACTCCTGACCTTGATCAACCATCCTTGTGTATTGAATATCCTACTTTAGATGTTGCTTTTGAACTTAACTCTGGATTAATTCTTTTTTTGCCTATTTTTCGTGGTCTTACAGGTGAAAATCCATATAAGCATCTAAAGGAGTTCCATGTGGTGTGTTCCACAATGAAATCACAAGGAGTGACAGAGGAGCAAATAAAGCTTAGACTTTTTCCGTTCTCATTAGCAGATTTGGCTAAAGACTGGTTATACTATCTTCCTTCAGGATCAATACGATCATGGCCTGAGATGCAAAAGTTATTCTTGGAGAAGTACTTTCTTGCTTAGAGAGTTGCTAACATAAGGAAGGAGATATGTGGAATCAGGCAGTTTAACGGAGAGAATTTCTATTAGTGTTGGGAAAGGTTCAAGAAGTTGTGTTCCAGCTGTCCACCTCACGGAATTGATGACTATCACTTGATTCAATACTTCTATGGGGGGTTGCTACCAATGGATAGAAGCATGATTGATGCAACAAATGGAGGAGCACTGGTAGAAAAGACTCCAGAAGTTGCAAGGAACTTAATTACAAACATGGCAGCTAACTCACAGCAGTATGGAACTAGGATGGATCATACACCTCAAAGGGTAAATGGGGTAAGTACAAGTAATATTGAACAACAGATTTCTGAATTAACTGCTTTGGTTCGTCAAATGGCTTCAAGAAATATGCAAGTTGCAAAAGAGTGTGGAATTTTCTCAAAGTTAGGACAGACCAGTGATTCTTGTCTAATATTGTATGAGGATGAAACTGTGCAACACGTCAATGCCATAGGAACATTCTTAGGACATCATCAGCATCAATATGATCCTTGGGCAGAAAAGCACAATCCTAGATAGAGAGATCATCCCGACTTGAGCTACGAAGTACCTGCTAATTCTGGAACGTCTATGGAGGATATGTTCAAAGCTTTCTTGAATCAGACACAACAGTTCCAGCAAGAGACAAGGACTTTTATCCACATATTGGAGAATCAGATGAGTCAGCTTGCTACCACAGTTAGTAGTTGGGAATCTCAAGGCTTAGAGAAGTTAACTCCTCGGTTTGTTGAGAACTTAAGTGCAATGGGATGTGACGAAGAGGAATAGGAGGATGAGGGGAATGGTTTGATAAGTTCAGCAAATCTCTATAAGAAAGACGTGGATTCATTTCCATCAATACAACCAACAGAAACAATGAGTGATACACACCATCAAACCTTTACCATGGAATTAGACAGTGCAAAGTTCCAGTTCAGCGCATATAAGGCTAAAAGGTATCTTAGTAAATTTAAATATATTTTTGCTATTGATGTTGTGGATTATTTAGTGCAAGAGTCTTTTGATCGAATACAATTATACGAGGATTTGGTGGCTGTAAAGGAGCAGGATCATGATGAACAAAATGTTCCTAATTTAGAGCTGAAACTGTTACCAGTCTACTTGAAGTTCACAAGTCCAATTACATAGAATGAGAGGAAAGATGTCAAGCTAATGACAATAAACAAGGGCAGCTGCTTGGGAGGCAACCCAAAATTTCAGATTTGATTTTTCTATCCCTTTACTTTTTAGTTTTTGTTTATTTACATGTAGTTCTTTCTTTTTTGCATGATTTTCTTACATTGGGGACAATGTAAGGTTTGAGTGTGAGGGGAAAGATTTAGGTTTTTATTTTATTTAGGGATATTGATCCGATTTTGATAAGAAATTTGAAAATTTGATGCCTTTGAAAATTTTTGAAAAAATTGAGTTCCATAATTCTATTTGCCTATGTGTTCGAAGGTTAAAGTTAAAAATTGAAAATCAATGCTAAATTTCAAAATCTGTTTGATGCTTAATTGGTTAATGATTGAGAAAAACTAAGTCATGATCCATAGTAATTAATTTAAATTGAATTTGTGTCACGTGAGTACTTGAACATGTGATATATGCTCATTTGGCTTAGTTATCTGTGGAGTTGTCTATGTGCACTAATCTTATGCTTTGGAACTATTGAACTGCTTATGTTTTTTGCAGGACATATGAAAAAAAATAATATCAGAAAAGTTAAAAATCAAAAAAATTGTTGAAAAAGAGAAAAAGAAGCAAAAGAGAAATCATGTGGTGGGATGAGATGGAGCGTAAAACGCACTCTCCCATAAACACGTGAGAATAAGTGAGATGGAGCATAAAATGCACTCACTTACAAAAGAAAGATCGAGGAAGGTGAAACGGAGCATAAAATGCATTCACCGGAAACAAAGAGTAAAATGAAAAAAATAAAGCAGGAAAAGTATGAATTGAGTCTTGAGTGGTGTGCACGGTTTTTGCTCTATGGTAACTAAGTTAAGTAAGTATGTGGATCATAAAACAGAGCTTATGTGAATACAATTTGACTTAATAAATACAATGGTGAAAAGGCACGGTTGTTGTTTTGAGTTAATTGATGAAGCATTAATTATGTTTTTGTGGGTTTAGTGTTGATAATCCTGATTTGATCTTGAAATCTTTTGACGTTATGGTTGAGTAGAGTTTTTGGAAATCAAACTTTTGGTTTACACGAGGACATGTAAAAGCTAAGTGTGGGGGAATTTCACGAGTGCATGATATTCATTTATTTTGATTCCTTTATGCGTAGTCTATTGCATGTTTGGTTGTTAACAAGGGATTAATAGGTTTGTTTATGGGTTTCAGGTCAAAATGGAGATGAAACGAAGAAAATGGGAAGATTATTGGGTTTTTAATGATAAGTTGGATTCATGGTCTTGGCTTGGGACTTGGATTTATTGTAGAGATATTTCTTAGCTTTTCGTAACATCTTGAATCATCCAAATCGGAGTTCATATGAAAGAGTTATGACCTTTTTACCAAGCCGAAGTTGAAACCTCAGAGTTTGGAAGTTGAAATTTACATAGCAGTCACTTGGAGACGATTTCAACCTTGATCCAATCAGAATCTGTCAATGCTCAAAGAATAAAAGTTGTAGACCTCGTCGACAGCTTCGATTTTATAGGTAGCAGGCCTCGTAACTCCTCCCGGATCAAAAGTTATGATAGTTTTACCAAAGGACGTCGTAGTAGAAAACAGACCTGCGCGGCCCGCGCCCAAATTGGCCTAAGAACAGAGCGGGGCGCGCAAATACACCATATTTTCTTACACTGTAGCACGGGACACGCCCAAAAATAGGCTAGGGATAGCGCGGGGAGCGCCTAGCGGCGGGAAGACAGCCTACTGTCCCAAGTAGAATCGCCACCTGTCGACGTCAGGAAAAAATCCGCGGGTCGGATCACAACCCGGATCTTTCTCTGTTCCTAAGTTATGTTTACCCTTATTCTTTTTATTTGTGAAAAAGGTTTTGAAGGGTTTTTTAGGAAAAGGCCACAGACGATTTGAACATTTTACAGAGTCGCCAATTGGTATATTTGAAATGGCTATACCAACTTAACCGAGTTTTGTTTGAAAAAAGACCCAATTGCTGGACACTGTCGAAAATTGATCTTTGAGTTCGGGGACTTGGTTAAGTGTGGGGAAGGTGTTTGGCACCCCCACAACTCCCGTGTAAACACGGTACCAGATCATTTCAATATTTCTCTTTTAAATCTGCAATGTATGTGTGTGAATGCTTGAAGAAAATTGGGCATGTGCTTAATTGAAAGTATATTTATGCATCGTTGAACCTATATACGAAGGGTTTGATTTGATTTGCAAAAAGTCTTTGATTTGATTTGCAAAAGCGTTTGATTTGATTTGCAAAATCTTTTTCTTTCAATAAGATTTATTGAAATGATGTTTTGAAAGCAGGTTTTCAAACCCTTACGCTAACATAGGAATTGAAGCATATCGATACTTCAGTTATATCTTTTCAGCCTTTTGGCTTAATTTGAAGGGTTATTGTCGGGCTACGAAGCATCCTCGACCATAAAAATATATACAACTGTCGGTCTCCTCATGGGCATAATAGCCATCAGAGTGACTCTAACACGACAAACTATATTTTCACTATGTTGAGACCTTTAATCCGGATAACCGTTTTAAGGTCTTTTGTATGTACATTTTTACAGAAAAACTGGTAGGGTACATATGTAAAGTGGAGTTTGTCCACCGTGGGAATCAGATTCTGATCTATTTGATCATGAATCCCACGATTCCTAGGCTCACATAAGGAGGCCAATAAAACCTGCACAACCAAATATGTATAGAAATATATCCAACATCGCCAGAACAAAGGATTCATCAGTAAATCCTGGGTCGCACATGGCCGAAGCGTCTATTTCCCACTAAATAGCGATCTAAGGGCCGCGAGTTTGCTTTCATAACTGAAACTAAAATTTTTTGCTAGATTTGAATAAATCTCAGCCATTCTAGCTTCCCGGTTCTGTTTAAACCTATTTTGAACTGTTTGAAAGCTAGAGTTGGCGAGATTTAAAGAAATCTAGTTCTCCTGCAGAAATGTCAGTGCCGATTCATATCAAGTGAATATTTAAACCAACAATTTAATAAAATGAGTAAAGTAATATGCATATAATTATATATATACGAAAGCTATAAAGGCCGAGGGGCATTCACTCCGATGCCTGGACTGAAATGTAGATATATATACATATATCTATATATATATATATTTATTTATAAAAGCTAAAAAAAGCCACGAAGTGATCCAGGCTTGACAGAATGGAAATATATATATATATAAACGGTAAATGGCGATGGACATTCTATCCTTTGCCCGGACTGAAATGGAAATATATATATATAAAACTGTAAAAGAGCCACAGAATTAACCAGGCTCGACAGAATTGAAATATATATATATATATATATATATATATATATATATATAAGCTATAAAAGGGCAATGGACATTCTATCCTTGGCCCATATATATATAAAAGCAATAAAAGGCCACGAAATGATCTAGGTCGAACTGGAATTTAAAGATAGACAAAATATAGTCAAACCGAGACTATGAAGATAACCCAGTCCAGTGAAGGGTGCATATATATATATATATATATATATATATATATTAAACAGTAAACTATCGGGGATTTGACATCCGGGCTTGACATAATTGAAATATTAGTATATATATAGTTAAATATATACAAAAAAAGCCAAACCAAGACTGAGAAGATAACCTAGTCTGGCAAAGTTGCTCAAAACAAAGATATTAGTATATAAAAGCTGTTAGAAGTGACAGATCGTCAATCCGAGTTATAAAAATGCCAAAAAATACGTTTAGGTATTAAAATGTACCAAAAGTTAGCAAAAACGGCCACAGAACAGAGTTCTGGGCATATTTAGAAAATGAAATTTGATATGCAAGTGTATGACAGCGTAATGAAGTAATATAAACTTGTTGATCGTAAAAATACTCACAATGGACTGCTACACAAGCTTTTTACCAAACCGTAGGCTTTAAACGTCCAAACCTACCGGTTAATTTTTGATACGTGGTAGTATGTGGGTATATCTATGTGTTAGAGTGAAAAAATTTGGGTTTGGAAGACAAGAAAATGGCTGGAAAACCAAACGGGCAAGTGTTCAGAGCGTTTTCAAATTATGAAATAAGCTGGGGGTGCACTCATATATATAGACCCGGGAGAAGCAGCTCTACTTGCGGCAGCCGCAGGTAGAGGTGTGGCTCCACATGACAGGGGTCCCGTGGAGGGTCTCGTCATCTCGAAGTATGTGCACTCTGAGCAATGTGAGGTCCGATTTGAAACTTTCTAACTTTTGATCGGAGAGTCCGTTTGAGGCGTGTTATACCTTTTTGAAAAGCCCTTGCCGAGCGCATCGCAATAACATGGGAGAAAACCTTTTCAGAGTCCAAAAAGACGAGTTTATAACTGGGTCTTTGATTCCTCACAGTTTATCTGTTGAGCTGTCTTGTGTTGTTTTCACTCGGGATCATTGTTATGGTTTGTTCTTAGCTTAGTGGCATAATTTCGGTTTGAGTTTGACCAAATCAGTTTTAATTTGGTAAAATGACCATTTTTCCCCTCCTGGGGTTACCCTTAATGCTGGCATGGCCTTTGGCTGACTTCTTGGGGTTGTTTCCAAGGTTTGGATTCCAGTTGAGTCTGTTTGTCCTCAGTGTTGTCTCCGAGGCTTACTTGGTCATTCCAATTTTTCCTCTAGAGATGTTGTGAGGCTTCAAGATTATTTTCAAAGTTGATCCGACCTCCCCTGTTAAGACCGGGGCTGACCTATACTTCCTGGGTTTAGACCGGGGATGACCTGTACCTCCCGGGTTGAGACCAGGGCTGACCTGTACCTCCCGGGTTGAGATCGGGGCTGACCTGTACTTCCCGGGTTGAGATTGGGGTTGAACTGTAACTCCCAGGTTGAGACCGGGGCTAAACTGTACCTCCCGAGTTGAGACCGGGTCTAAACTGTACCTCCCAAGTTGAGATCGGGGCTGACCTGTACCTCCCAGGTTGAGACTGGGGCTGACCTGTACCTCCCGGGTTGAGACCGGGGCTAACCTGTACCTCTCGGGTTGAGACCGAGGTTGAACTGTACTTCCCGGGTTGAGATCGGGGTTGAATTATACCTCCCGGGTTGAGATGGGGGTTGATTTGATGTCTAGGTATTGAGACCGGGGTTGATTTAATGGCCCGGTATTGAGACCAGGGTTGAACTGATGGTCC
Organism: Panax stipuleanatus; assembly: GCA_020205555.1. Taxonomy (NCBI): domain Eukaryota; kingdom Viridiplantae; phylum Streptophyta; class Magnoliopsida; order Apiales; family Araliaceae; genus Panax; species Panax stipuleanatus. Next base: position 72,131,612 of record CM035120.1, on the reverse strand, counting down.
GGTATTGAGATCGGGGTTGATTTGATGGCCCAGTATTGAGATGGGGGTTGAACTAAAGGCCCGGTATTGAGACCGGGGTTGATTTGACTGTCCGATATTAAACCAGAGTTGATTTGACTGCCCGATATTGAGACCAGGGTTGATTTAACTGCCCAATATTGAGTCCAGGGTTGATTTAACGGCCCAGTATTGAGTCCGGGGTTGAACTGATGGCCCGGTATTGAGACCGGGGTTGATTTGATGGCCCGGTATTGAGACCGGGGTTGATTTAATGGCCCGGTATTGAGACTGAGGTTGAACTGACGGCCCGATATTGAGACCGTGGTTGAATTAATGGCCCGGTATTGAGAACGGGGTTGGTTTGATGGCCCGGTATTGAGACCGGGGTTGATTTTTTTGCCCGGTATTGAGACTGTGGTTGATTTGGCAGCTCGGTATTAAGACCGGGGTTGATCTGATGGCCCGATTTTGAGATCAGGGTTGATCTAATGGCCCGATATTGAGACCAGGGTTGAACTAATGGCCCGATATTGAGACCGGGTTGATTTGATGGCCCGGTATTGAAACCGGGGTTGATTTGAAAAGATATCTTTGCCCTCCTATAATGTTAGTAACAGGGAATCAAAATTTCGAGTGTCTACAGTGTGACAAATAAACTATATAATAAATATTTAATTAAAATAATGGGAAAATGAGTTAATTTGGAACAAGCCAAACATGGCCTTAGGAATATAGTAGCAATTAAGGCTTGATGCGCTTAATTACTACCCATGATTCCACTAGTTATTTTATACATAAACTTATATCTATATTTCCATTTCATATTATATCATAGTTGTAGAAGATTTCAAAGAGAAAATAAGAGAGTCTGAGAGAAAATTTTGAGTTTAAGAAAGAAGTTTAAAGAATTAAAAAGGAATTTTATTATCTTCTAGCAATCTTAACAGAGTTATCAAGGGTAAATTCTTACTCCCAGTTTTAAATTACATTTTTAAAGTTTTCTCCATGAACGTATATTTGAGTTCTATGTTAATTGAATTTCATGATTAACTTGTTAAGAACTTGGTGTTAGATGTTAATTAGCATGTATAATTCAATTGTATATGATTTATATGTGTTTTAGAGTAATTAAAATCCATATAATCATGTTTTAATTAGAGTTTTATAAGTTACAGAGTATTAACGTATGAATATGGCTTATATGTACAAAAATACATGCTTCATTTGTATATTAAACTGAAAATTGATGATTGATTATGTTTATGCATGTAAAAATGAAGAGAACAAAACTTGGACAGATTCGGTGTTATAACGAATCTGTAATGTAAGATTTCATGAAAATTGACGAAACTATAAAAAATAGCAAGAACATAGAAATTAGGTGTTCTAATTTAGTTGTTTATGTGATTTAAGTTGTTAAAAGCATGCTAAGAACGTTATATAATGTTTGCGTTAAGTTCAGATTGTATGGGTAGCATTAAATTTGATGTTTGATTATGATTTTGGAGTAAAATGGTTTTTTTTTTGTGTTCTTCACTAACTCTGTCAGACCTCACTGTGTCGCGGCGCTGCAACGCCGATTCTGTGAAAAAATAGGGTGTTGCAGCCCCAGGCCAGTGCTGGATGACATGTCACAGCACCGCAGCACCGGTTCTGTGAAGGAACCCAGCACTGCAGCACCAGGTCAAGGGCTTGCTGATGTAGGCTCGGCGCCGCAGCGCCGATGTAGCGCCGGCTAGCAGAATGGCCCAGAGAATTTTATTTAAGTGTTCAAGTTCATAAATGTAATTTAAAATCTTATGTAATGAACACGATAATGTGGTAATCATATATTGGGATGTTAAAATAGATTAATAACTTGTCAATGATGTTTTACGTGATTAATTGATAAGTTGAATACGTGTTTTAAACTTGATTGTGCATGAAGTCTAATAATGTGTTCAAAAACTGATGTTTGGGATTCGATGAGTATAATCAGACTTAGAATTAATTGTTATTGTGAATGTAATGGTATGTAGGATTAATTGAGTACCGTGATTTATAATTGTAGCTTACGCATGAGACAAGTTTTCTATCCCTGACTTGTTATCGTTACGCAAGTTTATTAATTGTACTTCTAATTGAGCAAGTTTATCGTCTTATTCTTTCATTAAACAAGTTCTTACTCTTGTTTATTCAAATTCAAGATTCCATATGAGATGTCTTAATTCTTTTGAAGTAATACTTCGGTTATACAATGCTTATTCAATTGTATACCTTTGAGATTCCTTATTTAATGTAAGTATCAATTATATTGTTGAACCTTAAAAGACTAGCGAACCCTTTTTGATTCAACTACTCCATAGTTGATGAGCGTTCTAAATTCTAGAACTGTTATTGAGCTTATCCAAACTAAACTTCCTTTGGTGCGGACTCTGATGTCAAACTGAAATGAACAGCCCTTTATAGAAGATTATTTATGTGTTAGCGTTGAGATGATGTGCACATACATGATACTAAGGGCTGATCTCCCTAAGTACGAGAAATAGAGTCCATATAGTCTTACGACTGTTAAAGGTTTAAAGTAGAAATACTTGATAACATGGGACATAGTTCTTGGTATTATGACTCTCAGATATACTTTTGATTCTTATTTCTAATCTTGATTCAAAAGCCGAGCTTTCTATTATTCAGAATTCATTGATTTCTCGCATGTTATTATTATCATTATATTGTTATACTTGTGGGAAATTGTTGCTTACTCTTGCATAATAACATTACAGCTAAGATTAAAAGAACTGACGAGCCATCCACTAATAAGAGAAAGGGCAAAGCAAACAAGTGATGAAGACTTGTTTATTTATTTGAGAATGTTTTGTTTTAAGACTTATTGATAGTAGTGTGCATACAAGCCAATCATGTATGATGATAAAGCACATACTTTGTAAACAATCTTATTTATTTATTAATAAAATAATTATTTATTAAAGGCATTTAATTATCTACATGGTGCTGTTTTTATAATATGTAAATAACCCATAGTTTTAAGCAATGCTTTTAGAATCATGATGTTGATCATGCTAATGAGATCTAAATTCTTAGAAAGCTTTAAAACTAAAATAGTTCTCAATCGTGGGATTACTAAAAAGGGGATTAGTAAATCCGGATAGATTGGTACATATGTTGCTTGCTCATTGGATGAGGATGACTGATCTCATGGTCATTTGTGTGGAGACACTAAAGCAAGTATGTAGGTGCTTATTGGAGAATAAGTTCACTGAACGTGACTCGCTATGGAATACCTAACGGAGTTTTACTCGCCTGTCAATAGGAATTCCTAATGTGATAGTAGTACATGTGATCCTTGGACTTGATATCATCATAGTATCTTGTATGTAACAAATTATACTTTGACTAATTCCTTAAGGCCTTTTAAGGCATATATAGGGTATGCTTGGGTGTAATGAGTTACATATGGAGATAATGAATGATCAATAAAGAATCTACCACCTCTAGTAAAAGAGGAGATATGTCCTATGTGATTCGTTAAATGACAACCCAGGAATCCTTGGCCAAGGTAGAATGAAATTAGAAAGAGGTTTCTAATTTGCATTATTTGGAGTTGTGCATTTTCTAATCGAAATACATATGATTAAATAAATTAAGACTTGACAGTAAATCCATGTCTTATATTTAATTGGGACATTGTATGGTGGAAGGATTGAATTGTACAGTAACTATTAACTCACAGGTTCTTTTATGATTAATGTTGAAATCTATATTATCTGGAAAGTCGTTGATCGCTAGGGAGGCTTATCCCTATTGTAGAATAAATGTTATTTATTTAAATAGATTATTAGTTTAATTTGTTTATTTAAATAAGATTAGAATTGTTCTAATTGATTTATTCACAACCGGTTTAATATGGAGAACCTAAAGGGTCACACCATAAAAGGAAGAAGAATTATTTAAGAAGAAAATGGCATGATAGTAATAATGCATTAAGTATAATTAATTTAATCTATGATGATAGAATAAATTAAATAGCTTAATGTTTATTATTTAATATTTTAGAAATATTAAATATAAATTAATAAGAGGAGTCTTATTAATATTATTATTATTATTATTATTTTAATTCTAAAGGAGTTTAGGAATTAATATAATATCAGTACTCTCTCTCAATCCTAATAAAGATTAGGATATAAATTAATTAAATAAAACCCTATTCTAATTGGATTAGGAGGGTTAACCTAATATCTATATAAGAGAGTCTTATATTAGAAATAAGGGATGTGAAATTTTCCAAGAGTTGGGAGTACACATATTCTATAGAGATAGAAACAAGGGTTAAGCCAATAACCCATCTTCTTGAGTTCTTCATCTTCCTTGGTGGATCACCGTTAGAGGCCAAACATTTGGGTGGCTGACATTATTCAAGGGAAGGAGCCACTATCAGAGGAATCAAAGGAATCAAAGGAGTAGAACTTGTACCTGAGGAAGCTTAGATCTTCAAAGGTATAATTTCATGTTCTCTCTTTTCTGTTATTGATAACAAGCACAAAGCATGATCATGGTTATGGGTTTGTATAAATTTTGAAAACCTAGTTTTTACGCTTCCGCCCTATTTATGTGATTTGATTGCATGATTGCGTTACATACAAACCCAACACTTATGATGTTATGTTAAGACTTAACTTTTTATTTATGTTTTCGCACTTGATGTATTAAGGTTAGTTAACCTGGGGATTGAGTATTTATTTATCATGATGTTATAACCCCTTAAGGGGAGGATTTCTATTTATTTATGAGTTTTATTTATTATGGGTAGATACATGTGTTATTATTGGACAGTGAACACCAAATCCTGTGGAATTAAAGTACCCAGATTTGGGGGTGTCACAAGTTGGTATCAGAGCTGTAGGTTATGAACCTTAGGTGGGGGAAAACCTTAGGGTAGTAACCTTTTTTTTAAGAGATCGATAACATAGTGGTGATAAACTCTTAACGAGTTCTAAGAAATGAATTCCTTAATTCATTGAAGATAATAAAAGACTTTATGCCCTTATGTGACTACTTATGTGCTCGCGAGTATCGATTAGCATCATTCAGTAACTAAAAACTTAAAATTTTGATTGTCAGGATGTCGGATGTTGGAGGATCCAGCTAGTCTAGGGAGGTTGAGCCTCGAGTGGCTAGAGAGGAGGAGCCCCGAGACATTCAAACCGTCTGGGAGTAGTTGGTTCAGAGAGAGCCATATCCATTGATCACTATTGTTGGTCAGGAGCATGAGCCATTGTTTGATTAAGAGGAGGACTCTGAGGAGATAGAGGCTGAGGCTGAGGAGGTGGATGAGGACCCTGATGAGTTTCCACCAAACTCTATCAGTGTTGAGATGTAGGACGAGCTGTATGAACGTAACATAGAGTTACAGAATAATGTCCGAGAATTTTGTAATTTATTTAAATATTTATTAAATTAAATAAATATTTTTGTTGATTTATTTATTGAGTTAAATAAATATTTAATGGTATTGTGGTACATTAATTTAATTAAAATGTGTTACATTGATTAAATTAATGTGGAATAATTTTACAGTTCAAAGTGTGAATTTAATTGAGATTATTAAATTAAATGAATTGTTATTAATTATAATGTTATTCTAATTAATTTAATAATTAATTAGAGATTTAATGATTTGTCATAATTAATAAATGAGAATTTTAATTATGTGATGATGTGATTTAATGTTTAATATTATCTTTTATTAAATTGAATTAAATGATATTATTTGATTAATTAAAGTGTGATAAATAAACTATATAATAAACATTTATTTAAAATAATGGGAAAGGGAGTTAATTTGGAACAAGCCAAACATGGCCTTAGGAACATGGGAGCAGTTAAGGCCTGATGCGCTTAATTGCTACCCATGATTCCACCGGTTATTTTATACGTAAACTTATATCTATATTTCCTTTTCATATTATATCATAGTTGTAGATGATTTCAGAGAGAAAAGGAGAGAGTCTGAGAGAAAATTTTGAGTTTAAGAAAGAGGTTTAGATAATCAGAAAGGAATTTTATCATCTTTTAGCAATCTTAACAGAGTTATCAAGGGAAAATTCTTAATCCCAGTTTTAAATTATGTTTTTAAAGTTTTCTCCATGAACGTATATTTGAGTTCTCTATTAATTGAATTTCATGATTAACTTGTTAAGAACTTGGTGTTAGATGTTAATTAGCATGCATAATTCAATTGTATATGACTTATATGTGTTTTAGAGCAATCAAATCCATGTAATCATGTTTTAATTGGAGTTTTATAAGTTACAGAGTATTAACGTATGAATATGGCTTATATATACAAAAATTCATGCTTCATTTGTATATTAAACTGAAAATTGATGATTGATTATGTTTATGCATGTAAAAACGAAGAGAACGAAACTTGGACAGATTCGGTGTTATAACGAATCTGTAATGTATGATTTCATGAAAATTGACTGAAACTATGAAAAATAGCAGGAACATGAAAATTAGGTGTTTTAATTTAGTTGTTTATGTGATTTATGTTTTTAAAAGCATGCTAAGAACGTTATATAATGTTTGCGTTAAGTTCAGATTGTATGGGTAGCATTAAATTTGATGTTTGAGTATGATTTTGGCGTAAAATGGTTTTTTTGTGTTCTTTGCGAACTCTGTAAGACCTCACTGTGTCGCTGCGTCGCAGCGCCGGTTCTGTGAAGAAACTGGGCGCTGTAGCGCCAGGCCAGTGATGGCTGATATGTCACAGAGCCGCAATGCCGGTTTTGTGAAGGAACCCAGCACTGCAGCGCCAGGCCAAAGGCTTGCTGACGTAGGCTCGGCGCCGCAACGCCGATTCCCAGTTCAAACTAGGCTCTGCAGCGCCAGCTAAAAGAATGGCCCAGAGAATTTTATTGAAGTGTTCAAGTTCAAAAATATAATTTAAAATCTTATGTAATCAACACGATAATGTGGTAATCATATATTAAGATGCTAAAATTGATTAATAACTTGTGAATGATGTTTTACGTGATTAATGGATAAGTTGAATACGTGTTTTAAACTTGATTGTGCATGAAGTCTAATAACGTGTTCAAGAACTGATGTTTGGGATTCGATGAGTATAATAAGACTTAGAATTAATTGGTATTGTGAATGTAATGGTATGTAGGATTAATTGAGGAACATGATTTATAAGTGTAGCTTACGCACGAGGCAAGTTTTCTATCCCTAGCTTGTTATCGTTATGCATGTTTATTAACTCTACTTTTAATTGAGCAAGTTTATAAGTCTTATTCTTTCATTAAACAAGTTCTTACTCTTGTTTATTCAAGTTCAAGATTCTATATGAGATGTCTTAATTCTTTTGAAGTAATACTTTGGTTATACAATGCTTATTCAATTGTATACCTTTGAAATTCCTTATTTAATTTAAGTATCAATTTTATTGTTGAACCTTAAAAGACTAGCGAACCCTTATTGATTCGACTAGTTCATAGTTGATGAGCGTTCTAAATTCTAGAATTGTTATTGAGCTTATCCAAACCAAACTTCCTTTGGTGCGGACTCTGATGTCAAACTGAAATGAACAGCCCTTTATAGGAGATTATTTATGCGTTAGCGCTGAGATGATGTGCACATACATGGTACTAAGGGCTGATCCCCCTAAGTACGAGAAGTAGAGTCCATATAGTCTTACGACTGTTAAAGGTTTAAAGTAAAAATACTTGATAACCTGGGACATAGTTCTTGGTATTATAACCCTCAGATATACTTTTGATTCTTATTTCTAATCTTGATTCAAAAGCCGAGCTTTCTATTATTCAAAATTCATTGATTTCTCGCATGTTATTATTATTATTACATTGTTATACTTGTGGAAAATCGTTGCTTACTCTTGCCTAATAACATTGCAACTAAGATTAAAAGAACTGACGAGTCATCCACTAGTAAGGGAAATGGCAAAGCAAACAAGTGATGAAGACTTGTTTATTTATTTGAGAATGTTTTGTTTTAAAACTTATGATGTTATGTTAAGACTTAACTTTTTATTTATGTTTCCGTACTAGATGTATTAAGGTTAGTTAACCTGGGGATTGAATATTTATTTATCATGATTCTTTAACACCTTAAGGGGAGGATTTTTATATATTTATAAGTTTCATTTATTTTGGGTAGATAAATTTTTTATTATTGGACAGTGAAAACTAAATCCTGTGGAATTGAAGTACCCGAATTTGGGGGTGTCATAACACATACACCAATTAGTCATATATTTGACTTAAGCATTGGTTTAAACTTAACTTTACTTCTTATAGCTCGCGTTCTTGTAATCCAAGTTTACGCGACCAACTACACTTTCATTCCTTCGGTATTATGGCATACAGAGATGGCATAAACCTTAAAATTATCTTTTACGATAGATTTACATTCTCCTCTTCTTCTTATAACATTTACAGGACTTAACTCATCCTTTACATCCACATATGTGAAAAGAATCACATTTTCACCATACATATTCATAACTCTATACTTAGCACACATCGAGTCTCTAACAGTGTTCAGTATAGTACGCTGAGTGGTTTTCCACAAACAACCAACAAACTAGTTTCTTGTCTCATCTACACTATCTTTCACAGCGAGTTAGATCGATGGCCAGTTCGTATTAACCTTTGTGACACCCCCAAATCCGAGTACTTGAAACCCGAACTTGGTGCTACACGATATCATTTCTTTAAGCGAAATAATATAAATAACAAACTTAATATACATATCAGAGTTGTCTAATCCCAGGTACACGACCGTTAAAACATTCAATTACATGATAGATATTAAATATTATCGTCCTAATAAAGTCCAACTATTACAAAAGATACCATAAACTTATTCCATCAGCTTTCCTTTTCCTTTGTTTTTGCCAGAGCCTTCTGGTTGATCATGCTTAGCTGAAAATATTTAATTTAAAGCAAGAATGAGCATTCAATTGCTCAGCAAGTAATAGCAGTTAATAAACTTTAGTTGAAAGAAATAAATATTTTCTTTGAGGTATACTTCTACAATGAATCAATAATTGTGAAGTCTTTCGAAACATATCTTAATAACATATCAAATCGTTTAAAATTTTGAAACGACGTAGTGACTATAAATGCTGAGCGGTCAATGGACCATGAACTTTTATTTTTCATTTTCGAAAAGGTTTAAACAGAAATTCATCTACAAACCGCTCTGGTCTTACGGACATGTAGGGTGATCAGCCCCGTTATGTCCTGTATTGATCAATACTATCTGTTTGAAAGATAAATTCGTTCACTCTGTTCGCCTTGGGCACATAAACAATTTTCCCATTACGGGTTGTTCATACTCAGTCTGGAGTCCTAACTAAACAATTCAGTTGGACGACTTTATCATAGCCAATACTATTCAACCATACAATTCAAACTATATCTAGCCGAGTCAAATAGCTTAGACATCCTTTAAACCATAAACGCATACCGAAATTTAATAGTATGTAACATGATTTGTCATATCAAAGAATTTCTAGTTCAATTGCATGAATACAACAGCTCATACAAGTGGGGACACTTGTATGATAACAGACAATAATGTGATATTAATAAGAAATAAACGAATCATGGATATCATTACAGATATGAATAATTGACAATAATTATTCATGAACATGCTTTGTATTTGATAAACTTATGTTGAGTTGAAAACTAGCATAATATATATATATATATATATATATCTGTTTGCACAAATATCAATAAGAATTTGAGTAAAGAAACTTGCCCAATAATAAATTGAGTAAAAAAACTTGTTTACAAAGATTCATGGTATAAAGTAATTGCAATAGTTAGGATACTTGGCTTGATAGCTGATTACTGCTACGTAGTATAGCTTACGCTTTTATCTTTAATATGAAGTCCTATCATCAATAGAATTATTCTTTTAATTAGAATAATACAACTTAACACATAATACTGCTTAAACATATTGTCACATATTCATGTCAGTCATTGCAACACATACGAACGTATACCTAGTCAATCTATGTCAATTTGGTTTGAGTTCGGTATAGTTTCGGCATCCCGATTGTATTATCGGATAATTAACGAATTTATTTCTATTTAAAACTTTGTTCAAGAACTTAAATATTATATTAGATAATTTAATTATCATTTATAATATCTTTCCAAATATTAAAATCATTTATAATAATTTTTCAAACACTTATATCATTTTTAATGATTTAATTGTTAAATAATTTCATTATCATTAATATTTAAATAATTTAAAATATTAATGAACTTCATGTCAACACTTTAAAAGTTATTTATTATAACCTGAAAACATTTTAAAAACCTTAATATTACCTTTAAATAATTTTTTTAAAGATAATAAAATAATTACCATTAATATTAAAATATTAATATATTTTATTTTTAAATATTAAAAGTTATTTATTATAACTTAAAACATTTTTAAAATATTAATATTACTTTTAAATAATTTTTAAAGTATTAAAATTATTTTTAAATAATTATCATTAATATTAAAATATTAATGTTATTCATATCAAAATATTAAAAGTTATTTATTATAACCTAGAATATTTTTAAAACATTATTTCACCTTTAAATGATTAATAAAATATTTAAATAATTTATTTAATATAATTATTAAATAACTTTATTATCATTAATTATTAAAATATTAATGAAATTCTTATCTCAAAATATTAAAAGTCATTTATTATAACTTAAAATATTTTTTAACAATTTAATATCATTTAAAATGATTTTTAATATATTAAAATCATTCTTAACTAATTTATTTAATATAATTATTAAATAAATTTAATATCATTAATATTTAATTAAAATATTAATGAAATTTATGTCAAAATATTAAAAGTTAATTTTTATAACTTAAAATAATTTTTAAAGTTATTTTATGAATTTTTAATATTTATTTCCTATTTATTCTATAATTTTCGTCCAAAGTTGGGGTCCTCCACGGAAACGCTTGTAGATGGAAATCTACAAGTCTGATTTCGGCCCACTTGGTATCGTTAGAACCGTGACTTCCCGAGCTACGTTTTAGGCTCAATAAACAGTCTATTTGGCCTGGTATAGCACCCTAAAAACAGGCCACTACCGACTAACCATTACATGCCTTGTAAACATTTTCAGTTTTGGAAACTTTTACAGAAACGCTTGTATTACGAGATCCACAACTCCGATTGAGGCCATATTGAACTTGTTGGATCCGTATCTTCTTGAACTACAATTTTCATTTATCAAACACCAAATTCCAATCTGCTTAGGTCCCGGAAATCAGGCCCAAAGTGACTGGTTTGCAAGGTTTTCTTCAACAGTTGGTTCATTTTTTAGATTTGGGGTCCTTAACGGAAACGCTTGTAACACGAAATTTACAAACCAAATTTAGGTCCAATAGGTATCGTTGGATTCGTATTTTCTCGAACTATAGTTTTAATATATCAAATATCCATTTTGATTCTGTTTTGGTCATAGAAAAATGGACAGAAGTGACTGATCAGTAGCTTGTGTTCAACAGTTAGGGTAGTTTGGGATTTAATTCATAACTTGTTCCTTTCTTAACATATTGGAGTGATTCCAAAGGGGTTTTCCCTTAACTCATGTATCTAGCATGCAAAGAAAGAAAATCACAAATATCACTTGTAGATCTCAAGATGAACATGCTATAGCACACTAGTTAACCAAAAATTTTATAAAAATCCACATAGCTTTATTTTTCCAAATTTTTTCACATAAACCCATACAAAACCACAAGTTTCACTTATGACATTCAAGATCTAGCATCCTAACATGTTTTAAACCATTTACCACATGAACCCAAAGAATCTAACATAAAAATATATATATATATATAACATACAAAGGAAAGCTTTTTCTTAAACCTTTTGGTACAAAACTTGATTTTCTCACTTTGGATCTAACCTTTAATTTTAAAAATACTTTGATACACATATAAAATACCAATACTCATGTAAATCATAAATTTTTAAAGATCCAAAACAAAAGTTTCTTATTTCATCAATATCCTACAAAATAAAGTACTAAACTTGAAAAATTTTATTTCTTACCTTGATCTTTGAGATGACCTTCTTTTTCTATCAAGATGTGTGATAGATCTTGGTTGCATCAAGGTTAAATCCCTCTCCTCTAGGACTTCCTAAAGTGGCCGAAAATCGGCCCCCTTCCCTTTCTTGTTTTGTTTTTCTTTTTGTTAAGTGGAAGCTTGGAAGTAAGAGAGAAGATGAGAGAGAAAGGAAGTATACTTGTGTTTTTGTTTATTGCTAGTATACATTGAATGTATTATTCACCAACACTTGCCTTCTAATTCTTGGATTACTTTCACACATGAACAAAAGTGTTGGGTGCATTCACAAAGTGACACATAAGGTAGAGTAGGTGGGAGTTCGTGGATTTTATATAACATTTTGGACAAGCTTAACAATTCACTTTCCTCTCCCTATTTTTCCCCTAAAGGTCCGGACATACCCCCTCCATTTCTTCCATTTTTCAATTATTTTTCTTGCCAAATTAAGCTTAAACAAATGACTACAATGCCCTTCTTCAAGTGGGCTAAGCTTGGGCCATTCTTTTAATTCTTTTAGGCTTCCAATTTAATTATTTGGGCTATGTAAACTAACATGACCCAAAACTTAAATTTTATTTTACCCTAATTAGTTACTTGGGGTTTCCATTCCATCCAAGTTGGAATTTAAAATGTTTGCTTTTATGCATTCAATCTCATAACCTAATGAGACATGTCTCAATTAGGTTTAAAATAATTAATAACTTGAGATAATAAAATTTATCTCTTAAGTTAGTGTAATTTTACATACTAACATTCTTTATTAGCACATAATCACATTCTTTTATCATGCACGCATTCCCATATTCACTTTGGTACTTAGTAAAAATAATATTGTTATATATATATATATATATAAATTTATACGCAAAATTTTTTATTTAATTGTATCAAAAATATTTAGTTATTACAACCTTTGCTCTCTAAAGGAATCGTTTAGCCCAGATACTATACATAAACCATTAAAGAGTATGATTGCACCTCAACTTAAACTTAACATCTTATTCTTATCTTCTTATATTAACTTATCTGAACCATTAAAACCATAATGTTCGTTAATTAAATTTACTTTCCTTATGGCTTTCTGGCAACTAAATGCCATACCTCAGGATTTATTCATTAACGTCTAGGTCATACAGTCATTTGTATGCCAAGAGTCAACATTTAATGTTAAGACTATGCGTTCATAGCTTTTATACATTTTACATTACATTATCTTTATATTTTATAACGTTCGGTCCATTTGACTCGGAACGTTATTCAAGTTATTATCATTAACTCGGCTTGCTCAATGTCCATACATTATTCGTTATTCTTCATTATCTCCCGTTCAAACCATACACAGTGTGTATGATAAGCACGTTCAATTTACGCGTACACTCGATACCATTACGTCGGTTCAAGTGTTCTAACGCTTACACTTCATTCTAACATTCTCTATCCGACTCAACTCGGACTCTCATTAATCTTATTACCCTTCATTACGGCTTTCTTGATAATTACATATCTTACTTACTACACTCATCAACATCCAAGTCATACAACCAATGTATACCTAGAACGTTCGCCTGACGCGAATACGATTCAAGATAATCATTTACATATTTCGCGTTCACGTTGTTCGTCTTTTAAACCTCCATTCAACCTTTACTTAAGGTTTTAATCGCTCTCATACATGATCCATCACATGAACATCATGTTCATCATCCTCTCATAATGTTTAAGCTATACTATTCGTTGTATGCTAAGACTGGTCGTTCATCGCAATTACTTTGCGGTTATAGCATCTATACGCTTTACACTTAACTCTCATTACAACATTATAACATCAAAATGTTATAAGTCACTCTCGTCACTCAACGTCTAAGGAATTACAATCATAGCAATCTCAAACGTTCGTTTTAACTCAAATACGGTCCCCGTGTGACGCCCCCAAAATAGGTTCAATACCAACCCATTCTGAGTCGCCAGATACATGGTACAGAATTCAAATACAATCTTTTATATCACACGGTCGTGCAAAATACGACCACACAACTGTGAGTGTCAATACAAATATGTAGAAAATATTAACATTCAAACTAAGTCCTCATTACAATTATTATCACACTATTTATTAGAAATAGTGAGGACTACTACTGCTCTAACTCGGACCATCACTCTGTCCCCCGACTAGTTCCTGCGACATTCTCATTTCCTGAAGAGGACAATAGATGAAAAGGGTGAGCTCAACTACCCCAGTATTCAACAATTCAGATAAAATATTATTGACAACAAGTTTTAGATCAATATTCGCAGCGAAAATAACAATTCATTAGAAGAGTTAAGTAGAGAATGAAGTCTACTACTTTCTATGATTTAAAAGTCCATCATCAATATTTTATCCCTGCAACATCAATCAATATATATCTCGAATCAAATATTCATCATTGCACTACAGGCCAAAGATATTCATTTGTATCACTAGTGGTCATGTTCATCTCAACACCTGTTCATCTTTGCACTATGGGCCAAAGATATTCATCAGGTAATCATTCATCTTTGCTCTACAGGCCAAAGATATTTAGTTATATCACCATTTAGGACTGAGAATGATGAAAAACAATATAAATAACGAATTCAGTGAAATAAAGGACAAAGATTAGGGATTCGTAATTTAGTTTATCCAAGTTCAAGAATATTCCATAATAATATTTTGTTGAACAAAATTCAAGAATGAAGATCATAACTTGGATCCAATCAAAGATAGGAACCTTAACAGGCAACTTGGACAAATAGAAGAAAATTTAATTTTTTCGTGAATAGTCCCGTATATGTGAATAGTGCCATATACGTGAATAGTGCCGTATATGTGAATAGTAATTCTATCAGAAAAAGTAAGAATTTCATAATAAAATACATGATAATATTTTGGTATAATTATATTGAAAAGAATAACATCATTTACGAAAGAAAATAGCATCCCTTACCTTAACAAGAGGGTAGTTTTGACCGAATTATCGGATATTATGTGGACGAAAACTTGCACTGTTATCAATGCTCGAAGTATCTAAATACTCACAAGAAATACGCTCGATATTATAGAGAGAAAATTTTCTGATTCTAGTGTGATTTTTATTTCTAACTAAGCACTTTATTTATAGGAAAATGTCAGGACACCAAAATAGACTTTTGAAACCAACGAAGCATTTCTTCAAAGTTTGGCAGGTTGGCAGCATACCAAGATTGATCAAAGACTTTTCCACCAAAAATCCCACATGCTTTATATAATATATATATATATATATATATATATTAAAATATTTATTTTTGAAACTTCAATAATTCATAATAATAGCCCTTTTATCAGAAAAATACAAATTTTATGTCTTTTCTATAGGAAATTAAATTCTCTACAACTTTGTAGAAGGAAGTTTTTCCAAATTCCCAACCAAAAATGACCGAAATTCACAAACGGATGATTTTCCACACCAAAAATACTGATAAAAATACCTCAGCACTAATTCCTTCTTTTATATCCACAAATAAATATTTTTTTATCATATAAATCAATAATTAGTTATTCACCCATAATATTACAGAACTACAATATTGACAACCAGGTCGTTCCCAGGAAAGAGGGGGCCTTCCGATAAGGATTTCTCCTTACTGGCGCGCAATTAAATAACCCCTCCTAGACAGAACTTTCTTAGACATTGCCAATAATGCTATCTAATAATATTATTCAAATAATATGAATTATTGATTTTTATAATTTAAAATACTGTGCAATGACAATTATTGAATCAATAATACAAAATATCAACGGTAGCGATTATTGAATCAATCATATAAAATATCAACGTAGCAATTATTGAATCAATAATATAAAATATTGAACAGTAATTACTGTAACAATAATTGAGTAAGTGCCTTCTTACGTAAGAATCAATAATTCAAAATACTGTGCAATACCATGTGCTACTGTGCAACAACGCGTAATACTGCATTTTTATCAACCGATATTTCAACAGTTTAACGGTAACAATTTTACCGTTATTTATAAAAAGGTTATTTCTGTCGCTTTCTATATCCGACAGTTATTCCGTTGTGGGGCCCACAAATGGCTGCGCCGTCGTACGAATATTCCTCGACAACAAGAATATTCCATGACCAAACGAATATTCTCCGACAACAATGAATATTTTATAACCACTTGCTTATTTAAAAATATTTGCACATTTCACCCATAACTTATCACATTTATCAAATCAACACCTTACTATTTCAAAATAATATATAAAGAAAATTAAATCTTTATTTATAAAATTCGGGGTCTTACATCCTCCCCTCCTTATGAAATTTCATCCTCGAAATTGACGTACGTACCTAGTATGTCGAAGAGGAGAGGATACCTCGCTTTCATTTCTGATTCTAACTCCCAGATCATTTTTTCAATAGCATAGTTTCTCCACAAAACTTTAACTTGCGGTATAATTTTTGAGCGTAGGACATGCTCCTTCCTATCCAAAATCTTGATAGGTACCTCCTCATACGTTAAATCTTCAGCTATCTCGTCCGGTTCTAACTCAATAATGTGGTTTGGATCTTTCACATATTTACGCAACACGGATATGTGAAAAATATTATAACACGAGACATGCTTTGAGGTAAAGCGAGTCTATAGGCCACATTTCCTACTCGGTCAAGGATCTCAAATGGACCAATGAATCGTGGATTAAGCTTTCCTCTCTTACCAAACCTCGTAACTCCCTTCCACAGAACAACACGTAATAACACATGGTCCCCAACATTAAATTCCATGTCCTTTCGATGAAGATCCACATAACTCTTTTGTCGATCTTGTGCGGTTTGTATCCATTGCCGGATCATTTTAATCTTTTTCGTAGTCATACGTACTAACTCTGGTCCCAACAATGTTTCTTCACCCACCTCGTCCCAGCATACTGGAGAATGACACTTTCGTCCATACAACGCTTCGAATGGAGCCACGCCTATACTTGCCTGATAACTGTTGTTGTAGGAGAATTCCACTAATGGTAAGTACTTATCCCAACTCCCTTTGAAGTCTAGAACACAGAGTCTCAATAGATCTTCAAGAGTTTGAATAGTCCTTTATGATTGTCCGTCCGTTTGAAGATGATATGCCAAACTGAATCATAAATCTGTGCCCATAGCTTTTTGCAAACTGACCCAAAATCGTGAAGTGAATCTTGGGTCACGATCCGAAACTATGGATACTGGCATGCCATGCAATCTCACAATATCATTCACGTACATATGAGCAAGACGTTCAAGGGAATAAGTCTCTCGTATAGGCAAGAAATGAGCAGACTTGGTTAATCTATCAACAATAACCCAAATCGCATCTATGCCTTGAGAAACCTTGGGAAGACCCGTAACAAAATCCATCGTAATGTGTTCCCACTTCCATTTTGGAATCTCAAGTAGTTGCAATGGACCCTTCGGCACTTGATGCTCCGCCTTTACACGTTAACACGTTAAACACCTCGAGATAAACTCCGCCATCTCTCTCTTCATATTGCTCCACCAAAATGTATGTCAAAGATCACGATACATTTTAGTACTCCCAGAATGGATTGCAAACGGTGTGTTGTGTACCTCCATCATGATTCTATACTTCAAGTCAGAATCGTTAGGAACACAAAGTCTAGAGTTGACTCAAAGTAATCCTTCTTCATCAATCCTTGCTTCTGGAATAGCACCTTCGTGCACCTTCTTCCTCATATTCATCAGCTCCAGGTATATAGCTTGAGCAGCTTTAACTTTATCAATCAAAGTTGGTTCTACGCGTATACTTGACATCATCATGTGGGTCCCCAGAGTTTTGAACTCTATCTCCATCTTTTGTAAATCACACAAAATAGGCCTTGATAGCATCACATTCGTTCTCGCATATGATCTTCTACTCAACACGTCAGCTACCACGTTCGCTTTTCCAAGATGGTATTGAATGGTATGATCGTAATCTTTCAACAGCTCAAGCCAACGTCGTTACCGCATGTTGAGTTCCTTTTGAGTGAAGAAATATTTGAGGCTCTTATGATCCGTATAGATCTCCACTTTCTCTCCATACAGGTAGTGTCTCCAGATCTTTAATGCGAAAACGACAGCTGCCAACTCTAGATCATGAGTAGGATAAATCCTCTCATATTCTTTGAGTTGTCGCGAGGCATAGGCTATGACTTTCCCATGTTGCATGAGAACACATCCTAACCCTTTGCCCTAAGCGTCGCTGTAAATGACAAATCCATCTGAACCAGATGGTATCGTCAGAACAGGTGCCGAAATAAGTCTCCTCTTGAGCTCTTGGAATCTCTTCTCGCATTCCTCGCTCCAAACGAATTTTTTATCTTTTCGAGTTAACTGAGTTAATGAAGTAGCGATTCGAGAAAATCCCTCTACGAACCTCCGATAATAACCAGCTAAGCCTAGAAATCTTCGTACTTCGATCACCGACTTAGGTTGCTCCCAACTTTATATTGCTTTAATCTTCGTCGGGTCAACAAATACTCCACGTTTCGATTCCACGTGCCCAAGGAATGCTACTTCCTCAAGCTAGAACTCGTATTTCTTCAGCTTGGCATATAGCTTGTTCTCACGAAGCATTTGAAGTACCAGCTTCAAGTGGTGCTCATGATCTTCACGGCTTTTAGAATAGATGAGGATGTCATCAATAAAGACAACAACGAACTGATCTAAATATTCCTTAAATACACGGTTCATCATATCCATGAAAATAGCAGGAGCATTAGTTAATCCAAAAGACATGACTAAGAACTCATAATACCCGTACCGAGTTCTGAAGGCAGTCATCGAAATATCCTCAGTTTTAATCTTCAGCTGATGATATCCAGAACGAAGATCGATCTTTGAAAAGAATTGTGCTCCTTGTAACTGGTCGAACAGGTCATCAATAGGAGGTAGCGGATACCTATTCTTGATGGTGACATGGTTCAACTCCCGATAGTCAATACAAAGTCGCATTCTCCTGTCTTTCTTCTTTACGAACAACACAGGAGCACCCTAAGGAGACGTACTAGGACGTAAAAAAACCGATGTCTAGCAACTCCTGTAGTTGGACCTTTAACTCCTGAAGTTCAATAGGAGCCATTCGATATGGGGTTTTAGAAATGGGTTTTGTACTAGGCTCAAGGTCAATAAAGAATTCAACTCCACGTTCTAGGGGTAGACCAGGAAGTTCTTCGGGAAATACATCAGGAAACTCATTAACAACAGAAATATTATTCAAATCTGACGTATTCTGGTTTAGATCAGTAACATGAGCTAAGAAAGCTTGACATCCATTTTTTAATAAACGAATAGCTTTATAACTTGAAATGACATTGATTGATTTTAGGGGTTTGGTTGTTTGAATTCGCACAACAGGTTGGTTAGAAATATGAAAATTAACAACCTTACGAAAACAATCAATTTTGGCATGATAAGTGGTTAACCAGTCAATTCCTAAAATCACATCAAATGCAAGTATTTTCAAAGATATAAGATCAACAGGTAGGGTGAGGGTACCAATTTGAATCAAGCAAGATTTGTAAACTATGGATGTAACAAAGGTTTCTCCCAACGGAGTTTCAACAGATAAGTCAAAGTCTAATTTATCAGAAGTCAAGTTCAAACGTTGAGCACAAGCAGGTGAAATAAAAGAATGGGTAGCACCGGTATCTAACAAGGTGTAAACTTCACAAGAGTTTATGATTAGCTTACCCGTAATCACCTCGTGTGGGTTCCTCGTATTTTGGGCTGTCACGACAAACGCTCTTCTAGGAACCACCGACTTTGACTTGTCCGAAACCGCCTTTGGAATCACCACCCCCGGTGGACTTGGTTTCGCTACAGGACAATCTCGAGCTATATATCCTTCTTTTCCATAGTTATACCATGCTTTGAATTGTTGTGGGCAGTTTGGGCAGATGTGTCCCTCTTTCTCGCATTTATAGCATACGACCGGTGGTCGTTCTCCTCCCCTAGAAATAGTTGATGCTGGTGCTGATGTCGACGTCTTCACGTTCTCACTGTTGTACCTTATCTTCTTGAAATCTCCTCCCGATTCGCTTTTTCTACTATCATGGCCTACTACCGAAGTGGTTACCGCTTCTGTTATGATACTTTTCTCCCCGCTAGTTGTCATTGTTCCGATGACTGCTGCCACCGGTACGACCTTGGTTGTTGTCCCTTGGTTGAACATAATCACTATCTTGTTCTAACAACTGGGCCCTGTTTACTACATCCGAATATAGAGAAAATTTGTGAGAAATGAGGTATTGACGAATTTCAGGTTTCAAACCTCTCAGAAACATCCGCATCATACGTTCCTCATTCTCCACCAAATGAGGTGCAAACCTGGACAACTCCGCGAACTTAGCCTCGTACTGGGACACAGTCATGTTTTTCTGTTCCATTCTAATAAACTCTACCTCCTTCATATGACGAATACTTTCTGAAAAGTACTTGTCATTGAACAGTTTCTGGAACTCCTCCCAAGACATCTTGAGTGCGGCAGGCTTGGAATGCTTCACGGATTCCCACCAGTAATCTGCCTCTCCACGGAACATAAAGGTGGCAAATGGAACCTTCTGTTCCTCCGTGCATCCCAAGACATCAAATATCTTGGTAATTTGCTTAACCCACATCTCCGCCTTGATCGGATCCGGCTTCCCTAAAAACTCTGGTGGTCCTAATTCTTTAAACTGCTTGGCAGTGACAATTCGCGTGTTGTTATTATCTCCACCTGTATTTTGCACACGAGTCTCCCTCGTCTGGTTTTGCATGAACTGCAAAAAGCTTCTAAGCATCTCATCGTTTATTGTTTGATCAGTGTTGTTTTCAGGATGAACATTGCCTTCCTGTTGCACGTTCTCCTGGTTGGTGATTAAAGGTGTCTCCACGGTCTCATTCACTCCATTGTTAACATTCTCAGCTGCCATTCTCGAATACTGCCATAAAATAAGAGTTAATTAAACAAATTAACATATCACATATTAGCCCTATGTTCCAAACGACCAATTAAATAACAAATAAGCTTAGGTAGGACACACTAGCGAAGGTTTTATTCGTCTCTCCCCTCCTAGTTCTATTCCCAGATCTCCGCCAAAGACCATATCCCTAAGCTATGATACCAACTTGTGACGCCCCCAAAATAGGTTCAATACCAACCCATTCTGAGTCGCCAGATACATGGTACAGAATTAAAATACAATCTTTTATATCACACGGTCGTGCAAAATACGACCACACAACTGTGAGTGTCAATACAAATATGTAGAAAATATTAACATTCAAACTAAGTCCTCATTACAATTATTATCACACTATTTATTAGAAATAGTGAGGACTACTACTGCTCTAACTCGGACCATCACTCTGTCCCCCGACTAGTTCCTGCGACATTCTCATTTCCTGAAGAGGACAATAGATGAAAAGGGTGAGCTCAACTACCCCAGTAAAGAAAATTATAACTAAGATAATAAAAAACAATTTATCGTTTCTCTTCAATAATTCAGATAAAATATTATTGACAACAAGTTTTAGATCAATATTCGCAGCGGAAATAACAATTCATTAGAAGTAGTTAAGTAGAGAATGAAGTCTACTATCTTCTATGATTTAAAAGTTTATCATCAATATTTTATCCCTGTAACATCAATAAATATACATCTCGAATCAAATATTCATCTTTGCACTACAGGCCAAAGATATTCATTTGTATCACTAGTGGTCATGTTCATCTCAACACCTGTTCATTTTTGCACTACGGGCCAAAGATATTCATCGGGTAATCATTCATCTTTGCTCTACAGGCCAAAGATATTTAGTTATATCACCATTTAGGACTGAGGATGATGAAAAATAATATAAATAACGAATTCAGTGAGATAAAGGACAAAGATTAGGGATTCGTAATTTAGTTTATCCAAGTTCAAGAATATTCCATAATAATATTTCATGGAACAAAATTAAAGAATGAAGATCAAAACTTGGATCCAATCAAAGATAGGAACCTTAACAGGCAACTTGGACAAATAGAAAAAAATTTAATTTTTTTGTGAATAGTGCCGTATACGTAAATAGTGCCATATACATGAATAGTGTTGTATACGTGAATAGTAACCTCGTCGGAAAAAGTAAGAATTTCATAATAAAATCCATGACAATATTTTGGTATAATGATATTGAAAAGAATAACATCATTTACGAAAGAAAATAACATAGCTTACCTTAACAAGAGAGTAGTTTTGACCGAAATATCAGATATTATATGGACAAAAATTTGCACTGTTATCAACGCTCGAAGTTTCTAAATACTCACAAGAAATACGCTCGATATTATAAAGAGAATTTTCTGATTCTAGTGTGATTTTCATTTCTAACTAAGCACCCTATTTATAGGAAAATGCCAAGACACCAAAATAGACTTTTGAAACCAACGGAGCATTTCTTCAAAGTTTGGCAGGTTGGCAGCATACCAAGATTGATCAAAGACTTTTCCACCAAAAATCCCACATGCTTTATATAATATATATATATATATATATATATATATATATATATATATTAAAATATTTATTTTTGAAACTTCAATAATTCATAATAATATCCCTTTTTTCAGAAAAATACAAATTCTATGTTTTTTCTATAGGAAATTTAATTCTCTAAAACTTTGTAGAAGGAAGTTTTTCCAAATTCCCAATCGAAAATGACCGAAATTCACAAACGGATGATTTTCCACACCAAAAATACTGATAAAAATACCTCAGCACTAATTCCTTCTTTTATATCCACAAATAAATATTTTTTTATCATATAAATCAATAATTAGTTATTCACCCATAATATTACAGAACTACAATATTGACAATCAGGTCGTTCCTAGGAAAGAGGGGGCCTTCCGATAAGGATTTCTCCTTACTGGCGAGCAATTAAATAACCCATCCTAGACAGAACTTCCTTAGACATTGCCAATAATGCTATCTAATAATATTATTCAAATAATATGAATTATTAATTTAATAATTTGAAATTTTGTGCAATGACAATTATTGAATCAATAATACAAGATATCAACGGTAGCAATTATTGAATCAATCATATAAAATATCAACGTAACAATTATTGAATCAATAATATAAAATATTGAACAGTAATTACTGTAACAATAATTGAGTAAGTGCCTTCTTATGTAAGAATCAATAATTCAAAATACTGTGCAATACCGTGTGCTACTGTGCAACAACCCGTATTACTGTATTTTTATCACCGGATATTTTAACAGTTTAACGGTAACAGTTTTATCGTTATTTATAAAAACGTTATTTTTGTCGCTTTCTATATCCGACAGTTATTCCGTTGTGGGGCCCACAAATGGATGCCCCGTCGTACGAATATTTCCCGACAACAAGAATATTCCACGACCAAACGAATATTCTCCGACAACAATGAATATTTTATAACCACTTGCTTATTTAGAAATATTTGCACATTTCACCCATAACTTATCACATTTATCAAATCAACACCTTACTATTTCAAAATAATATATATAAAAAATTAAATCTTTATTTATAAAATTCGGGGTCTTACACCCCGGATATCGGTTACGTATTTTGTGTCCGTTTTATAACATTTATTCGACATTTAATCGTCAAACTCAAGGTTTTACTCAACATTCTAGACATTTCTTTTCAAGAACATTGCATTCATGCTTTCCATTTAATTACCATCCAAAAAGTTAGACAATAAAAATCTCCAATCGGAGAAAAATTTCTTTAGGGCGCTGCGGCGACACTCTATGTATAAAACCCGGCGCTGCGACGCAGGTTAGCAATGCTTGTGCTGCCGGCCTAGCATTGTGGTGTGACGAATGAGTTTTTTTTAGTTGTGATTCTGGAGACAGAATCCTTTTAAGGCGGAAAGATTGTAATTGTAAGACCCCGAATTTTATAATTAAAGATTTAATTTTCTTTATATATTATTTTTAAATAGTAAGGTGTTGATTTGATAAATGTGATAAGTTATGGGTGAAATGTGCAAATATTTCTAAATAAGCAAGTGGTTATAAAATATTCATTGTTGTCGGAGAATATTCGTTTGGTCATAGAATATTCTTATTGTCGAAAATATTCGTACGATGGCGCAGCCATTTTTGGGCCCTACAACGGAATAACTGTCGGATATAGAAAGCGACAAAAATAACCTTTTTATAAATAACGGTAAAACTGTTACCGTTAATTTGTTGAAATACCCGGTGATAAAAATACAGAAATACGCGTTGTTGCACAGTAGGACACGGTATTGCACAGTATTTCGAATTATTGATTCTTACATAAGAAGGCACTTACTCAATTATTGTTACAGTAATTACTGTTCAATATTTTATATTATTGATTCAATAATTGCTACGTTGATATTTTATATGATTGATTCAATAATTGCTACCGTTGATATTTTGTATTATTGATTCAATAATTGTCATTGCACAGTATTTCAAATTATCAAATCAATAATTCATATTATTTGAATAATATTATTAGATAGCATTATTGGCAATGTCTAAGGAAGTTCTGTCTAGGAGGGGTTATTTAATTGCGCGCCAGTAAGGAGAAATCCTTATCGGAAGGCCCCCTCTTTCCTTGGAAGGACCAGGTTGTCAATATTGTAGTTCTGTAATATTATGGGTGAATAACTAATTATTGATTTATATGATAAAGAAATATTTATTTGTGGATATAAAAGAAGGAATTAGTGCTGAGGTTTTTTTATCAGTATTTTTGGTGTGGAAAATCATCCGTTTGTGAATTTCGGTCATTTTTGGTTGGGAATTTGGAAAAACTTCCTTCTACAAAGTTGTAGAGAATTAAATTTCCTATAGAATAGATATAGAATTTGTATTTTTTTGATAAAAGGGCTATTATTATGTATTATTGAAGTTTCAAAAATAAATATTTTAATATATATATATATATATATATATATATATTTATTATATATAGCATGTGGAATTTTTGGTGGAAACGTCTTTGATCAGTCTTGGTATGCTGCTAACCTGCCAAACTTTGAAGAAATGTTCTGTTGGTTTCAATAGTCTATTTTGGTGTCCTGGCATTTTCCTATAAATAGGGTGCTTAGTTAGAAATGAAAATCACACCAGAATCAGAAAATTCTCTCTCTATAATATCGAGCGTATTTCTTGTGAGTATTTAGATACTTCGAGCATTGATAACAGTGCAAGTTTTCGTCCACATAATATCCGATATTTCGGTCAAAACTATTCTCCTGATAAGGTAAGGGATGTTATTTTCTTTCGTAGATGATGTTATTCTTTTCAATATCATTATACCAAAATATTGTAATGGATTTTATTATGAAATTTTTACTTTTTCCGACGGAGTTACTATTCACGTATACGGCACTTTTCACGTATATGGCACTATTCATGTATACATCACTATTCACGTATACGGCACTATTCACGAAAAAAATTAAATTTTTTTCTATTTGTCCAAGTTGCCTGTTAAGGTTCCTATCTTTGATTGGATCCAAGTTTTGATCTTCATTCTTGAATTTTGTTCCACAAAATATTATTATGGAATATTCTTGAACATGGATAAACTAAATTACGAATCCCTAATCTTTGTCCTTTATCTCACTAGATTCATTATTTATATTGTTTTTCATCATCCTCAGCCCTAAATGGTGATATAATTGAATATCTTTGGCCTGTAGAGCAAAGATGAATGATTACCTGATGAATATCTTTGGCCCGTAGTGCAAAGATGAACAAGTGTTGAGATGAACATGACCACTGGTGATACAAATGAATATCTTTGGCTTGTAGTGCAAAGATGAATATTTGATTCGAGATGTATATTTATTGATGTTACAGGGATAAAATATTGATGATGGACTTTTAAATCATAGAAGATAGTAGACTTCATTCTCTACTTAACACTTCTAATGAATTGTTATTTCCGCTGCGAATATTAATCTAAAACTTGTTGTCAATATTATTTTATCTGAATTATTGAAGACTAACGATAAACTGTTCTTTATTATCTTAGTTATAATATTCTTTACTGAGCTAGTTGAGCTCACCCTTTTCATCTATTGTCCTTTTCAGGAAATGAGAATGTCGCAGAAACTAGTCGGGGGACAGAGTGATGGTCCGAGTTAGAGCAGTAGTAGTCCTCACTATTTCTAATAAATAGTGTGATAATAATTGTAATGAGGACTTAGTTTGAATTGTTAATATTTTCTACATATTTGTATTGACACTCACAGTTGTGCGGTCGTATTTTGCACGACCGTGTGATATAAAAGATTGTATTTGAATTCTGTACCATGTATTTGGCGACTCAGAATGGGTTGGTATTAAACCTATTTTGGGGGCGTCATAGTTGGTATCATAGCTTAGGGATATGGTCTCTGGCGGAGATCTGGGAATAGAACTAGGAGGGGAGAGATGAATAAAACCTTCGCTAGTGTGTCCTACCTAAGCTTATTTGTTATTTAATTGGTCGTTTGGAATATAGGTTTAATATGTGATATGTTAATTTGTTTAATTAACCCTTGTTTTATGGCAGTATTTGAGAATGGCAGCTGAGAATGTTAACAATGGAGTGAATGAGACCGTGGAGACACCTTTAATCACCAACCAGGAGAACGTGCAATAGGAAAGCAATGTTCATCTTGAAAACAACACTGATCAGACGATAAACGATGAGATGTTTAGAAGCTTTTTGCAGTTCATGCAAAACCAGACGAGGGAGACTCGTGTGCAAAATACAGGTGGAGATAATAACAACACGAGAATTGTCACTGCCAAGCAGTTCAAAGAATTGGGACCACCAGAGTTTTTGGGAAAGCCAGATCCGATCAAGACGGAGACGTGGGTTAAGCAAATTACCAAGATATTTGATGTCTTGGGATGCACGGAGGAACAGAAGGTTCCATTTGCCACCTTTATATTCTGTGGAGAAGCAGATTACTGGTGGGAATCCGTGAAGCGTACCAAGCCTGCCGCACTCAAGATGTCTTGGGAGGAGTTCCAGAAACTGTTCAAATGACAAGTACTTTCTAGAAATTATTCGTCATATGAAGGAGGTAGAGTTTATCAGACTGGAACAGAACAACATGACTGTGTCCCAGTACGAGGCTAAGTTTGTGTAGTTTTCCAGGTTTGCACCTCATTTGGTGGAGAATGAGGAACGTATGATGCGGATGTTTCTGAGAGGTTTGAAACCCAAAATTCGTCAATACCTCATTTCTCACAAAATTTCTCTATATTTGGATGTAGTAAACAGGGCCCAGTTGTTAGAACAAGATAGTGATTATGTTCAACCAAGGGACAACAACCAAGGTCGTACCGGTGGCAGCAGTCATCGGAACAATGACAACCAGCGGGGAGGAAAGTATCATGACAGAAGCGGTAACCACTCCGGTAGTAATCGTGGCCATGATAGTAGAAAAAGCGAATCGGGAGGAGATTTCAAGAAGAGAAGGTACAACAATGAGATTGTGAAGACGTCAACATTAGCACCAGCATCAACGTTTTTTAGGGGAGGAGAACGACCACCGGTCGTACGCTATAAATGCGGGAAAGAGGGACACGTCAGCCCAAACTACCCACAACAATTCAAAGCATGCTATAACTGTGGAAAAGAATGACATATAGCTCGAGATTGTCCTGTAGCAAAACCAAGTCCAGCGGGGGTGGTGATTCCAAAGGCGGTTTCGGACAAGTCAAAGTCGGTGGTTCATGGAAGAGCGTTTGTCGTGACAGCCCAAAATGCGAGGAACCCACACGAGGTGATTACGGGTAAGCAAATCATAAACTCTTGCTGAAGTTTACACCTTGTTAGATACCGGTGCTACCCATTCTTTTATGTCACCTGCTTGTGCTCAACGTTTGAACTTGACTTCTGATAAATTAGACTTTGACTTATCTGTTGAAACTCCGTTGGGAGAAACCTTTGTTACATCCATAGTTTACAAATCTTGCTTGATTCAAATTAGTACCCTCACCCTACCTGTTGATCTTATATCTTTGAAAATACTTACATTTGATGTGATTTTAGGAATTGACTGGTTAACCACTTATAATGCCAAAATTGATTATTTTCGTAAGGTTGTTAGTTTTCATATTCCTAACCAACCTGTTGTGTGAATTCAAACAACCAAACCCCAAAAATCAATCAATGTCATTTCAAGTCATAAAGCTATTCGCTTATTAAAAAACGGATGTCAAGCTTTCTTAGCTCATGTCACTGATCTAAACCAGAATACGTCAGATTTGAATAATATTTCTGTTGTTAATGAGTTTCCTGATGTATTTCCCGAAGAACTTCCTGGTCTACCCCTAGAACGTGGAGTTAAATTCTTTATTGACCTTGAGCCTAGTACAAAACCCATTTCTAAAACCCCATATCGAATGGCTCCTATTGAACTTCAGGAGTTAAAGGTCCAACTACAGGAGTTGCTAGACATCGGTTTTATACGTCCTAGTACGTCTCCTTGGGGTGCTCTTGTTTTATTCGTAAAGAAGAAAGACGGGAGTATGCGACTTTGTATTGACTATCGGGAGTTGAACCATGTCACCATCAAGAATAGGTATCCACTACCTCGTATTGATGACCTGTTCGACCAGTTACAAGGAGCACAATTCTTTTCAAAGATCGATCTTCGTTCTGGATATCATTAGCTGAAGATTAAAATTGAGGATATTCCGAAGACTGCCTTCAGAACTCGATATGAGCATTATGAGTTCTTAGTCATGTCTTTTGGATTGACTAATGCTTCTGCTGCTTTCATGGATATAATGAACCGTGTATTTAAGGAATTTTTAGATCAGTTCGTTGTTATCTTTATTGATGACATCCTCATCTATTCTAAAAGCCGTGAAGATCATGAGCACCACTTGAAGCTGGTACTTCAAAAGCTTTGTGAGAACAAACTATATGCCAAGCTGAAGAAATGCGAGTTTTGGCTTGAGAAAGTAGCATTCCTTGGGCACGTGGTATCGAAACGTGGAGTATCTGTTGACCCGGCGAAGATTGAAGCAATACAAAGTTGGGAGCAACCTAAGTCGGTGACCGAAGTACGAAGCTTTCTGGGCTTAGCTGGTTATTATCGGAGGTTCGTAGAGAGATTTTCTCGAATCGCTACTTCATGAACTCAGTTGACTCGGAAAGATACAAAATTCGTTTGGAGCGAGGAATGCGAGAAGAGCTTCCAAGAGCTCAAGAGGAGACTTATTTTGGCACCTGTTTTGACGATACCATCTGGTTCGGATGGATTTGTCATTTACAGCGACGCTTCGGGCAAAGGGTTAGGATGTGTTCTCATGCAATATGGGAAAGTCATAGCCTATGCCTCGCGATAACTCAAAGAATATGAGAGGAATTATCCTACTCATGATCTAGAGTTGGCAGCTGTCGTTTTCGCATTAATGATCTGGAGACACTACCTGTATGGAGAGAAAGTGGAGATCTATACGGATCATAAGAGCCTCAAATATTTCTTCACTCAAAAGGAACTCAACATGCGGCAACGACGTTGGCTTGAGCTGTTAAAAGATTACGATCATACCATTCAATACCATCCTGGAAAAGCGAACGTGGTAGCTGACGCGTTGAGTAGAAGATCATATGCGAGAACGAATGTGATGCTATCAAGGCCTATTTTGTGTGATTTACAAAAGATGGAGATAGAGTTCAAGACTCCGGGGACCCACATGATGATGTCAAGTATACGCGTAGAACCAACTTTGATTGATAAAGTTATAGCTGCTCAAGTTACAGACCCGGAGCTGATGAATATGAGGAAGAAGGTGCTATTCTAGAAGCAAGGATTGATAAAGAAGGAATACTTCGAGTGAACTCCAGACTTTGTGTTCCTAATGATTCTGACTTGAAGTATAGAATCATGATGGAGGCACACAACACACCATTTGCAATCCATCCTGAGAGTACTAAAATGTATCGTGATCTTCGACATACATTTTGGTGGAGCAATATGAAGAGAGAGATCGCAGAGTTTATCTCGAGGTGTTTAACGTGTCAACGTGTAAAGGCAGAGCATCAAGTGCCGAAAGGTCCATTGCAACCACTTGAGATTCCAAAATGGAAGTGGGAACACATTACGATGGATTTCGTTACTGGTTTTCCCAAGGTTTCTCAAGGCATAGATGCGATTTGGGTTATTGTTGATAGATTAACCAAGTCTGCTCATTTCTTGCCTATACGATAGACTTATTCCCTTGAACGTCTTGCTCATATGTACGTGAATGAGATTGTGAGATTGCATGGCATGCCAGTATCCATAGTTTTGGATCGTGACCCAAGATTCACTTCATGATTTTGGGTCAGTTTGCAGAAAGCTATGGGCACGGATTTACGATTCAGTTCGGCATATCATCCTCAAACGGACGGATAATCAGAAAGGACTATTCAAACTCTTGAAGATCTATTGAGACTCTGTGTTCTAGACTTCAAAGGGAGTTGGGATAAGTACTTACCATTGGTGGAATTCACCTATAACAACAGTTATCAGGCAAGTATAGGCGTGGCTTCATTCGAAGCGTTGTATGGACGAAAGTGTCATTTTCCAGTATGCTGGGACAAGGTGGGAGAAGCAACATTGTTGGGACCGGAGTTAGTACGTATGACTACGAAAAATATTCAAATGATCCGGTAACGGATACAAACCGCACAAGATCGACAAAAGAGTTATGTGGATCTTCATCGAAAGGACGTGGAATTTAATGTTGGGGACCATGTGTTATTACGTGTTGCTCCGTGGAAAGGAGTTACGAGGTTTGGCAAGAGAGGAAAGCTCAATCCACGATTCATTGGTCCATTTGAGATCCTTGACCAAGTAGGAAATGTGGCCTATAGACTCGCTTTACCTCCAAGAATGTCTCGTGTTCATAAAGTTTTTCACATATCCGTGTTGCGTAAATATGTGAAAGATCCAAACCACATTATTGAGTTAGAACTGGACGAGATAGCTGAAGATTTAATGTATAAGGAGGTACCTGTCAAGATTTTGGATAGGAAGGAGCATGTCCTACGCTCGAAAATTATACCTCAAGTTAAAGTTTTGTGGAGAAACTATGCTATTGAAGAAATGACATAGGAGTTAGAATCGGAAATGAAAGCGAGGTATCCTCACCTCTTCGACATACCAGGTACGTACGTCAATTTCGAGGATGAAATTTTATAAGGAGGGGAGGATGTAAGACCCCGAATTTTATAAATAAATATTTAATTTTTTTTATATATTATTTTGAAATAGTAAGGTGTTGATTTCATAAATGTGATAAGTTATGGGTGAAATGTACAAATATTTCTAAAGAAGAAAGTGGTTATAAAATATTCATTGTTGTCGGAGAATATTCGTTTGGTCGTGGAATATTCTTGTTATCGGAAAATATTCGTACGACAGCGCAACCATTTGTGGGCCCCACAACGGAATAACTGTCGGATATAGAAAGCGACAGAAATAACCTTTTTATAAATAACGGTAAAACTATTACCGTTAAACTGTTGAAATACCCGGAGATAAAAATATAGTAATACGCGTTGTTGCATAGTAGCACACGGTATTGCACAGTATTTCGAATTATTGATTCTTACGTAAGAAGGCACTTACTCAATTATTGTTACAGTAATTACTGTTCAATATTTTATATTATTGATTCAATAATTGCTACGTTGATATTTTATATGACTGATTCAATAATTGCTACCGTTGATATTTTGTATTATTGATTCAATAATTGTCATTGCACAGTATTTCAAATCATCAAATCAATAATTCATATTATTTGAATAATATTATTAGATAGCATTATTGGCAATGTCTAAGAAAGTTCTGTCTAGAAGGGGTTATTTAATTGCGCGCCAGTAAGGAGAAATCCTTATCGGTAGGCCCCCTCTTTCCTGAGAACGATCTTGTTGTCAATATTGTAGTTCTGTAATATTATGGGTGAATAACTAATTATTGATTTATATGATAAAGAAATATTATTTGTGGATATAAAAGAAGGAATCAGTGTTGAGGTATTTTTATCAGTATTTTTGGTGTGGAAAATCATCCGTTTATGAATTTCGGTCTTTTTCGGTTAGGAATTTGAAAAAACTTCCTTCTACAAAGTTGTAGAGAATTAAATTTCCTATAGAAAAGATATAGAATTTGTATTTTTCTGATAAAAAGACTATTATTATGAATTATTGAAGTTTCAAAATAAATATTTTAATATATATATATATATATATATATATTTATTATATAAAACATGTGGGATTTTTGGTGGAAAAGTCTTTGATCAATCTTGGTATGTTGCCAACCTGCCAAACTTTGAAGAAATGCTCGTTGGTTTCAAAAGTCTATTTTGGTGTCCTGGCATTTTCTTATAAATAGGGTGCTTAGTTAGAAATGAAAATCACACCAAAATCAGAAATTTCTCTCTCTATAATATCGAGCGTATTTCTTGTGAGTTTTTAGATACTTCGAGCGTTGATAACAGTGCAAGTTTTCGTCCACATAATATCCGATATTTCTATCAAAACTACTCTCCTATTAAGGTAAGGGATGTTATTTTCTTTCGTAAATGATGTTATTCTTTTCAATATCATTATACCAAAATATTGTCATGAATTTTATTATGAAATTCTTACTTTTTCCGACGGGATTACTATTCACGTATACTGCACTATTCACGTATACGACACTATTCACGAAAAAAATTAAATTTTCTTCTATTTGTCCAAGTTGCCTGTTAAGGTTCCTATCTTTGATTGGATCCAAGTTTTGATCTTCATTCTTGAATTTTGTTCCACAAAATATTATTATGGAATATTCTTTAACTTGGATAAACTAAATTACGAATCCCTAATCTTTGTCCTTTATCTCACTGGATTCGTTATTTATATTGTTTTTCATCATCCTAAGTCCTAAATGGTGATATAACTGAATATCTTTGGCCTGTAGAGCAAAGATGAATGATTACCTGATGAATATCTTTGGCCCGTAGTGCAAAGATGAATAGGTGTTGAGATGAACATGACCACTGGTGATACAAATGAATATCTTTGGCCTGTAGTGCAAAGATGAATATTTAATTCGAGATGTATATTCTCTACTTAACTCTTCTAATGAATTGTTATTTTCGCTGCGAATATTGATCTAAAACTTGTTGTCAATAATATTTTATCTGAATTATTGAAGACAAACGATAAATTGTTTTTTATTATCTTAGTTATAATTTTCTTTACTGAGCTAGTTGAGCTCATCTATTGTCCTCTTCAGGAAATGAGAATGTCGCAGGAACTAGTCGGGGGACAGAGTGATGGTCCGAGTTAGAGCAGTAGTAGTCCTCACTATTTTTAATAAATAGTGTGATAATAATTGTAATGAGGACTTAGTTTGAATGTTAATATTTTCTTCATATTTGTATTGACACTCACAGTTGTGCGGTCGTATTTTGCACGACCGTGTGATATAAAAGATTGTATTTGAATTCTGTACCATTATTTGGCGACTCAGAATGGGTTGGTATTGAACCTATTTTGGGAGAGTCACAACTTGGAACATAGTTCAAGGTCTTATGACCCTCAAATGAATTCTAAATTCTACATTCAATTCTTGATTATGAATGATAGAAATGTTATTCAGTTCAGTTGAAGTTATTTAGTAAAATGTCATCATTATTGATTGTTATTTAAAGTGAGCTTTTGTTTGCTCACTCTTGCATTTATATAACCATTGCAGCCAAAGTTGAGAAAGTTGACGAGCCGTCAACTAGCAAAGGCAAGGGCAAGATGAACAAGTGAAGACTTGTTCATATTTATTATGTGATTTTGTAATATGACTTAACTTTATTATGTGATGTTTTATTTTTTCGAATTGACGATATTTAAGGTTAGAAACCCTGGAAATATTTTGATAAAGTTGTAATCCTTTTTATAAAGAAGATTTTAATTAATTAAGGTTGTAATTTGTTTTGCATTCCTTATTTATAGGTAGTAGTTATGTTTTATTTAGATAGTGAACACCAAATTCTGTGGAAATGAAGTACCCGGATTTGGGGGGGTCATATGCGGCGCCTCCCTTAAAACTCAATTTTTTTTTAAGTCTTTGAATATGTTTGAGACGCTTATTTTGAAATCTCATAACTTCTTGTCCCGATATCAGAATTGGTCCGTTTCGGAGGCGTTGGAAATCTTGCAACACCTACAACACATCCCCAAAATAAAATTAATTTTTTGAGTATCTAACCAACCTTAAAATTGGATCGAAAGTCCTCCCTCTCAAAGTTTTTTAACTTTACGTTGAATTTTTGTTCTGTCCGGAATTCGTTCATCCGAACCCAGAATTCATTCGTTCTTGAGTCCACGACACACGTTTTCTACATTTTTGTACATTTTTATAAAACCCTAACTATTTGGGTTCCTTAGCTTACTTTCTACATTCATTCTGTCTTTTACGAAATTTCGCCAAAACTTTGTTATAGGCTATTTTCAATCCGTTTTTCTTGATCAATTCTACCATTCCTAACCAAGCAAACATATATACGATG
Source organism: Panax stipuleanatus (assembly GCA_020205555.1). NCBI lineage: Eukaryota > Viridiplantae > Streptophyta > Magnoliopsida > Apiales > Araliaceae > Panax > Panax stipuleanatus. The sequence goes on along the minus strand of CM035120.1, from coordinate 72,096,847 downwards.
GTTTTAAACTTATCCATCAACTACAAGCTCTAATTAGATGATTTTGAATTTATCCATCAACAACGTTCTTATCACGTTCTTCGCGTTCTTCACTCGTTCTTCGTGTTCTTCGTGTTCTTCGTGCGTTCTTCATTTTTAATCGATATTATGATTACGATTTTATGTTTTCTTGCATATTAACGTTATAAGTTTGATAATTCATCCTTATATCATCTAAGAGTTCATATAACTCATTCGAATCGCCTATTAACATCAAGCAATTCATACTTTCTATGAAAGCTTTTAAAGATGTTTATAAACTAAACTTTAAATTCTTTTTTCTTCATTTCCTAATGATTCAACCATATGGAAATCAGTTTCTTAACATATTTTACTTCTATTTTCATTAAGCTATGTATTTGACATAGAAGACTTAAAGAAAATTTTGATTAAAGGTAAGTTTTAATACCTTTCTTCTTGATTTTTCTTTTGTTTTATTATTTCTCATGGAAAAGCTGACGATTTGCTAGCTTTTCCACTCCCGAGACTTGTTAATTCGAGTCCCTTGCATCCCTTCTTCATTTGTCCAGAGTTTCCTTTCTCGATTTTTCAAAAAATGAAGAGTTAAACTTGTTTATATATATTTTCAAGGCTAGGGGCATTTTGGTCATTTGGAAACATTTTACCATTTTACCCCTACCTCTTTACTATTCCCACCTCTTCAACGAAGCTTCTCCTGGAAGCTTCGTCATTCCGTCTTTCGAAATTCGTCCGACAGTTTGAAAAACTGAGTTTCTCGGAATCCAAATATTTTTGGATATTTTGTCTTTCCTCTATCGATTAACTTTTACGTGTTTTTCGAAACTTCAAAAAATAGAAAATCACTTGTTGATGATTAGCGTTTTCCGTCACGTTTCCCCATAACACAGTTAAGCGAATGAAAAGTACATAACAGTTCTTTTCATTATTTTTATTTCATTCGATTTCTACACATTTTTCGAGAAAAACTTTTATTGGCTAACATAACTTTTCACGACATATTACCGTCGAATCTTCAAATGGAATGTCATTACGACATACCGAACTTTCAAAAAGGCCTAGGTTATTTAAAGCCTAACCCTTAGGTTTCGTCGTGTGTATGGTGCCTATTTTATCTTTTTCTTGAAAATATTTTTATTCCCGTAAATCTTTTATTTTCGTCTTATAAACTCTTACTCGTTCATTCTAGCTCACTAGCCAGAATTCCCCCGACTTATGATCATCCTAGGTCATAGAATGACTAATAAACACATAACACATAATATAATGAATAAAAATCTATTTTATTAATTAATAATTCTTTAAACTTAATATTCGGGACAATCCAATTTTTTGGGTTGTCACATTTTCTTTCTTAAAATTCACTTTTCCTTAGGGTTTTAAGTCCTCAGGCGAAAACTTCTTTTGCCAGAACTGAAATATTATTGGATATTCCATCACGTCTCAGAATTTTATCATTACGCGTTTCTCAAAAATTTAAAAATAACTCCCGAACAGAAATCCATGAATAGTATTTTTACAAAAATTTCTCGGCAAACTTTTATTTTAGTATTGGAAATTCAAATCATCTAATTCTAGTTCACAGCCAGAATCCTAACCAAATTCGCACATTCTAGGTCATAAAACGACCTTTAAACAGCTTACTCACTTTAATAAACATATAATTTCATTTAATTCATATAATCAAATAAAATTTAATTCACATAATAATTCAATTTTCTCGGGCATTACATAATCCACCCATGATGAAGGTAGTGAAAAAGGAGGTGCTCAAATTGCTTGATGCCGGTATCATCTATACCATCATCGATAGTCAATGGGAAAGTCCAGTGCAGGTTGTTCCAAAAAATCTGGAATCACAGTTGTCAAGAATGACAATGAGTTGGTGCCCACATGAATGCAAACAGGATGGAGAGTGTGTATTGACTACAGGAAATTGAACGATGTAACTAGAAAAGATCACTTTCCTCTTCCTTTTATTGACCAAGTGTTAGAAAGATTAGTTGGGCATACGTATTATTGCTTTTTAGATGGCTTTTTAGGATATAATCAGATTGTGATTGCACTCAAAGACCAAAAAAGACCACATTCACATGTCCCTTTGACACATTTGCATATCTTCGAATGTCCTTTGGACTCTGTAATACCCCCGGTACTTTTAAGCGATGCATGGTGAGTATCTTTTCTGATCTTTTAGAAAATTGCATTAAGGTCTTTATGGATGATTTCAAAATTCATGGTGATTCTTTGGATGCATGCATAGATAATTTGAGTAGTGTTTTGCATAGATGCATGGAAACTAATCTTGTTTTAAATTGGGAAAAGTGTCATTTTATGGTAGAACAAGGAATAGTACTTGGTCATGTTGTGTCATCTGAAGGTCTTGAAGTTGATAAAGCTAAGATAGATGTTATTTCTTCTTTGCCTAACCCCGTCATCGTGCGGGAAATGCATTTTTTTCTTGGTTATGCATGATTCTATCGAAGGTTTATCAATGATTTCTCAAAGATTGCATTGCCCTTGTGTAAGTTGCTACAAAAGGATGTGGAATTCCAGTTTAATGACGAGTGTAGAGAGGCTTTTGATGCTTTAAAGAAATTGTTGACCACTGCCCTTGTGATTAATCCACCGAATTGGAAGTTTCCATTTGAGATCATGTGTGACGCAAGCAACTATGTAGTGGGGGCTGTTTTGGGACAAAGGATTGAAAAAGATGTTCATGCCATCTATTATGCTTCTAGAACTTTGAATAGGCTTCAAATAAATTATTCCACAACTGAAAAAGAACTGTTATATGTGGTTTTTGCTTTAGATAAATTTCGATCATATTTGGTTAGTACTAAAGTTATAGTTTATTCTGACCATGCCGCTCTCAGGTATTTGCTAACCAAGAAGGACTCTAAATCGAGGATTATTAGATGGATTCTACTTTTGCAAGAGTTTGACTTGGAGATCAAGGATAAGAAAGGGGCAGATAACTTTGTGGCGGATCACTTGAGTAGACTGTTAAGAGATGATGAAGTTCTACCATTGCATGATTCTTTCCTGGATGAGCATTTCCTTTCCATTCATGCTGAGATTCCATAGTATGCAGATATTGTGAATTATTTGGTTTTTTCTAATGAATTTTCTAAATCCCAGGAGGAAAAGCTAAAAAGTGATGTTAGACACTATATTTGGGATGATCCATACTTATGGAAATTTTGTGTTGACCAGATAGTTAGACGATGTGTGCCTAATAGTGAATTTCAATCTATTCTAGTTTTTTGCCATTCTCATACTTGTGGAGGACATTTTGGTTCAAAAATAACAGCTAACAAAGTTTTAGAAAGTAGTTTTTATTGGTCTTCTCTTTTTAAAGATTCTTATCTATTTTGTAAAACATGTGTTAATTTCCAAAGGAAGGGAATATTTCTCAGTAGAAATCAAATGCCCCAAACTCCTATTTTAGTTGTTAAGATTTTTGATGTTTGGGGTATAAATTTTATAGGACCTTTTCCTTCATCCTTTGGGAATGTATATATTCTTTTGGCTGTTGATTATGTCTCAAAATAGGTGGAAGCTAAAGCCACTAGGACTGATGATTCTAAAGTAGTTGCAGATTTTGTCAGGACTAACATATTTGGCAAGTTTAGGAGCACCACGAGCCATCATTAGTGATCGCAGAACCAACTTTTGTAATAGGGTGTTAGCGGCTTTGTTCGAGAAATACAATGTTCTGCACAAGGTTTCTACATCCTACCATCCATAGAGTAATAATCAAGTTGAGGTATCCAACCGGGAAATCAAATCTATTTTGGAGAATGTAGTCAACCCGAGCAGAAAGGATTGGAGTCTGAGATTAGATGATGCACTTTGGGCCTATCGAACTGCATTCAAAACTCCTATTGGGATGTCGCCATATCAGATTGTGTTTGGGAAACCATGCGACTTATTTGTTGAGTTGGAGCATAGGGCTTTTTGGGCAATCAAGCAGTGCAACATGAATTTGGAGGCAGCTGGAGTACACAGGAAGTTACAGTTGTAAGAGTTAGAAGAATTGAGGAATGAAGCCTAACAAGATTAACAAGGAAAAGACTAAAGCCTTTCATGACAAGAAAATCGTCCAAAAAAATTGTGGGACAGAAAGTTTTGCTATATCATTCCCGGCTTAAGTAATTTAAGTTGAGATCTCGATGGGTTGGACCATTTGTTATTACTGATGTATTTTCTCATGGTGCAGGTGAGATTCAAAGTCAAAGTACAGGAAAGATTTTTAAGGTGAATGGACATAGGTTGAAACCCCTTCTATGAGGGACATCAGGTAGAGAATGTGACAAACGAAAATTTTATAATTTAATTTAAAGATTTATTAAAGTAAATAAATATTTTTGATGATTTATTTATTGATTTAAATAAATATTTGATGTTTATTTATTGAGTTAAATAATTAATTAATGGAATTGTGGTAGATTAATTCAATTATGTGTGTTACATTGATTAAATTAATGTGGAGAATTTTTATCGTTCAAAGTATGTATTTAATTTGAGTTTATTTAATTAAATTAATTATTTAATAAGCATAATGTTATTCTAATTAATTTAATAATTAATTAGAGATTTAAAAATTTGACATAATTAATAAATGAGAATTTTAATTATGTGATGATATGATTTAATGTGGAATATTATATTTTATTTAATTGATTTAAATAAGATTAGTTGATTAATTAAAGTGTGACAATTAAACTATATAATAAACACTTTAATTAAAATAATGGAAAAAAGAAGAATAAGGGGACAACCAAACATTGCCTTAAGGGAGTGGGAGCAGTTAATCCATTGAGGGGATTAACTGACACCCATTACATCAGTCAATTATATATCATATTATATACGCATGTTATATCAGTTAAGTTAGAATTCATATTTTCATATATCAGAGAAAAGTTAGAGAGATTTTGAGAGAGAATTGTGAGTGGAAGAAGAAGAGTTAAAGATTTCTATCATCTTTGAATCATCTTAACAAATATCAAGGGTAATCTCTTCATCCCAAATTCTATATTTCACGTTGTTATGTTTTCTCCATGAAAACCATTTTAAGTTCTCTGTGAATAAAATTCTTGATGAATACTTAAGATATGATCATATATGTGCTAATATATGTTCATAACATGTTTTATATCATGTATGTATGATTTAAAGTAATTAAATCCATGTAATTATACTTTTAATTAGAATTTCATAAGTTACAAAGTATGAACATATGAATATGGCCCTTATGTACAAATTTGCATGCTTTAATTGTTTATTTAACTTGAAATTGAAGGTTGATTATGAATATGCATGTTAAAACGAACAAAACAAAATTCAAACAGACGACAGATTCGGTGTCATAACGAATCTGTAATGATGAATTTCATGATTTGTCTCGAAACTTAGAAAAATACCAAAAATAGTAACTTTAGGTTTTCTAATTGGAGTGATTATGTGATCTAAAGTGTTAAAAACATGCTAGAAGAGTTGTATGATGTTTATGGTAAGTTTACAAACTATGGGTAACATTAACAGTGTTGTTTGAACTCTTTTTTTTTGCATTTTCATGGGTTATTTGGACTAATGAACAGTGCAATCGTGAACTGCAGTTCGTCATACTGGAGACCCCCGCCCCAGCGGGCTTTCTAGTATAAGACATGCCGCCCCGGTGGGCAACCTGCAGTTCAAACATCCGCCCCAGCGGGAACTGCGGAGATGAGGTGGTTTTGTTTTGTGTGGTTTTAAGTCCATAACATGATGAGTTAACTTAACCTAATGAACCTGATAATGTGTTGAGCATGTAACACAGTACTATAACATATTGTTGACATGTATAAGATGATTTGAAGTTGCATATTAACAAGTTGCATGTGAACTTGGATTTGTTGTTGTAAGGTTTGATTATGATTGTTTAAGAGTTTATACTTGTGTGGTGTGTATGTTGTGGGTTCAAATTCATGTTACGTGGTTAGTCAACAAGTTAATAATATGAACCAAGTTGTTAAGTTGTGCTAAAGTGGGAAGTTCAACAGTTAAATGTAATGGTAATGGAACTAATTGATATTGTAAACATAATGAAATATGTAGGATTAATTGAGGATCGTGAATTATATTTATAGCTTGCACACGAGACAAGTTTTCTAAATTTACTTTTATTGAGCAAGCTTTCTATCCTCGAATTATTATCATAATGCAAGTTCCTTAATTCTAAATTATTCGTTGAGCAAGTCCTAGACTTATGTTTCTATATCAATCAAGTTCATATTCTAGTTTATTCAAGTTATGATTTCGAATGAGATATTATAATCTTTGTAAAGCATTACTTCAGTATATAATACTTATTCAATTGTATACTCTTGAGATTCATTATTCAATTTGATTATCAGTTATTGTTGAACCTTGTAAGACTAGCGAACCCTTATTGATTCGACTAGTCCATAGTTGATGAACGTTCTAAATTCTAGAACTGTTATTGAGCTTATCCAAACCAAACTTCCTTTGGTACGGACTCTGATGTCAAACTGAGATGAACAACCCTTTATAGGGAATTATTTACGCGCTAACAGTTGGGATGATATGCACATTCATGGTACTAAGGGCTGATCCCCCTAAGTACGAGTAGTAGAGCCCATATAGTCTTATGACTGTTAAAGGTTTAAAGTAGAAATACTTGACAACCTGGGACATAGTTCATGGTCTTATGACCCTCAGATGTACTTTTGGTTCTTGTTATTCATTCTTGATTCAAAATCTGAGCTTTTTATTATTCAGAACCCTTTGACTTCTCGCATGTTATTATTACTGTTATATTATTATACTTGTGGAAAATCGTACTCACTCTTGCATAATAACATTGTAGCTAAGATTGAAAGGACAGACGAGCCTTCAACTAGCAAGGGAAAGGGAAAGGTTAACAAGTGATGAAGACTTGTTATTTCATTTGAGATTATTATGTTTAAGGACTATGATGTTGTTAAGACTTATTTGTTTAATTATGTTTTCGCATTTGATGTTTAAGGTTAGTTCAACTTGCGATTTATTTACTATTCAGATGTTGTAACCCCTTAAAGGGAGGATTTTCTATTTAATTCATGGTTTGCATTTATTATGGGTAGATAGATATGTGATGTTTGTATAGTGAACACCAAATCCCGTGGAAATTGAAGTACCCTAATTTGGGGGTGTCACAGAGAATGTTGAGATAGTGGAGCTGGAAGATTCAATCTTTGCAGGATGAGATGAGAGGCATGATGTCGAGCCAATGACATTAAACAAGGGCAGCTGCTTAGGAGGCAACCCAAGGATTCAAATTTAATTTTTCTATCCCTTTTACTTTTTAGTTTGATAATTGCATGCTAGGTAGTAGTTTTCTTTCTTCTTTGCATGATATTCTTACATTGGGGATGTAGACCCTCGAAATTTCCTTTCCCTATTACTAACACTGTAGGAGGGCAAAATTATATTTTCAAATCAACCCCGATCTTCAATAGGGCTGTCAGATCAACCCCGATCTCAATATCGGGCCATCAAATTAACCCCGATCTCCAATCAGGCCGTCAGATCAACCCTGATCTTAATTTTGGGCCATCAAATCAACCCTGATCTCTAATTGGGCCGTCAGATCAACCCCGATCTCCAATCGGGCCGTCAGATCAACCCCGATCTCAATATCGGGCCATCAAATCAACCCCGATCTTCAATCGGGCCGTCAAATCAACCCCGATCTTAATATCGGGCCATCAAATCAACCCTAATCTCCAATAAGGCCATCAAATTAACCCCAATCTCAATATCAGGCCATCAAATAAACCCCGTTCTCCAATCGGGCCGTCAGATCAACCCCGATCTTAATATCGGGCCATCAGGTCAGCCCTGGTCTCAACCCGAGAGATATAGGTCAGCCTCGGTCTCAACCTGAGAGGTACAGGTCAACCCCGATCTCAACTCGGGAGGTACAGGTCAGCCCCGATCTCAACTCGGGAGGTATCTCAACCCGAGAAATACAGGTCATCCCCGGTCTCAACCCGGGAAGTCAAGGTAACTTCAGGAATAAACCTGAAGCTCCACAACACCTCTAGGAGAAAACCTAGAATGATTAAATCAACTTCAGAGATAATAATGAGGATAAACAGACTCGAATGGGATCCAAGTCTTGGAAACAAACCCAGGAAGTCAACCAAAGGCCATGCCAACACTGAAGGCAACCCCGGGAGGGGAAAATGGTCATTTTACCAACTCTAAGTCGATTCGATGAAATTCAAGCTAAATTGATGCCATCAAGGTCAGAACAAACCATAACGATGATACCGAGTGCAAACAGCGCAAGATAGCTCAAAGGATAAACTGCGGGGAATCGAAGACCTGGTTATGAACCCTTCTTCTTGGACCCGTAAAATGTCTAATCCCATGTCATTGTGACACTCTCGACGAGGGATTTCAGGAAAGGTATAGCACACCTCAAACAGACTCTTCGATCAAAAGTTAGAAAGTTTTAACTTCGACCTCGCATTGCTCGGAGTGCACGTACTTTGAGACGACTCAACCGGACACGTGGGCCCCACCAGTGGAGCCGTATCTCTACCTGCGACAGTAGCAAGTAGAGCTAAGGCTCCCTGGCCTATATATATGAGGTGACCCACCCTCATTTTAAAGAATTTTGAAACGCAGCGAACCTCTGCCCGTTTAATTTTCTGACTTTTTTCACCTCTTCCAAACCAAAAAATTTCCACTCTAACACGTAGATATACCCACAACCTATGACATATCAGAAAATAACCGGTAGATTTGGACGTTTAGAACCTGCGATTTGGCAAAAAGCCTGTGTAGCAGTCCATTGTAAGTATTTTTATGATTAGAAAGTTATTCTTACTTTTTTGCACTATTTTGCACATACATATCAAGTTTTATTTTCTAAAAAGGCCCGAAACTCAGTTCTATGGCCGTTTTAGTCAAAATTTGGTACATTTTTGTACATAAACTCATTTTCTTGCAATTCTACAACTCGGATTGACGATTTGTCACATCCAGCAGCTTCGGCATACTTGCATCTTCGTAATAAGCAACTTCGCCGGACTGGGTTATCTTCCCAGTCGGGGTTTGGCTTTTTTTTGTATGTTTATTTAACTATTTATATACTAATGTTTCAATTCTGTCAAGCCTGGATGTCAAATCCGAGGTAGTTTACTGCTTTTATATGAATTTATGCATATATAAGCAGCCTTCACCACCACTGGATTTTCTTTCCAGTCTTGGTTGACTACATTTCTGTCTCTATGTATATATTTATATATTTCAGTTCGTCCTGGATCATTCTGTGGCCTTTATACTGCTTTTTGCACCCTTTACCATTACTGGGTTATCTTTCCAGTCCTTGGTTGACTACTTTTCTGTACATTTATATTTTTGTTCGGCCTGGATTATTTTGTGGCTTTTTTACAGCTTTTATATATAACTATGCATATATAAGCAGCCTTCACCACCACTGGGTTCCCTTTCCAGTCTTGGTTGACTACGTTTCTGTACATTTATATTTTTGTTCGGCCTGGATTATTCTGTGGCCTTTTTACTGCTTTTATATATAAATATGCATATATAAGCAGCCTTCACCACCACTAGGTTCTCTTTCCAGTATTGGTTGACTACTTTTCTGTCAATATATATATATATATATATATATATTTATATATATATTTCAATTCTAGTCCGGGCACCGATATGAAAACCCATCGCCCTTTACAGCTTTTGTATATATGATTGTGTATATATATTGCTTTACTTGCTTTTTATTAAATTGATGCTTTAAATATTCATTTGATATGAATCGGCATTTTTCAGTCACAAAAGCAACCTCGCGTCCCTTAGATCGCTATCTAGTGGGAACGAGTCGCTTCGGCCAGGTGCGAACTAGGATTTAGTGAATGAATCCTTTGTTCTGGCGACATTTGAGATATTTATCTGTTTCTGTACAAAATTTGAACAATGCAGGTTTATTGGCTACTCATATGTGAGCCTAGGAATCGTGAGATTCATGATCAAACTGGTCAAAATCTGATTCCCACGATGGACAAACTCCACTTTACGAATGTACCCTGCCAGTTTTTCTGTAAAATGTATATACAAAGACCTTAAAATGGTTATCCAGATTTAAGGTCTCAACATAGTGAAAACATATTTTATCGTATCAGAGTCCCTCCGATGGCTATCATGCCCATGAGGAGACCGACACTTGTATATTTGTTGTGGTCGAGGATGCTTCGCAGCCCGACAATCACCATTCAATTTGAGCCTTAAGGCTAAAAAGGAAAAATTAAAAGTAGTGATATGCTTCAATTCCCATGTTAGCGTAAGGGTTTTATAACCAGCTTTCAAAACATCAGTCCAAATTCAATCAAAAGAAAAGCCTTTGCAAATCAAATTAAATACTTTTACAAATCAAATCAAAGACTTTTGTAAATCAAATCAAACCCTTCGTATATAGGCTCAACTGAAGCACTTGCTTTCAATCAAACAAACATAGGCCCAATTTTCAAACAGCATTCACACACGCATTTTAGTTTTAAGGGAAATATTGAAAAGATGTGGTACTGTGTTTACACGGGAGTTGTGGGGTGCCTAACACCTTCCCCACACTTAATCAAGCCCCCGAGCTCAAAACTTTGTTTTTAAAGATCAAGTTTTGACAGTGTCCAGCAATTGGGCCTCTTTTAAACAAAATTCGGTTGAGTTGGTACAACCCTTTCAAATCTACCAATTGGCGACTCTGCTAGGGATCAGTAGAGGGCTTAAGCCGCTTTCAAATTATTTCAAATATTTCCCTTTTAAAACTATAAATGCGTGAAATTCTGCGTCTCCACATTGAATGAATGCGTGAATGCTGCATCTTTACATTGAATGAATGTGAATGAATGTTTTCCTGTTTTTTAGTGGTTTGCACCCATATTAGTGCTTCGCACGAATTGTCATCACATGCATAACGGTAAGGCACGATGTATGTGAATATATGTTGTGTTCCTCTCACAAAGAGGTAAAACCCGTCGGTGATAAGTAATATCTCTGGGGATCAGCTAAGTCTCTGGGGCTCATGAAAAAGCACCACCCAGATTCGGTCCAGTTGAAAGATCGAATTAATTTCCCCTCTAGTAGATTGCGATGATCTGGGAACCTTCACGCCAAAAAGCCGCGCGAGAGTAACCTAAGATAAGTCAACCTCTGATTAACCAAATTCGATGGGAAGCTTCTGTTGGTCGTTTTACCGATCAATATATTCTTGCAAGTATACACGGTCAACAAGTAATAAAGTGTAAGTACAGATATTGTCCCACAGAGAATTAATGGATAAAAGACACCAAACCACTAGCACATAATCATCTTAGTCTTATTTAAACGGATGGTAAAGAGAATGAATTAAAACTAAGTTAAACTAGGCAAGCAATTAAACTTAAACTAATTAATTCTAGAGTTAAAATCAGATAATGAAGATAAGAGATTCCAATTTTCCCTAATAATTCATTTAAATCGACATACTTCTAATTAGGTCAAATTAATAGTCAAGATAGTTAGTCGAGAACACGAACGTGAGAGAAGGACATCTTTCGATGCACCTACTCCATATCAAGTGCAATCCACAGATGATAGAACGCACATGAACACCCACATTATCTAAACCCCTATATGTCTATGGTGTTTACAAATAAATATGGTTTAAGGTCAAGTCCTCAATTGACTACGGCCGGCGCTTCGGTATATGTCTATCCTAAGCACAAATCATACATCCAACGCCATGTGAATGCACAATCACCCGCTACTACGATTAGATCTAAACCTACGCTTTGTCTTTCAAGTCCACATAGGCTATCATAGTAATTGGTCGCGAATCAATTAAGCAATGCAAGCACGAATCGTAATAGACAGTCATATAACAATCAAAGAGACAAGTATGGAAGCATATCAAAGTAAACTACTCAAAAGGTTCCATTGGAACCTCAAAATATGCTTAAGCCATAAATAACTCAAGTATATTATCCACAATATTCAATAACATCATCTAAATATACAATGTAATAACAAAGAGAGATTAAGGATAGAGATTTCAAATCTTTCTCCAAGCTTGGACCCTTGATGTCAATCCTCTTGCTTCAATCTTCAATACAAATCAAACCCTAGAATCTAACTACTTTAAACTAATCTAACACTAATCTCTAACCTAATCTACTCCTAGACAAGGAATTGAAAGAGAAGGAAGAGGAAAAACTAGGGCTTAAGGCCAATACATATATATCTCATCCTCTTTCTTGCCCAAAATGAGCCCCATTATATCCCATTCAAAAGCCAAGTCCCGTTCAATTGAAAAGTCAAGTCTGGCACAGCAGGGGACTGGAGCGGCCGCACCAAAAAATGCACTAGAATCCGCACGCCTGCGCCAAGGCTTTTTTGCTGCAAAGTCCTATGGTAAAACAGACATAACTTTTGATCTGGGAGGAGTTAAGAGGCCTGCCACATGTCAAATCGAAGCTATCGAAGAGCTCTATAACTTTTATTCTTTGAGCATTGAGAAATAATGGATGGATGAAGGCTGAAATTGAGCTCCAAGTGACAGCTGTGCATGAAAACTCAAAACCGTGAAGTTTAACGTCCGTTGGTATACGGGGCATAACTCTCGCCTCCGAACTCCGATTGGGATGATTCAAGATGTTCCAAAAAGCTTATAAGATGCTCTACAATATGACCCAAGCTCCAATCCAAGAACATGAAATGAACATAAACCCCCCAAACGATGTCCGAATTGCATTTCCTTCCAATTTTTGCTTCAAATGCCATTCTTGCTCTTTTTGGCCTCTAGAATCGTGGCATCACCTTCATTGCTTCCTCATCCATGCTATCTTCATGCTTTAAGCCCATTTCAGTGATTTGCCCCATTTAAGCGTTCTTTTGCCCTTTTAAGCTCAATTTTCACCCAGAGAGTTTCTAAACCTGAAAATCACAAAACAAAGCAAAAACACATAAAACGCACAACGATACTTGTGTTTAACCAACATAATGAGTTGGTTACTATCCGAATAAGTGGTCATAAAAGACACTTATCAGCTTCTTCATGCCTTCCTCTTTTAATTCAATGTCCAGTTTTCAATATTTACCTATTGCCATCTTGTCATCAAAACAACTGACCTCTGTTTTGTAGGATAAAATTAAAAACCACATCATGCATCCTATCCCTACCTACCTCAGGAAATTGACACGCCTATGTTTTGGTGTAGGTGAAAAATTGGTCCTGTCACTAGATCTAAATCTAAGAAAGCACTAAGTCCATCCACGGACATGGCTTCGAGTGCTCAAACAGAATCCACCCTTGTCTCTAGGGAGGAGTTCGAAGGACTGAAAAATCAGATAACTGAACTAGCCAATTTTCTAAGAGAACAAAGCAAGACCCTTAAAGGGAAGCAAGCTCAAACTCATACAGAACCAGGAGCACCTGGTGGTAGTCAAGAGACCGAAAAGGTCGAGACTCAGATTCCTAGACCACAGAACCAGGACACAACCAATAAAACCCCTGAAATCATCACCCTAAGAAAAGAACAAGAAGCTGGTGACCTTCTAAGAAAGTACAACAAATGGAGGAAACTCTCCGGTCTATTAAAGGGACTGGGGCATTCGGCAGTGTTAATTACTCCGACCTCTGTATTTTCCCTAGAGCTCGTTATCCTAAAAAATTTATAACTCCTGATTTTGAGAAATACGATGGATTGGGAGACCCTTATACACATCTGAAGGTATTCATTGAAGAACTCGGATCCTATGCAGAGGACGAGAAACTTCGAATGCAACTATTCTAGAAAAGTTTGATTGAAGAAGCCAGAGCCTGGTATGCCTGTCTGGACAACTCTAAGATTCACAGCTGGGAAGAGTTGGCCCATGCCTTCCTCATTCAATACAGCTTCCAGTCTCAGTTGGCTCTAGACAGATACTAAATAACCAAAATCAAGAAAAAGAACACTGAATCATTCAGAGAGTATGCCCAAAGATGGAGACGGGTCGCAGCTCAAGTCACCCCAGCCATGACTGAGTCTGAGATAGTCATGACCTTCATCGACATCCAAGAAGCTCCGTATTACGAAAGGGTCCTAGTAGGCATAGGAAAACCATTCTCTGAAATGATCAAGCACGGTGAAATGGCAGAAATGGGGCTGAAATCCTGGAAGATAAAAGATCTAACCACCCTCGAAGCTGTTGCTAAACCTATCCAGTCCAGAAATTATGAGAGTAATCCCCGGAGGGTACATAAGAAGAAGGATGAAGAAGAGTCCTTAGTATTGCAAGGGCAAAATCCAAGGGGCGAGGCAAACAGTATGCCCATTCAAAAGAGGAATTATACCCCTTTCTAAGCTGCAGCACAACCTTCAAACCCTCCATTTCAGAAAAATATGGAGATCAGGCGTTAAAGAACTTTCACCCCTCTAGGGGATTCACTCGAGAATGTATTCAAACTTCTGACAACTCAGAAGAAGATTGTACAACTCCTTCCACCAACCAACGCTGGTGGATGGAATTTCGACCCAAGCAAGAAGTGTCCTTATCATTCTAGATCTCTAGGCCATAACACCCAAGACTGTTGGTCTCTCAAGCAAAAAATCCAAGACTTGATTGACAACGGAGAGATTGTGGTAACAAAGCCTGAGCAACCCCATGTGCAGGACAATCCTCTACCATAACATAAAGAAGAGAATGTCAATATGATCAGCACCACAAGTGGAGAAGTATCCAAGTACCTCCGTTATGTGGGAGAATCAACTCCATCCAGCAATATCACCCCAGACAGTTGGGAAATCTTCGAAATGAGGTTTTTGATAGAGCAGGAAATAAAGTCTATCAAGGAACAAATCGAATAATTAGCAGAACTGATCGTCTACCAGCATCAGATCACCAGGAAAATGATCAAATGGGCCAACTATTCTGACATTGATCGTCCTTCCACACCGGAGATCATTTTCCCGAGGAATCAATATCAGACTCATAAGAATGAACCCATGAGAATGAACCCTGGGCCAATAGGGTGACCGAAGGAGAAAGCGTCCAAACTGGTAGAAAATTTTAATTTCAAAGGAACTTCACCAACCTAAACCAGTCGATGGAAGAAATCCTCCAGATGTTAATCAATGAGGGAATGGTTGCATACTTGTTACCTCCATTGAACCTTAGGGCCAGAAAATTCAAACCTGATCAAATATGTCAGTACCACTCCAATTCACCCGGCCATGATACCGAGGATTGCTGGGCACATTGTAACTTGATTCAAGACATGATTGAAAATGGTGACCTGATAAGGGGAAATCAAATTCTTGATCTCCCAGATAACGAAACTCTCTGGATCCCCACTGTATGGAACCAGAACACAGTGGCTGTCATATCCTGCGATAGGGAGTCAACCCTCACACCCTTAGTCTTGCTAGGGAAAGGGGTTAAAGAGGCACAAAATCCTATAAAGGTGGCCGTACCCGAGCCTCTGATCTTACCCTTCAGACCTCAATACCCAGTTATCAGTCTGAAGCAAGTCCCATGGAACTACGGGAGCGACATAGGTTCCACTTCAAACAACATTGCCATTGTGCCAAAGGAGGATCCATTGTACCTGCCTCATCGGGTGATTAAGCTAGTCATAAAAGCCAAAGCAAAGGTGGCTGAAGAGAAAATCGAAGAGTTCCTCAACAAAATGGGACACAATGAAATCAAAATAGTGCAGATCTTGAAGGATGCACCCAAGCAAATGTCCATCCTTGATCTGGTCTTAGCATCGGTGGATCATCGTAACATTCTAGTGAAGGTACTAGAAGAAGCCCATCTTCCAAAGACAGCAAATGTCGAGAAATTCTGTCATATGGTAGAACACATTTTCAATAATAATGTGATATCTTTCATTGATGATGCTATCCCTGCAGAAGGGATGGGCCATCGTAAGTCCCTGCATATAGCTGTGATGTCTTCCAGGTATGTAATCGGAGGGGTACTCATTGACGGAGGATCATCCCTCAACATATGTCCCTACGATACTCTGGAAAGAATAAAGATCAACCCAAATCGGATCAAAATCAGTCATGTGGTCATCTAAGCTTTCGATGGATCGCGACGCCAAGCTGTGGGAGAAATAGAAATACCCTTGGAGATTTGACCACACACTTTCTACGTATCCTTTCAGGTGCTCAATATCGCCATTGGATATAACTTGTTACTGGGTAGGCCCTGGATCCACATGGCAGGGGCAGTTCCATCCACCCTACATCAACAGCTCAAATACATTATCAATGCCAACCTCATCACGGTCAGTGCTGAACCAGAATACGCTGTCTGCATACAGGGAGACATGCCAGTGATCAGCCTGGATGCAGGGATTGAACCTGCAAGTTTTCAAGACCTGGAGGTGAGCGATACCCAGTATCTACCTATCTAGGCACCAGCTCTAAAGCCTAAGGTCTCCACCGAAGTAATGACAGTGGGCCAGGAAATGGTATCTTTAGGTTTCCAACCTGGAGAGGGGTTAGGAAAGAATCAGCAAGGTATCAAGAGCCCGATACAAATCCCAAGTCAAACTAGGAAAGCAGGATTGAGATATTTATCCGGGTCAAACTACCGGAACCCGCATAAGCATCCCAAGGCTCATGCTTCCACCATACTTTTACCAAATCTCACTAATGCCGGATAGGTAATGTCGAAGTTGGAAAATTTAAGAAATACCGCGGGTCGGTTGTAACCCGATTTTCCCTCAAATCGATCTTCCTAAGTTATCTCTACCCTTATTCTTTTTATTGCAAAAAAGGTTTTGAAGGGTTTTTTAGGAAAGAGGCCAACATGTGTATATGTCGACGATTTGATTTAACTTAAATAGAGTCGCCAGTTGGTAGTTTTGAAAATGGTTGTACCAACTTAACCGAATTTGATTTGAAAAGAGGCCCAATTGCTGGACACTGTCGAAACATGATCTTTGAAATTAGAGTTTTGAGTTTGGGGGCTTGGTTAAGTGTGGGGAAGGTGTTAGGCACCCCACGACTCCCGTGTAAACACGGTACCGCAATCTTTTCAATATTTCCCTTAAAATTGGAATGCGTGAGTGAATGCTATTTGAAAATTGGGCCTTCTGATTGATTAAAAGCTTTGACAGGCTTCGTTGAGCCTATATACGAAGGGTTTGATTTGATTTGTAAAAGCATTTAATTTAATTTTTGCAAAAAGCTTTTGAATTGAATTGACAGTGATGTTTTGAAAGCTGGTTTTTATCAAACCCTTATGCTGACATGGGAATTGAAGCACATCGCCACTTTTAATTTTATCTTTATAGCCTTAAAGTTGCATGCAAATGGTGATTTATCAGGCTGCGAAGCATCCTCGACCACAGAAATATAAAGTGTCGGTCTCCTCATGGGTATAAAAACCATTAGAGGGACGCTGACACGACAATCCATATTTTTACTATGTTGAGACCTTAAATCCGGATAATCGTTTTAAGGTCTGTGCATGTACATTTTATAGAAAAATTGGCAGGGTACATCTGTAAAATGGAGTTTGTCCATTGTGGGAATCAGATTCTGATCAGTTTGACTATGAATCCCACGATTCCTAGGCTCACATATGAGTGGCTAGAAAACCTGCACAGTTAAAATTTGTATAGAAGTAGATAAATATCCCAAGATAGCCAGAACCAGGGATTCATTCAGTAAATCCCGGTCCGCACGGCCGAAGCATCTCGTTCCCACTAGATAGCGATCTAAGGGACGCGAGGTTGCTTTCGAAGCTGAAACTATAAAAGACTTAAAGAAATGTCAGCCATTATAGCTTCAAGGTTCTGTCGGGACCTGTTTGAACCGCTAAAAGCTAGAATTGGCGAGATTTGAATAAATCTAGTCCTCCCGCAGATCAGTTAGTGCAAATTCATATACAAATGAATGTTAAATGCAGCAGTTGAATAAATTGAATAAAGCAATATATATAATTATATATATAAAAGCTCTAAAAGGGAGATGGGTTTTCACTCGCAAGCCCGGACTTGAATTGAAATATATATATATAAAAACTATAAATAGTCACAAAATAATCCAGGCTGTGACAGAAATAAAAATAATATATATAAGCAGTAAAAAGGGTGACAAGTTTTCACGCCTGTGCCCGTATTGGAATTGAAATTGACAGAAAGTAGTCACCCAATGACTAGGGAGAGCACCCAGTATGGGGAAGTGTGCAAAAGTAGTAAAATGGCCACAAAATTATCCAGGCCGACTAAAAATATATAAATATATATATATATATATATATATTGACAGAAATGTTGTCAACTAGGACTGATATGAGTACCAGTGATGGTGAATGTTGCTTATATATGTGTAAATATATATAAAAGCGGTAAACTACCTCAGATTTAAAATTCGGGCTTGACAGAACTGAAATGTTAGTACATTTGCAGTTAAATATATAAAAAAAAGGGCCAAACCCGGACTGGGAAGATAACCCAGTCCGGCAAAGTTGCCAGAATGTGCGTACTAGTGCATTGAAGCTGCTAGAGCTGACGGATCATTAATCCGAGTTGTAAAAATGTTAAAAACGGAGTTTATGTACAAAATGTATTAATTTTTTACGAAAAGGGCCACAGAACTAAGTTTCGGGCATATTTAGAAGATGAAACTTTGTGTGCAAGTGTAAAGTAGTGCAAAGTAGTAATATTAACTTGCTGATCGTAAAAATACTTATAATAGCCTATAAAACGGGCTTTTTGCCAAATCGTAGGCATTAAACGTCCAAATCTACCGGTGGCTTTTTGATATGTGGTAGTATATGGGTTTATCTACGTGTTGGAGTGAAAATATTTGGGTTTGGAAGAGGTGTAAAAGTCAAAAATCAAACTGGCAGAGCTTCGCTGCGTTTTGACTTTTTTTCAAATGAGCGGGGGGCATGTTTATTTATAGGCCAGGGAGCCTCCACTCTACCTACGGTAGCCGAAGGTAGAGCTGCGACTCCCCTATATGGGGCCCACATGCCCAGCTTGGTCGTCTTGAAGTACGTGCACTCCGAGCAATACTATGTCCGGTCGGAAACTTTCTAACTTTTGATCGGAGCGTCCGTTTAAGGCGTGCAATACCTTTCCAAAAAGCTCTAATCGAGAGTGTCGCAATGACATGGGAAAAAACATTTTCTGAGTCCAAGAAGACGGGTTTATAACCAGGTATTCGTTTCCCCACAGTTTATCCGTTGAGCTGTCTTGCGTAGTTGCCACTCGGGATCGTCGTTAGGGTTCATTCTGACTTTGGCGACATCGATTTGGCTTGAGTTTGACTAAGTCAGTTGAGAGTTGATGAAATGACCATTGTACCCCTCCCGGGGCTGCCTGTAGTATCGGCATGGTCGCTGGTTGACTTTTGGGAGCAGATTCCAAGACTTGGATCCCAGTCGAGTCTTTTGACCTCAGGGTTGTCTCTAAGGCTGACGTGGTCATTCCAGGTTTTGCTCTGGAGTTGTTGTGATGCTTCAGGTTGATGTCTGAAGTTGACCTGACGTCCCAGGTTGAGACCGGGGATGACCTGCACTTCCCTGATTGAGACCGGGGTCGAGTTTGACTTCCTGGGTTATTGTCGGGGATGAGTTTGACTTCCCGAGTTGAGACTTGGGTTGGCTTGACATGTCCTGATATTGAGGTTGGGGTTGATTGGTACTTCCCGGGTTGAGACTGGGGTTGATCTTGACTTCCCGGGTTGAGACCGGGGTTGAGATTGAGGATCCGATTGACTGTCGGAGCTGATTGATGGTTTGATTGACTGTCGGAGCTTGATTGATGGTCCGATTGATTGTCAGAGCTTGATTGATGGTCCGATTGACTGTCGGAGCTTGATTGAT
The DNA here is from genome assembly GCA_020205555.1 of Panax stipuleanatus. NCBI lineage: Eukaryota > Viridiplantae > Streptophyta > Magnoliopsida > Apiales > Araliaceae > Panax > Panax stipuleanatus. The sequence goes on along the minus strand of CM035120.1, from coordinate 72,076,948 downwards.
GGTCCGATTGACTGTCAGAGCTTGATTGATGGTCCGATTGACTGTCGGAGCTTAATTGATGGTCTGATTGACTGTCGAAGCTTGATTAATGGTCTGATTGACTGTCAGAGCTTGGTTGATGGTCCGATTAACTGTCGGAGCTTGATTGATGGTCTGATTGACTATCGGAACTTGGTTGATGGTCCGATTAACTGTCGGAGCTTGGTTGGTGGCCAGATTTGGATTGATTGACAGTTTTTCCCTCTTACCGGGTTAGTATTGGGGCAAGGAAAATTTCAAATGTCTACAGATTCCCCTCTTTATCATGTACATGTAACGTAGTGGAATGGACAAGATAAAGATTAGTAGACACTGGAAGTAAAGAGTGCCAGAGCCATTTTGAAGCTGGGCGTCTTGGAGTAGAATGGGGCTACTTTTGGCTATGTGCATTATCACTTTGATGGGGATGACGCTATCCAGTATAGCCATTGATGGTATTAGGAAGTTATCGCGAGCCAGTTTTATCATTCTCAGCGGTGGATGACATCATTCACGATAATTTATTTGACTCTGATGAGTTTGTTGAAGATGATTTATCACAGATCTTTCCGTCTTGACCAGCTGGGGATGACGTCCTCTACAATAGCTTTGTAGATTCTAAGGGAGTGAGCTATCACAGATTTTCCCGTCTTGATCTGCTGGGGATGACGTCCTCTGCGATAGCTTTGTGGGTATTAAGGGAGTGGCCAGGATTGATACTACCTCAATGATCTTATTTGAGGATGTGTATAATAGATTCCATCATCTGTCCTTTGTGAAGATGGATTATCATATGACTCTCACCCGTAGATCGTCTCCCGACATCTCATGGGACTAGTCTGAAGGTTGAAATTGACTTCGGTCGGTACCCGAACTTTGCTGGGGGTTGCCCCAATGGCTGAGTTGTCATCAGTCAGTACCCGATGCTTCTCTGGACTGGAACCAATGGCTGAGTTGTCACCGGTCAATACCCGATGCTTCGTTGGGGACGAGCCAACGGTTAAGTTGTCACTGGTCAGTACCTGATGCTTCGCTGGGGTTGAGCCAACGGCTAAGTTATCACCGGTCAGTACCCGATGCTTAGCAACGGTTAAGTTGTCACCGGTCAGTACCCGATGCTTTGCTGGGGTTGAGCCAACGGCTGAGACTGCTTCGATCAGAACCCAAACTTCACTGGGGCTGAGCCAACAGCTGAAATTGTTTTGGTCAGAACCCGAACTTCGCTGGGGCTGAGCCAACGGTTGAAACTGCTTCGGTCAGAACCCGAACTTCGCTGGGCTGAGCCAACGGCTGAAACTGCTTCGCTGGGGCTGAGCCAACTGCTGAAACTGCTTTGGTTAGAACTTGAACTTCGTTGGGGCTGAACCAACGGCTGAAACTATTTCGGTCAGAACCCGAACTTCGCTGGGGCTGAGCCAACGGCTGAAACTATTTCGATCAGAAACCAAACTTCGCTGGGGCTGAGCCAACGGCTGAAACTGTTTTGATCAGAACCCAAACTTCGCTGGGGCTGAGCCAATGGCTGAAACTATTTTGGTCAGAACCCGAACTTCACTGGGGCTAAGCCAACGGCTGAAACTATTTTGGTCAGAAACCGAACTTCGCTGGGGCTGAGCCAACGGCTTAAACTGTTTTGGTAAACACCCGAACTTTGCTGGGGCAGAGCCAACGGTTGAAACTATTTCGGTCAGAACCCAAACTTTGCTGGGGCTGAGCCAATGGCTAAAACTGCTTCGGTTAGAACCTGAACTTTGCTAGGGCTGAGCCAACGGCTGAAACTGTTTCGAGAATGGCTGTTTTGCGCAATTTTTTTTGCAGTTCTTCCGCAATTTGATTTGTTAATCCTCGAACATGGCTCCAGGATGAATGTCAAGGGTCTCTGTAGAGTTTCCCTTTTTGTCATAATTGCACTGCTTGAACGCAGGATTTCAGGACAAACCGCTCAATCGCGTAGCGATTTCTCTTCAGATTTGATTCGGCCCGTTTAAACTCTGTTTTGACTCGAACCGAATTGGGCTCGGGGCAGGTGGGACCCACCTGGGCTGCCACAGGTGGAGCTGCGGCCATTTGGGCTACTTAATGTGCTGCGGGATTTTCATTTTGCAAGTTTTTCGTTTTTAGCAGCAAAAGGATTTTTGATCTTATTTTTCAGATCTACGGAGTTCTGGCAGTCGGATTCTGAATCCGTCAGTTCCTACGCGTTTCACGCGGCGCAGGTAACGTTTTCCATCCTTCTTTCGTAGTTTTTGACAGGTTAAAAGCATGTGAACTGCCTAGGGTGCTTTTAAACGCAATGTATAAAAAATGTATGTCTATATGACCTGTGAAAAATTTTCTGTCTACATATGTATGTATATTTTGCTGTAATGCACGTTTGGATATAAGAAATTTTAGGTTCTGAGACAGTCAATTTTTTCACTTTTTGATTAGTTTAATCATCCTTTTCGGGGCCTAGTGAGCCTGGACTTTCAACTAAAAATGCCTATGGTATTTTGGAGACCATGTGAGGCTGTTTTTTAATTTTTTTTCCAGTAAATATGAACTATTTCTATTTTGGGTAGGTGTGCTACTGAATGGCCACCTAGGCATGCCTGTGTACATATGGACAGTCCATTTTACAAAGGAGACTCTGGCAAAAATTTTCCAAAATCTTAGGTTTTGAAAAGCATGCCTTTTTGACTCTGTGGGGAGTTTTTTACTGACCCAATGCAGGTTTTAAGCTTCTGGGAGTTTGAAAACATGCAGTTTTGATTGTACAGGGTATTTTTGATGGACCCATACATGTTTTAGGACTTAGATATGTATGCTGGATTGATTTATTAATAAGCCACAGGTTTTAGGCTTACCACACCCTGTCTGAGGTGATTTTGAGTACTGGTGTATGTGATGGATCGCGATAGACCCGGCCGCTCTACCGGGGTTTCATCAGGCGTTAGACGGAGGAGGGCTTCTGCCATCCCACAGGCCCGTCCAGCTAGGACGCCTCGTAGATTGGTAGAAAGCATGATACGTCCAGCATAGGACGAGCAACCCATTGACCTTGATGACGAGGAGGCTGCTTTTGTTGCTCCTGTTCTAGCTCAGGTTCCACATGCGGAGGTCCCGGGCATTGCTGTGCAGACACAGGAGTTACTGGGTGACTTGAGTCGCCATCCTTCGAGATATCTTTAGGCCAACGAAGTGACTTAAAGTCTTTCTTCTCTCAGGACTTTTTTCCCATCTTTTGTCCATTCTCGGGGCACAGGTGTTTGACATGGGTTGGTTTTTGATGCAGGTCCCTGGCTTGACATAGCCACGAGGGAACTAGTTTAGTGTGCACTCCCTCTATAAGACTCTGCATGAGGATTACAGGGAGATCGTGGATGGCTAGGGATTTCAGGCCTTTTTCTCGATCCTGCCCCGCCGTTGCCCTTGGGGGTATCTGAGGGCTTTGTCTGAGCGCTGGTTTCACCAGACTTAGTCCCTTCATCTTCTTGATTGCAAGGTGATGATAACTCCTATGAACTGGAGATTTATCACCGGCATTGAGTTTGAGGGCGAGATAGTGCCTGTCGTGTCTGACATTTTTCCCACCACAGTTAGATCCCTGTTAGGAGTCCCTCAGTCAGCATTCAAGGGTCGGGAAGTCTGATCCGGTCCCTTGAGTATAGATGCCCTGGACGAGATTTTGCAATTACCTCCGCCTGATAATCGAAGGGCTAGAGATCGCATTCTGAGGCAATTATTTTTGTCGATCATCAGGGGTTATTTTGTGGCAGACAACTCGTCGACGGTGTCCTTTGCTTTGATCAGCGCCACTCAGCATGTAGAGCACCTCAGTGACTTTGATTGGGGCTCTTATACCTTTGCCTATTTTCTCTGGGGCATGCGCCTTTTTTCGGAGGGTGTGACGGAGGCTTGGTTAGGATTCCATCAGTTTTTGCTGGTGAGTACATCTTTCTGTACCTTTTTTATTTCCGCACTTATTTTTGGAAGTCTTGATCACTGAGGACTTTTTATATTTACATGGATAGCTTTGGGCATTTGAGAGGCTTCCTTGCCTATGGCCCGTTTCAGCATTAGGCCTGAAGACCAATCCACGTGGACGGAGATGGCATCACTCCATTTTGATGGAGGTTCTTGTTGCTGAGGGATTCACCCATTCCCGTCTGCAGTTGGAGCTTTTGACGACGGGTTCGATCACCTGGACGACGTATACATTTGAGCACTTGACCTTCGAATTTGATGGAGGTTTCCCCACTGGTCGGGAGTTTGATTTATTAACCCGTAGAGTCCCTATGTTGACGAAGGGAGGCTGGGAGCTCTATCTTGGAGAGCGTGCCATTCAGAGCGTTACAGGGGAGATTCGCATTCCCATTACTCCTCCTGCTTGGCATCATTGGCCATTGTTCGTGCCTTTGATAGACATCCCTTTGGAGGGTATAAACGGCTTTGATCTATCAGAGGGCCCATACAGCCAAGCAGCCTTCTACAGTTGGTGGAGTCGTCGCACTATCGGGGCTCAAACTCATGCCACCTATTTTATGGCAGACATGGTGCCGGGGTCCGTGATGATGACGGACTAGATATATTGTATTAGAGAGCCTACTCATGAAGACCAGATAGCACATCTAACCAGGGAGTTGGATCAGGCTCATTTCTTTATCAGGCACCTTGGCCGAGATCCATCAGAGGCATCTTCATTTGACCCATCCAGCTTTGGAGCGGGCCCCTCTTCAGGTCCATTCAGTAGCAGTTATACAGGGGCAAATCCTCCCTTATACCACCCAGATATGCCTGATCCCAACAGCTTTGTGCAGATAGAGGATCTAGAGCAGGTCGATCTATTTGATACCGAGGTCTTCGACTTCCTGTGATAGCTATGGCAGTTATATTTTTGGTCAACCACTAGTTTTGGCTATTCGGCGTCTGTGCCATCATTTTGATAGACCACTGTATTAGCTGGATGGTGGTGCCCCATTTCCCTGTATTCTTCCTTTCACTTTGTATCAGGATATAGGGATGATGTATGTAGTAGATAGCTTGTTATAGATATTTCTGTCATCTTTATCTGTTGCATCATGTTTAAATCATTATCATCATGCATGTATCATGTGTATGCCTTCAGACAGCTGTGATTTGACTTGACCTTTGTATGGTCTTGTGATACGGTGCTATAGATGACGACGTCTGCAATTAGCCATATAGAGCATTTTCCACGGTCAGAGGTGGCTGCATCGTTGCGGTCATGGTATGATAGTCTGCCCTTTCCAGCTAGGGGGACAGTTAACCAGATGCTGGGGCATTCGATGGCCCTTGTAGATTTCAGGGTTCCAGACGGCTTTATTGATGGCGTCCTACCCTTATGGGTACCAGAGAGACAGGTATTCCGTATTGGGCGGTGTGAGCTTTTGCCTACTCTGGAGGAGTACCAGAGATTTATTGGCTTGGATTTAGTGTCGATGTGTGCTCGGACGGCTATCAGTGATATGCGAAGACCGTTTACTCGACTGTCCGGTCTTCGACAGACCATAGTCATGGATGAGATCGTTTCAGGGCATGTGATCTCCCTTGACTTCTTGATAGAGCGCTATGGTGAGCTTGATAGCTACAACCGTCACGTCAGAGATTTTGTCATTTTCGCAAAGAATTGGCAGACAGCCAGGATAGACATGTTGCTGATGTGCATTGTGGCGTATGTTTACATGCCATTGCATTTAGATCACCTTGGTGTGGGATTGGTTGTCGTAGTCAGAGCCCTTAGGTAGGGTAGTACCATTATCCCTATAATCTTGACAGAGACACTGAGGTCGCTCACCTATTGCAGTACCCATCCAGCAGGGTTTTTCTGGGGTATCTCGGTCGTGCTGTATATGTGGTTGATGTCACACATACGACAGATTGGATCATTTAGACCTCATGCCTATTATTTTAGCCACGAGATGTCCTCAATTTACTCCTTTCGTCCACCTGATTGCGTCAACTCAGAGTCCTGGTTAGCATTTTTATCAGATATTGATAATCCATTCGCAGTTTTGTTATGCTCAGGGATGGCGACCCTGTTCAGCTTCATTACTCATGCATTTGGCATGGATTGTTTGCCTTTGGTAGGATTGAGGGGTATGACTACTTATCAACCCTTGGAAGTTATGGAGCAGTTTGATCAGTGGCAGAGTATGCACCATTTTGAGGATTCTGCTGATCAGAGGATGTCGGCTTCATCTATGTCACCGGCCGACTTGGTTAGAGTCTATGAGTGTTGGACTCACAAGGAGAGGGCTGAGTTCTCCAGTAGACATCCGGGTCATTCTCCGGAGTATTCTGTATGGTTAGAGACAGAGACCGCAGTCGCAGTAGTAAAGCTTCATTTACCTCCGCTTGCGGATTCTGACGAGGAGGAGTCGATGGAGGATCCCGATTCTCCTACTGAGGATGAGCTGTTTGCAGATTTGGCGGTAGCTTTGATTAGTGATTCCCCGATTATTCCCACAGGGACAGATCCAGCTTTATCAGATTCTCTATTCAAGATGACCTTTGAGAGAGATTCAGTTAGAGCGTAGCTGTTGGCTGCCCTGTCTGGTAGGGATTTAGCTTTTGCTGAGAGGGATGGTCTCAGGACCGCCTTGGATACTGGATTGATTGAGCGGGAGGAGCTTCGCTCTGCTTTGGATACCGCCATTGTGGAGCGAGAAGAGGTTCGCTTAGCCAGAGATGCAGCATATATTGAGATTGAAGAGACTTTGATTTCTCGGGATGCAGCGTTTGTAGAGAGGGATGAGGCTATAGCTTCCCGTGATTTCCACATTGCTGATAGTACTGCTCTCTGATCTTACACCCATGGTTTGATTATCGTGATGACTGCTTACATTGATGACCACAGTGCCACCTTGCAGATGACTGTGGATGTTCTTAGCCGTATGGAGGCTGAGTGGACTACTCTTAAAGATGCTCCTCCATCCTCAGAGAGAGATGACATGCTGGCATTGCTGACCCGCTTGTCCTTAGGGTCCATAGACTAGCTTTATTTTTCCTGCACAGACTAGATCAGCCATTTTTGTCATGTACAGGGCACTATGTATATAAAGCAGTTTATATATCAGAGAAATATATTTTTGAGATACTTCCCTGCTTAGATATGTATTGTCATTGCTGAGTGAATACCACTTCTGTCATGACTCGCAGTTGTTGATGCATTTTGAGCTTCTCCTTGATGGACTGACAGTTGAGGTGTCAAGGGAGTTCCTCAAATGGGTCTGGTAGTCAGACAGCTTGACAATATTTAGCTTTTATTTATCTTCGGTGTCTTGGAACTGGTCTTCTATTTTTTTGTTTTTTCTTGAGGGTTAAACCACGCCTTAGAGGGCTGCCTACGTACTCCCGAGTTGAGGGAGATCAGGTCATGCGTAGTTCTAGTTGTTGAATTGAAGAGGCTTGAAAAGAGTTTATCTGGGGTTTGAATTGGGTTCAATGAGCTTTGGAATTTGATGATGGAATTTGTAGGTTCTTTAGATTTTTGCTTGATTTGACTGCACCATAGATGGTTGCCTACATACTCCTGGGCTGAAGAAGATCAGGTCATTCGTAGTTCAGGTTGTTTAATTGAAAAGTCAAACCTGATTTGATTTGTAGGGCCCAGATGTGGGTATGCATGTGCTTCAGACGTAGTACTTTTTCACGGTGTCTGAATTGATGAGTTGGGGAAATTCGTTCCCGTCCATTTCTTATAGCCTGATGGCTCCCCCTGTCAGCACTTCCTTGACAATGAAAGGGCCTTCCCAGTTTGGGGCAAATTTTTCTTTGGCTTCATCCTGATTGGCCAGGATTTTTTTTAGCACCAAATCGTTTTCTTTGAATTGTCGGATTTGGACATTCTAGTTGTAGGACCTAGCGATCTTTTGTTGGTATAACCATCCGTGGAAAATGGTTGTGGCCCTTTTTTCGTCTATCAGAGATAGTTGATGATATCGGTCTTGTAACCATTGATCTTCGTCCATCTGAGCATCTATTAACACTCGTAAAGACTCCATCTCTACTTCTATGGGGATGACTACTTCCATACCATAGACCAATGAATAGGGGGTAGCCCCAGTAGCAGTGCGCATTGACGTCCTATAGGCTAACAGGGTGAGAGGTAGTAGGTCAGGCCAGTCTTTGTGATTGGCGGACATTTTCTACATAATCTTCTTGATGTTTTTGTTGGCCGCTTCGACAGCACCATTCATCTTGGGCCGATAGATGACGAAGTTGAGATGCTTGATGTGGAACTTGGCACACAGTTCTACCATCATTTGATTGTTCAGGTTTTTGGCATTGTCTGATACGATCACCTCCGGTTGTCCATATCGACAAACGACATTGTTTCTGATGAAACTGATGATGATCGCTTTTGTGACTTTAGGAAAAGATGCTATTTCAACCCATTTGGTGAAGTAGTCGATCATGGTGTAGATGAACAGATGACCGTTGCTGGCTTTGGGTTAGACTGGACCTATCACATCCATTCCCCACATAGAAAAAGGCCATGGTGCACTCATGTTGTGCAACTGATTTGGAGGATCATGGATGGCATTTCCATATATTTGGCATTAAAAGCATCTTTTGATGTGATCTTCGCAATCAGCTTTGAGCGAAATCCAGTAATATCCATTTCTGATTATCTTCTTGGCCAGCAGATGGCCGCTCATGTGTGGACCACAGACTCCGCCATGGACTTCTTCCATAAGTCTTTGGGCTTGCTCCTTGTCAAGGCATCTTAACAGGCTTATTCCAGCATCCCATTTATAAAGTGCATCTCCGCTCAAATAAAATTTCATGGCCATTCTGAGAATTCGTTTTTGCTCTAATTGGCTTGCACCAGCGGGCGTAGATCCATCACGGAGATATTCCTTGATGTCTTGAAACCAAGGTTGCTTGACAGGAGGTATTTCGTCTGGTACTTTGCCAATGTAATTCCCGTATGTTGGGGCTTTTTGATTTGTGAACTGGATGTTGGGAAACCCGCTCCTGGTGGATATGCGGATTAATGAAGCCAACGTTGCCAATGCATTGGCAAAGTCATTTCGACCCCGAGGAATGTGGACGAAGGTTATTGCTTCGAACTCATGGGACATTTTGAGGACCTGCCTATGATATGGCAGCAGATGTAGTTCTTTTGTGAGATACTTGCAGACGGTTTGTCTGATAACCAACTCGGAATCTCCAAAGACCAAATTTGGTGTTGCCAAATTGAAGTTTGGTAGCCACAGGATATTGATCACCTGTACCAGAGATAAGGACTGCCCCAGCTCCGGAACCTTCCATGTTTACCGCTCCGTCGAAATACATTTTCCATGGTTGGACTGTATTCTCTGACTGGAGTTGTTGAATTGTCATAATCCCATCATCTGGGAAATACGTCTCCAGGGGATCGAACCCTCCTGAAGGTACTTCTGCTAATTGATCTGCAATGCCTTGGCCTTTGATAGACTTCTGAGTCACGTAGACAATGTCAAACTGCTGTAGAATCAACTGCCATTTGGACAGCCGGTAATTTAACATTGGTTTGTTGAAGACGTATTTGAGTGAATCCATGCGGGATATGAGATACGTTGTGTGCCGATGGAAATAGTGTTGCAACCTCATGGCGGCCCATGCTAATGCACAGCATGTCTTCTCGATCAGGGTATACTTCTGTTCCCCATTGCTGAATCTTTTACTGATGTAATAGATAGCTCTTTCTTTGCTACTGTTATCCTTTTGTCCTAGCATACAGCCCATGGCATTGGCATTGACGGACAGGTACATGAATAAGGGGACTCCATCCCTTGGAGGTACCAAAACAGGTGCTTCGACAAGCTGCTTTTTGATGGCAAGGAAGGGTTGTTGACAATCCTCATTCCATTTGATGGAGGAATTCTTCTTTAACAGCTTGAAGATGGGCTCACAGGTTGCTGTGAGCTGTGAGATGAATCGACTTATGAAGTTGATCCTTCCTAGGAATCCTCTTATCTCCTTCTCTGTACGAGGCATGGGCATTTCAAAAATGGCTTTGATCTTGGCAAGGTCTAACTCAATGCCCCGATTGCTCACCAGGAATCCTAGCAGTTTGCCTGTCTGGACACCAAAAGTGCATTTGACGGGATTTAGCTTGAGGTTGTACTTACGCAACCTGTTGAATAGCTTCCTGAGATGGTCTATGTGATCATCCTCCCTCATAGGACTTGATGATGATGTTGTCAACATAGACTTCTATTTCTTTGTGCATCATATCATGAAAGAGGGCCATCATGGCTCGCTGATATGTTGCTCTGGCATTGATGAGGCCGAAGGATAGTCGTCGGTAGCAAAAAGTTCCCCAAGGAGTGATAAAAGCTATTTTCTCCCGGTCTTCTTCAACAACCATGATTTGATGGTAACCAGCAAAGCAGTCTACGAAGGAATACATGCCGTACTGCGCAGTATTGTCAATCAGGATGTGGATGAAAGGTATCGGGAAATTGTCCTTGAGGTAGGCTTTGTTCAAATCCCGGTAATCCACGTAGACTCGTACCTTCCCTTCTAGTTTAGGTACGGGGACTATGTTTGATAGCCATTCGGGATATGTTGATACCATGATGATCCCGGCTTTGAATTGCTTAACGATTTCTTCTTTGACTTTGAGACTCCACTTAGGTTTCAATCAGCTGAGCTTTTGTTTGACTAGTTTGAACTCTTCTTTGATGGGCATTCGATGGATGACAATGTCTGTGGATAGACCGATCATGTCTTCATGCGACCATGCAAATATATCCTGGTACTGTGTCAGGAGTTCGATCAGGTCGGCTTTTTGATCTGAGGTAAGGTCTAAACCTATTTGGATTTCTTTGATGGTTTCGGAGGTTCCTATATTGATGGTTGAGGTTTAGTCGAGGTTTGGTTTAGGTTTGTCCTCGGCCCATTCCTTGATCTCCTCTGGCACCTCATAGTCATCTTCCTCCTCTTGATCAAGATCCGTCAAGTCGAAGCTCAATCTTGCATCACAGTTGGAATTATGTTGACAGGTTGGCATATCATCAGCAGAGACACATATATCCAATGTCCTGGGTCCTGAAAACAAAAATTCTTTCATTAATATATACAGCTGCTTAAATACACATAACATTTGTAAAGCATAACAAAAGTAACTGCTCCAGCTGTGCAATCAAAAGTAAGCAGTAAATGAAAGCATGATTAAGGGCAGATCGACTGTCTGCCTCTTTACCCTTTTTGACTGAGGCAAGGGACACTGCTCCAATTATCCAGTGTTAGATCCTCATGGATAGGGAGGATGCTGGAAGTGTGCTCGTCCGTCTTGTCTTGAATGACAACTGAGACATCCTTTAGGATATGGCCGAGGCTTTTCTGTGAATTGTTCCTCTATTTGCTGATAGGAAAGTGAGCACAATTGTGACGCCCCCAAATCCGGGTTCCTCTCTTTCCTCGGATCCGGTGCAGTCACGATACTACTATCGTCAAACTATTACATCTTTTAATCATTAGTAAAAGAATACAACTTTGTTTATTATAATTTAGAATATAAATTCTATTCTTATCCAAGATCTCGTCTTTACATCATATTCGATGTTACTAAAATGCGGAATAACTTAAACTTTTCAATATCCTTTAAATAAAATCTTTTATTGATTTCATAACTTTAATCAATTACAAATCCCTGAATCAACTATATCATGATTCACTCTATTCAAATTTCTGTATAATCGCATATATCTTAACTTAATATCCTCTATGTATTATCTAATACATCTTTACAGTACGACAAGCATTAAACCTCGTAAACAAATATCAAGTACAACTACTAGAACCTAAACATGGTTCGAGTAATAATCTAAACAGTATTCTTCATTGCGATACTATCTATCTTTATCAATCAAGAAGCACGAAGTCTTTATCATAAGTCCTTAACCTACAAAAGTGGTTATTTGCAAGAGTGAGCTCGACAGCTCAGCAATTCTAACAATTTTCATGCATCACATAGCATATAACATTATACTCAGTTCATGCATTTATAAACAATTTATATTTACTACGCATATTACTTCTCACATAACAAGCATATCATCAAAGATCAACTTTCAATCTCATACATACCTCATATACAGTTCATATATAAGTTCACATCATCACAACATAATATAATTCAACTAACAGTTATTGAATTCATATATCAAATAGGAACTGAAAGACTTGCCTGATTCGTAGTTTAACAACTACGACTTAACTGCTTATAGATATCTGCACTTCGTGTAATCCTACACAGTTATATAATTGTGGATTCACACTCGTCAGTTATACACATCCATACATTCCCAATATAATAATAAGTATTACATTGTTTTCTATCTTGGTTCTTAGAACCTTTGTTTCACTTTCTTAACATACTCTTATAATAGCTAGGTATGTATAGGTATACTTTTAATATCAACATTCATACACCTTTACTCGACTCGCTATGTGTTCGACACGTATTTAAAGCTCATAGATACATGATCTATATTGCTCTCACGTTTCTCAAACCTTATCGAAACCATTACATTCAAACTTTCTAAGTTTTACCTTTCAAAATCCTTGTCGTATTTAAACTAGTCATGCATGGTTACTATGTTCATCATATAGTCATAAACCAGTATGGGTCAGATCATGATTTGCAGTTTAAGTAATAATACAAGTCTACTACAAAATCAAGAACAAACAGGCTGCACAAATCTTGAAAACAGGCTGGCGCAGCTGCGCAGGTATTGGCCTCAAGAGTGGCGCAGCTGCGCCACTCACTGGTCAAACCAGAAATGACATTTCATGCTACTGGACAACCCGAGGTCATTCACTAGCATTCAGATTACTAATATCCATTACGTACATATGTCTATAGGGTCATTAACTCAAGTTTGAAACCTAGCATGCACATTCAAATCCAATTCAAAGTTATATGGTTTTCATGCCGGACTTTCATATACCTTAAGTAAATCAAGTCCATGCTTCATGGTCAGCTACTAAAGTCATGTTACCACATAACAAGACCAAACAATGTTTAAGTAGTCATGCTTTTGCGTATACTGCACATGTATACATTAATCACATAGTTCATGCCTTAGAAATTTATTTCTTGAATACGTGTGCATAGGTGATATCCATGTTTCATCAAATGATGCTCATGTCAACATGTCTATAGGCATAATGAATCATAGTATACATGCTTGCATAATCATAATGTAACTCACACAGTGTTTGATGCTATTACCTTTCACATTCTAAGTTTTCATAAAAATCGCACTAAGTCAACAAATGTAACTTAGTATATGCAAAGTACCTCATAGTCATGACTCTCATGTATTAGAACACAATTATAAGCCACTTATACATGCTCAAATGATCAGAATGTGGACATCCTATATATATGTCCAAAAACTCTAAGTTTGTCTTTTGAAATCAATGTAGTCTTTAATCATGTATGTTAGTATGTGCTCAACACTTTAAACATGCATTTCATGTCAATATAGGCCACATGACCACGTTCACAAAATCAGAATATATACATGCTATGTATACGTCCAAGTTCAAATCTAAAACTATAAGTTTTATTTTAAAATCATACGTTTTCCTTCCATAGTACATACTAACATGGCCATGAACGTACATGTAGTATCAAGAACACGTACTATCAGTTAATACCAACTTTCATGCATGACTAGACCGTACAAATGCGCTTACAAGGTCAGAACACACATGTTTACACATGTATCAAAGTTCATATCGAAAACTATAAGTTTCATTTTAAAATTATGAGTTCTTCATCAATCATATATGCTATTATGCTTATGTCATGTCATGATACTCATATATACATGTTATTCATGCTTGCAAGCTGGTTTAAGAAATTAGTTAACCTACTATCACTCACAGCCTTAACAGAAAATTAGAATTTGGTGCAGGGGACCGGCGCAGCTGCGCCGTGTCTGGTTCTTACCAGAGAGCAGCCTGCTTTGGCAGTTTTCTAGCCCAAACACAGAAACTTGATACGAACTTGATTCTAATCAGCCATATAATAGTCTAAACATATATATAAGCTAGTATAGCAACTAAGGAACAATTAACAAACATTACTTGATCACATAATCATGAATTTCATACTAAATTCAAGAATTAAGAAATCTTAGAAATTGTAGAAAACATGAATTGAAGAACATGAGGTGTTATACCTCTGCTAATGTGTATCAAGATTGCTAAAATCTTCAACTCAAAATGCTGCTATATCACTAATGAAATCTTACTCTCAATATGCTCTCAATATCACTTAAGCAAAAATCTCAGCAATGAATCATAGAAGAATAGAAGCTTATTTATAGAAGAATGAGTATACAGTTAATGCAATAATCCATCAAATTAAACCAACGGGAGAATGAATTGCATGGTAGTTAAGAAGGAGTTGGTAGATGGTAGTTGAAATCAATCATGAAAACCACTCCCCATTGATCATTGCCATCTAGTTTGCTGAGTTTGAGGATGTAGGGAATAGGATAGCTTGGAGTACATCACGTGAAGAGAATGAGACTCTCAATTAGGGACAAGGCTTAATAAACTCAACATTGTATTATTTTGTGCAACATATATATGTATATTACATATATTCCTACATCAATGTATAATGGTACACTTAGGTTATATCCCTTTGGACATTATAATTCACATTAGGCTTACTTAATATAGACACATTAATATAAGTCATATGTACATATACACAAACACATATGTACACCCTAATGTATCCACCCATCTCATATTGTCACATACCTTATGATGTATTCCATTAAATTATTGAAATCCTTATCATATTACATAAGCGATAATATTATGTAACTCACGTAATGAAATTAATCTTACAATATAGTCTATATATATATTATATAGCCACATTAATGCGTCACATTGCATTCTATAATATAGTTTATATATAACTGTATGGTCACACTTAAGTGTTGCACTACACTTTATATAACACATGTGTCATTACTATATGTTATACTCTTAATAATCACATCCTTTGCACATATCAACTAATGGAGCAATTACATTCATATTAATAATCTACTTCGTTTATATATTATTATACTCAATGGCAATTAATTAATTAATAAAAAATTAATTAATTCACCCCTCATCAATCAATGTAATTATTAATCTCCATAACAATTAATTAACATTTATATGGTTAATTATCACATTAAATAAATATAAATCTTATTATATTTATAACAAATATACTTATTATTATGCTATCACTTGCAATAATAATAATTCAACATACCATCAAATAATTACTAGATAATAGTATATTGTCCATAACAATAATTAATATTATAAAACAATATATCTCATTCCTCATCAATACAATTCCGATTATATCTATAATCAATTTTCTTATTATTATACTATCACTAGTTATAATAATAAATCAACATATTATTATAATAACAATTAATATAGACTAATTATTTAATTAATAATTCTTCCATCCTCGAATTAATTAATTCATCAACGAATCTATTATCATGCCACACAAAGCATATCTCACAAGCTTACATTAAGCTTATTCTCATTCTCGACACTTATTTATTTTCACCACAGTAATATTCTCTTAATATAACGTTCTTGTGACTCAAGCATTTTAACGCTAAGTTACCTCAATTAATTATATTTATAATAAGTATAACCTTTACACTTATAATAATTAATATATACTCTATTAATTATTCAAATAATAATATTCACGATCAAATAATAACTTAAGTTATTTAATATATTAAAATAACTTAGTTTCCTTTCATTAATTAAACTCCATTGTAAATACATTTAAAATTATGTATTTATCCATATCATAAAATATTATGTTTTCTCCAAATAAGCACATTCATTATTAGAAAATAATTTACTTATTGTCTCAAGACAATATTCTTAATATATTATCAAATAACTATATGTACGGCACATATATTATATATAAAAAATAGATAATAAGTTTATTTTCTATAAATTGTTTCTATCAATTTATTCACATATAGCAAATATATTTTAATATATTTACCATAATAATTAATCACACCTATTACCTCATATAAAACATATAAGGTAATATTCTTTTTCAAAAATAGCATTTCCTCCTTTTATTAAAATAATTCAACATTAGAAATTATTTTAATATCCTTTATTAGAAATATATAATAACTATTTCTCTTTCTTTTCTATAGATTGTCCTCAAAACAATTTCTTCAAATATTCATTTAAAGATATAATGATTTCTATTTCTCTTTAATAACGTGTATATATATATATATATATATATATATATATATATATTAACGTTATTTGTAAATTAGACTTTCTCACATATTACCATTCTAAGTAATATATATAAGAAGTAGCAACTATAATCATATATTCAACGCATATATTAATCCATTTATTTACTTTAGTAAATTAAACACTGCACCATGTCATTAAGGTTCAATATTAACATTATATTATTCCATAGTATAACTCCCAACTTAAATTAACTAATATTTATTCTTATTAGCTAATTCCCTTAACTAACTCATGCTTCACTATCCAAACATATTCACGGATAGCTTAAGTGCTATCAATAACCTATATTATAAACATACTAGTTATTAATACACATACACAAGAATATGGTGATTATACATTAAGGATATTTAATGTCACCAATCTTACCATGATAAATAATTATATAAATTATTTAATACCGATAGATAAATCTTGTCCACTTCCATTATCTCCACTAAACTGTCTCCAAAATAAATAACGAATATATTTTAATAATATATTTATTAACCACAAAAATCACATAAATGTTCTTATTCGAACATATCTCATACTTTAAGAATTTTATTTATTAAATCCTTACTTAATAATTTTTAAAAATTCGGGTTCTCACAACGATCTTCGTCATCACTATCTGGGAGTCCATCATTCACCCCCTCGTAGTTGATAATGACTTTCATGTTAGCGAACAGGTCTCGTCCTCCGTACAGGATCTTTTCCTTTCCCTTTTTGCTATCTGCCTCAGGCTTGAGGACTTTCCTTTCATGGACAGGTATGACCGGAGGAAACAGCATTGCTGATACTGCAATCGGGATTTTTCTCACAGGTTTCATCCATCCGGCATTTGTGAGGTTTGGAAGCAGAATTGTGGAGGCATGAGCCTTGGGATGTTTGTGTGGATTCCAGCGGTTTGACCCGGATGAAAATCCCAATCCTGCTCTTCCCATCTGACTTGGGATTTGGATTGGCATCTTAATGTCGTGCTTGTTCTCTCCTAACCCTTCTCCAGGCTAGAAACCCGCAGCAACCATTTCTTGGCCCACTGTCATTACTTCAGTGGAAATTTTAGGCTTCAGGGCTGGTGCCCCAATGAGTAGATATTGAATATTGCTTACCTCGAGAGCTTGAAAACTTGCAGGCTCAACCCCAGTGTCCAGGATAATCACTGGCATGTCCCCATGTATGTGGGTAGGGTATTCTGGTTCAGCATTCAATGTGATGAGGCTGCCGTTGATAATGTACTTGAGTTGCTGATGGAAGGTGGATGGAACAACCCCGGCCATATGGATCCATGGCCTGCCCAATAACAAGTTGTATCCGGTGGCTATGTTGAGCACCTGGAAAGATACATAGAAGGTTTGTGGACCAATTTCTAGAGGAAGCTCGATTTCCCCCATAGCCTGGCGGCGAGATCCATCGAAAGCCCGGATAACCATGTGACTGGCTTTGATCCGGTTTGGATTGATCTTCATCCTTTCTAACGTGTCGTATGGACAAATGTTGAGGGAAGATCCTCCATCAATAAGCACTCCTCCGATCACGTATCCGGAGGATATAACAGCAATATGCAAGGACTTGTGGTGGCCCCTTCCCTCAGTCGGGATATCATCGTCTGTGAAGGAAATCACATTGTTGTTGAAAATGTGTTCTATCACGTGACAGATTTCTCTGTGTCTACCGTGTATGGCAGATAAGCTTCTTCTAGTACCTTCACTAGGATGTTACGGTGATCCTCTAATGATAGGACCAAGTCCAGGATGGATATTTGCTTGGGTGCGTCTTTCAAGCTTTGCACTATCTTGATTTCATTGTGTCCCATTATTTTGAGGAACTCTTTTATCTTTTCTTTAGCCACCCTTTCTTTTGCTTTGGTAACTGGTTTAATCACCCGCCGAGGCAGGTACAATGGATTATTCTTTGACAGGATGGAAATGTTGTTTGAAGTAGAGCTTTCAATGTCCCCGTAGTTCCATGGGACCTTCTTCAGACTAGTAATAGGATACTGAGGCCTGAAGGGCAAAATTAGAGGCTGAGGTGCAGCCACCTTCACAGGATTTTGTTTGTCTTGGACCCCTTTACCTGTCAGTACCAGGGGTGTGATGATTAATTCTTTATCGCACGATATGACAGCCACTGTGTCCTGATACCATGCATCGGGGATCTAGAGGCTATCTTTATTTGTCATATCGAGGATTTGATCTCCTCTGATTAGGTCACCTTTCTCAATCAGGTTTTGAATTAGGTTGCGAAGTGCCCATCATTCTTCTGTATCATGGCCGGGAGAGTTGGAATGGTACTGACATATTTGGTCAGGTTTGAATTTTCTTGATTGAGGGTTCAGCGAAGGTAGCAAGTCTGCAACCATTCCCTCGTTGATCATCATTTGCAGGATTTCTTCCATTGACTGGTTCAAATTGGTGAAATTCCTTTGAAATAGGAACTTCCTACCTGCTTGGACACTTGTTTCTTCAATCCTCTTGTTAGTCCAGGATGTAAGCTCACAAGTTCGGCTATGATCTTGATTAGAATTAACTCCCGCTGGAGGAGAGCGACTGCCAATAGATTGATGGATTTGCTTCAACATCTTTCTGGTGAGTTGATGTTGGTGGACGACCAGTTCAGCCAACTGCTCGACTTGTTCCTTGATAGATTTTATTTCTTGCTCTATCAGGAATTGCTTTTCAAAAGCTTCCCAACTCATTGGGCTGATGTTGTTGGATTGAGTGGATTCTTCAACATAGCGGAGGTATTTGGATCCTTCTCCACTTGAAGTGTTGATCATGTTGACACTCTCCTCCTTGTGCTGTGGGAGAGGGTTATCTTGGACATGTGGTTGATCGGGCTTTGTGACCACAATTTCTCCATTATTAGTTTTAAATATTTATTGAATTAAATATATATTTTAATTTATTTATTTATTGAGTTAAATAAATAATTGATGTAATTATGTATAGAGTAATTTAATTAAGTGCAATATGTTAATTAAATTGATGTGTAATAATTTTGTGGTGTAGTTCTAATTTAATTGAGATAATTAAATTATATGAATATTATGTGGTATTTGTTAATAGAGATTTACTAATTTGTTACATGAATTATGATTAATAAGTGAATTATAATTGTGTAGCAATTTAGTATTATGTGGTAATTTTATTTAGCTAATTGATGTTAGCTTTAATTTAATTAAATTGGGATAGTAAGATTTAATTAGACAAAGTGTGACATTGAAAACTATGTGTTAAATGAGTTATTAAAATAAATTAAAAGAGTTTTAATTCAGTTTTACCAAACAAGGCCCTTAAATCTATTTTAATTTTATTTTACCAAACAAGGCCTTAAGTCCTAAAAATCTATTTTTAACTTAAAGAGGTTTTGCGAAACAAGCCTTAAGGCTTTTGATTTTCAAATAACTTGTAACTGATATAATATTAATAGGGGATATTAAGTATATCAGTTATATATTATTATATGTATATGTATTATATCTCTATTGTCAGTTTTCTATTCTACGTAAGTTAGAGTTAGAAATATCAGAGTTAGAGAAGAAGAACAGAGTAAGTAGAGAGAAAAGAGAAAAGAAGAAGAAAGAAAGAAGAAGAAGAAGAAGTTTTGAGAAATCAAAACAGAGAATTATGATCATCACCATCATCTTCTTCTCCTAATAACAAAAGGTAGTAATCTAACTCTAGAAAATCTCTAAATATGTTCTTTATCGTTCTTCATGTTTTTAAGTTCTCTGTAAACTTGATTTTATGAGAATTCATATAAATATAGTTTATATGTGTTAAATTGTATGTATAAACTATTATATATGATTTGTTTGCAAGTTTAAACTATTCAATTCATGTATATATGATGAACATGAAGAAATCATGTTCATAGCAATTTACAGTGAAATATTTTGAAAAACGGTTTCTTAAATATCAAAATTGGTGTTTGATTATGCTATGATATATAAATTGATCATAGATTATAATAATATATTAAGAAACGAAATTAACATGATTTGAATTATGTGTTTTGGTTTAAAAACAAACTCACAGTGTTAATTTTCTTCAAGAACGCTTAACAATGGTGTTTTCTTTAAAATCATAAATTAATGGTGTTTGATTATGTGTTTTGATGTTTATATATATTAAAACATGTTAGAAGCTTAAAGTTATGATTTTATAAAGTTTTATATGCATTATATGTACTAAATTTTGAGTTTGGTGCAAGGAAATAAGCACAAATTGGCTTTTTCCTGCACAAGTTCGCGAGCTAATTTTTCACCAGCATGAACACCCGCCCCAACAGGCTTCCTTGCTGTTCGAGATTTTGTTTTGTGTGTTTAAGTCCTAACATGAGGAATTAACTAAATGTAATGAACCTGATGACATGTAAAGTATACAAAACAATAATGTAACATATTGTTGACATGTGTAAGACAATTTGAAGTCTCATATTAACAAGTTATGTGTGAATCTGAATATTGTTGTCATAAGGTATGATTGTGACGGTTTAAAAGGTTATACGCGTGTGATATGCATGTTGTGAGTTTAGATTCACGTTATGTGGTTAGTTAGCAAGTTAAGTTTATGAACCACGTTGTTAAGTTGAACTTAAGTGAGAAGTTCAACGGTTAAACGTAGTGGTTATGAAACTAATTGATATTGTAAACGTAATGTAATATGTAGGATAATTGTGAAAAATGATTGTAAATTATAGCTTGTGCACGAGGCAAGTGTTCTAAACTCAAACTTTACTTTTATTGAGCAAGTTGTTCTATCATTTCTTGTTATAATTATGCAAGATATTTTATTCTCTAACATTCCTATTGAGCAAGTATATTGTTGAAGTCATTATTGAATTAATATAACCTTGACTTAATTGTTCAAGCGAGGATTTTATTGAATTTTTCAAATGCTTTAAGTTAAATTCTAAAGCATAAGTTATTCCATAATTCTTTTATTATTGAATTCTTATTTCTTGTAAGTTGATTCAACTACTCCTTAGTTGTTGATAGTTGAACTCTAAATTACCCTTTGAGCTCATCCAAACCAAACTTTCTTTGGTGCGGACTTGTTAATGAAAACTGAGATGAACAACCCTAGTAATAGGGAATTACCATGCGAAAGCATTAAGATGTTTGTGCACAATACATGGTACGAAGGGTTGATCCCCCTAAGTACGAGTTAAGAGTCCATATAGTCTAATGATTGTTAAAGGTTTAAATAAAAATATTTATTACTTGGGATATAGTTAAAGATCTTATGACCCTCAGATGATGTGAAACCCCCAAATCCGGATATTTCATTTCCATATGATTTGGTGTTCACTATTTAAATAAAATACAACTACTACTCAATAATAAGGAATGCAAAATAAATTACAACCTTATGATTAAATAAAAAATCTTTCTTATAAAAAGGATTACAACCTTAAATCAAAATATCACAGAGTTTATCTAACCTTAACACAAACAATAATGCGAAAATAAAATATCATAACATCAAGTCTTATTACAATCAAAATCAAAAGATAACAAGTCTTCACTTGTTCATCTTGCCTTTCCCTTTACTTGTTGACGATACGTCAACGTTCTCGACTTTAGCTGCAAGGAATTATTAAATATGCAAGAGTGAGCAAACAAAAGCTCATTTGGAATACAACAATAATATGACATAACTGAATAACTTCAAAAGATTTGAATAATTTTACTTTCATCAATAATAAAGAATTGAATAATAATTCTTTCATCAATATTTAAAATTTTGAATATTAAAATCATCTGAGGGTCATAAGACCTTGAACTTTGTCCTAAGTTATAAACATTTATATGAAAAACCTTTAACAGTCATTTAGACTATGGACTCTTAACTCGTACTTAGGGGGATCAGCCTTTCGTACCATGTATTGTGCACAAACATTTAACTCTCTCGCATAGTAACCTCCCCTATTAAATAGGGTTGTTCATCTCAATATTTGATACAAGTCCGCACCAAAGAAAGTTTGGTTTGGATAGCTAAAAGGAAATTTGGAGTTTCAACTATCATCAACTAAGGAGTAGTTGAATCGGCTCACAATAATCAAGAATAATTCAATAATAACGAATTATGAAATAACTTATGCTTTAGAATTTAAACTTAAAGCATATAAAAAAATAAGATAGACCTTACTTGAATAATTAAGTCAAAGTCACTTAAATTAAATCATGAACTTTAAATAAGTACTTGCCCATTGCAGAAATAAAAGGGCAATCTCAAATACAATAAATATTTGAATTTAAAACACTTGCATATAATTAACAAGTTTAGGGATAGAAGACTTGCCTCAAGCGCAAGCTACAATTACTATCATGTTCCTTAACAAATCCTACACATATATATTTAACCATAATATTCTAAATTAGTTATCACATAACTAATTCACATAATTAGTTAACGCATCTAAGTTAACTCATTCCTATTTAATTATTAAATTAATAATCAAATAGTTAATCACATCACATGTTCACATTATATATTCACATAATTAACCAAATAATAATTATGTATCCATATTGAATTAAATTATAATTAAACAAACTATAATTCAAATTAAACATTCACATTAATTATAATTAATCAAATTATAATTACATCTTATATTAATTAAATTATAATCTAAGTTAAACATTTACTTTGATTAAAAATAATCAAAATATATTCATTATAATTTAACTAATTAGAATTTAAATTAAACCTTTACATTAATTATAATTATTCAAATTATAATTACATATTATATTTTATTAAGATAAATCATTAGTATTCATTTAGCATTGTAATGTGTGCCTATCATGTCATCAAATTTATTACAAAAAGTTAGCTTTTCATGATCTAAATAAAACTACACAAAATGACAACATTTTTCTTTTCTGCACCCCCCTCCCCCCCCCCCCAGGTCGGGGTAGGTGTTTTCACTTTGATAGGCCCGCCGGGAAGGGCCTCCGCAGCGGCATTAGACTGGTTCGCAAATTGTGCAGAGAAAAAGCCAATTTGGCTTATTTCTCTACATCGAGTTCTGAATTCAGCCAACATATTACATATAAACTTTACATAAAACATAAATTTAAAGCTTCTAACATGTTTTAACATATTCAATCATCAAAACACATAATCAAATGTCTACATTTTGAAAATTTTGGATAAAAACTATTTTTTAGTGTTCTTGATAAAAATGAACACTGTAAGTTTTTTTCTCAATCAAAACACACAATTCAAATCACATTGAATTCGTTTCTTGACAAGCTAACAAAATCTAAAATCAATTGTACAACAATTAACAATTAAACTTGAACTTTGATTTTAAAGACCAATTATAAAAACTATTTCACTATAACTTTTGATGAATATAAATTCTTCATGTTCATCATGTTTACATGAATTAGACGATCTACTTATGCATACAAATCATATATGAGCATATATATATATATATATATATATATATATATATCATCTATAACATATAGAAATCGCAATTACACAATTTTCATGAAAACATGCTTTTACAGAGAACTAAAGATACAAAGAACACCAAAACAAATTTTCTAAACTACAAGGATTAGAATTATACCCTTGTTGCTTAGTAAGGAAGAAGATGATGATGATGGTGTTTAGCAAGGATTTTCTCAAAGCCTTCCTCTTTTCCTCTTCTTATTCTCTATTCTTTTCTCTCTAACTTTCTCTGTATTCTTTCTAACACTGATAACTTCTAACTTTATTTTGTTTTCTTCTAAACTAACGTATATACATATAATATAACTTACTTATATTATACATATAATACATAAATATAAAATATATAACTTCCAATACTTAATGACTACTAATAAATATAATTATTACAATTAATACATAAGTTACAACATTTGAATTTTAAAAGTCATAAGGCTTGTTTGACAAAACAGCTTTATTTTAAAAATAGGTTTTTAGAACTTAAGACATTGTTTGGTAAAAACCCTTTAAAATAAGTTTAAGGGCCTGTTTGGTAAAACTAAATTAAAACCCTTTTTTATTTTAATAAATCCTTTAACACATAGTTTAAATGTTACACTTTATTTAATCAAATTCCAACCTTATAATTTAATTAAATAAAATCTAACATCAATTATCCACATAAAAATTACCACATAACAATTATAATTACTAGCTAATTATAATTTCATGCAACAATTATCACATAAACTTCATCTAATTTAATTATCTCAATTAAATTAGAATTATACCATAAAATCATTACACATCAATTAAATAAATTATTAAATATTTATTTAATTAATATATAACACTTAATTAAATTACTCTACACAATCACATAATTTATTTATTTAACTCAATAAATCAACTAATTAAAATATTTATTTAATTCAAAAAATATTAAAAATTAATATAAAATTCTCATTCGTTACAATCTTCCCTCCTTAAAAGGATTCTGTCCTCAGAATCACAAATAAATAAAAAAAACTAATCTATTACATTCTTCCCCCCTTAAAAAAGATTATGTCCCTAGAATCGGTGTACAAGAAATTACACAATTAATTAAGCAAATAATTGGGGATACGATTTCATCATAACATCTTCGAGTTCCCACGTAGCTTCTTTAGCACTGTGGTTCCTCTAGATTACCTTAACAAAAGGTATCACTTTATTTCTAAGTACTTGTTCCTTTCTATCAACTATTTAAACAAGCACTTCTTCATATGTTAAGTCTTTATCAAACTGTAAAAGCTCATATTCTATTACATGTTTGTAGTCGTGTTTGTACGGTCGCAACATAGAAATATGGAAAACATTGTGTATATTGCCTAGCTCCGGAGGTAATGCCACCTCGTAAGCCACTTCGCCAACCTTTCGCAATGTCTCAAAAGGTCCAATAAATCGGGAACTCAGTTTCCCTTTCTTGCCAAATTGAATCTTCCCTTTCCAGGGAGATACCTTCAGGAAAACGAAGCTTCCTGCTAAAAACTCTTGGTTCTGTCGATGTTGATCGGCATACTTCTTATGTCTATCTTGAGCAGCAACCAATCTGGTTCTGATCAACTTCACGATTTCAGTGGTTTGTTGTACCAATTCTGGTCCCAACAGTTGACGTTCACTGACCTCATCCCAACATAATGGGGTTCTGCATTTCCTGTCGTAGAACGCTTCGTAAGGCGGCATGCCAATACTCGTGTGGTAACTATTACTGTAGGCGAACTCCACCAACAGTAGATGATCATCCTAGCTTCCTTTGAAGTCCATAACGCAAGCTCTCAGCTTGTCCTCTAGCGTTTAAATCGTTCCCAGACATTCTTGCAAATGCTTCCAGAAATTCGACGTAAAATGCAGATCTCTGTCGGACACAATCAACACCAGAACCCCGTGTCGAGAAATAATTTCCCTAACGTACAGCTTCGTTAACTGATCCAAGTTGAACTTAATCTTGATTGGTAGGAAATGGGCTGACTTCGTCAGTCGATCCACTATAACCCATATCGCATCGAAACCCTTCTGAGTCGCTAGGAAGCCCAACCACGAAATCCATCGTGATATGTTCCCACTTCCATTCTGGAATTTCTAACGGTTGCAACAATTCACTTGATCTCTGGTGTGTTCTGCTTTAACTTTCTGGCACGTTAAGCATTTTGCAACGCATTCAGCAACGTCCCTCTTCATATTCGGCCACCAGAAATGGTGTTTGAGATCCTGGCACATCTTTGTACTCCCAAGGTGAATCGAATATCTCGAACTGTGAGATTCGCTCAAAATCTCCTCTTTGACTTCTGGTACTAGCGGCACCCAGATTCTCCCTTCAAATCGTAGCAGTCCTTCGTTATCGATCTTAAACTTGATTTCTTCACCATTGGCGATTCTCTTCCGGATCTTCTCGCACTCTTCATCTTGAAGTTGTGCCTCTTTCACCTTGTCTACCAGAGTAGAACCAGTAGTTACTTGAAATAACTTCTCATTCGATTCCTTCGGATACTTCACTTCCAGTTCCAATCTAGCCATCTCTGCTATCAACTGATTCTGATCAGTTAATATATTTATCTTCTCTCGACCCTTTCTGCTCAAAGTGCCGGCGACAACGTTAGCTTTACCCTGATGGTAAAGTATCTCGCACTCGCAGTCGTAGTCCTTGATCAGTTCCAACCATATCCTTTGGCTCATGTTCAAATCCTTCTGGGTGAATATATACTTCAGACTCTTATAATCTGTGTATATCTCACACTTTTCTCCATATAAGTAGTGTCTCCAAATCTTTAGAGCAAACACTACTACGGCCAATTCTAAGTCATGGGTCGGATACCCTTTCTCGTAGTCCTTTAGCTGACGTGACGCAAAGGCAATGACTTTACTACTCTGTATCAGCACACAACCTAATCCGTTATGTGAGGCATCACTGTATACTACAAAATTCCCCGTACTATCTGGCAATGACAATACCGGTGTAGTACTCAACCTCTTCTTCAATTCCTGAAAACTTTCATCACACTTTTTCGTCAAAACAAATTTAACTGTTTTACGAGTCAAATTCGTCAACGGAGTTGCGATCTTGGAAAAATTCTGAATAAATATTCGGTAATAACCTTTCAATCCCAAGAAAATCCTCACTTTAGACGGCGTCTTCGGCTGATCCCAATTCAATACAGCTTCAACCTTTGACGGATCTACCGAAATCCCATCTTTGTCAATCACGTGGCCAAGAAATTACACACTGTTAGAACAAAAATTCACACTTCGAGAATTTCGCGTAAAGCTTCTCTCGTCTTAGCTATTCTAAGGTCAGCGTCAAATGTTAAGTGTGTTCCTCCTCAGTTTTGGAATAAACCAGGATGTCATTTATGAACACCACCACGAACTTATCTAGGAATGGCTTAAACACCCTATTCATTAAGTCCATAAATGCAGCTGGGGTATTCGTTAGACCAAATAACATCACCAAGAACTCGTAATGTCTATATCGAGTTCTAAAAGCCGTCTTCAAAATATCTTCTTTTCTCACCTTCAACTGATGATATCCACTTCTCAAATCAATTTTCGAGAAGTATCTAGCACCCTTCAGCTGATCGAATAAGTCATCGATCCTGGGTAAAGGATACCTGTTCTTGATCGTAACTTTGTTCAACTCTCTATAGTCAATGCATAGCCTCATTGATCCATCCTTCTTTTTGACGAATAAAACTGGCGCTCCCCACGATGAAATGTTCGATTGAATATACTTCTTTTCCAATAATTCCTGCAGTTGAACCATCAACTCCTTCATCTCGACTGGAGCCATTCTGTGCTGAGCTTTCAAAATTAGGAGCAGTTCTTGGCACTAAGTCGATCATGAACTCTATCTCCCTATCTGGCGGAAGTCCTGGCAAATCGCTCAAAAATACGTCCACAAACTCCCTAACCACTGATATCTCTTCTATCTTCGGGCTCTCCTTACGAGTATCTACTATATAGGCTAGATATCCAACACAGCATTGCGTCAAAAGTTTCTTGGCTTGCATAATCGTCAGACAACACGCTTGTCTAGGCGATTTGCTAACATAGAATACTAACTTTGACGGAGTCATAAGGTTTACCGACTTCTTCTGACAGTCGATTACTGCCCCATGGTTGAACAACCAATCCATACCCAGTATCACATCGAATTCCCTAAGTTTGATCGGAATCAAATCTACCCTCAATTCATGACCCTTAATGTCCAATCTACTATTTTTGTATACAAACCTAACAAGAATAACCTCCCTATTCGCAATCTCTATGTTCAAGGGGTAAACTAATTCCTCTTTAGGTAAGTCTAGAGTCTTGGCAAAATCATCAGATATGAATGAACAAGTAGCACCCGAATTAAATAATACATATGCATTTATATTATTGACCAAAATAATACCTAACACCACATCTTTTGACTGCACAACATCCTGCACCGTTATATTGAATGTACGGGAAGTGGGTCGAACGACCTACAGTGGTCCAGCGATAGTCAGAGTGCTGTCCGCTGCCATTCCCTCCATTCCCTATTGACTCTTGCTGCTAGCTTCTTCGGGCAACTTCTAGCCATGTGATCCTTGGATCCACATGTGTAGCAAGCTACCTTCTTCGGGTTCGGGCAATTATACGCAATGTGGCCTTCTTAACCACAGTTAAAGCACACCCGTCTCCCCTTTATGCACACTCCAGTGTGATTCTTCCCGCATGTCACACATGCTTCAATCTTCTTCTTCTGCTGGTTTCCCTGTTGACTTCCAGCAGAGGTGTTGTCGTTCCACTTCCTTTTTTGTTTTATAGCCCCGCTACCACCAGCCTTGGTTTCTTTCTCATTCTTCTTCTTCTTCTGGTCTTGATTGAACTTGGTCACCGCGTCGCTTCCACCTTCAATGAGAATGGCCTTTTCCAACACAGCAGCAAACGTATTCAGCTGGAACATGGAAACCTTGCTGTAAAGCCAGGGCTTAAGTCCCCGCTCAAACCTTCTCGCCTTCCTAGCGTCAGTACTGACCTGGTATGCAGCGAACCTGGCCAGCTCGTTAAATTTCGTGGCGTATTCCGACACCATCATCCCTCCCTATTTAAGCTCTAGAAACTAGACCTCCGTCTGCTCCTGCGAGCTAACGGGGAAGTACATTTCAAAGAACATCTCCTTGAAATGGTCCCATGCTATAACTCGTTCTCCTTCCCTCGTTTTATTGGCCTGCCACCAAAAACTAGCATCTGACTTCAACATAAAAGTTGCGAAAGCCGTCTTCTTGTCCTCGCCAACTATAGCTACGTCAAAGACCTTCTCCATCTCTATTACCCATGTCTGGGCATCTATTGGGTTTACTGATCCCTGAAACTCTGGCGGTCCTACTGTCTTAAATTCCTTAAAAGTCGTGCCCTGCACCTACGACTGATTCACAAGTGCTCCCGTCACCAGGTTCACCAATTGCTAAATCGAATTGGGATTTGACCCATCATTATTGTTATTATTGTTGTTCGTTGATCCCTCGGGGTTTTGACGTGTAGGTCTTCTTCTAGGAGGCATCTTTTTGTTAAGAAATATTCTTATTAGATCCTTTACTCATTTCTTAGATATTCAAGTTCAATTTAAAAATATATTTAAATAATCCACACTTGAACACATAGCACGTCAAATAACTTTGTTATTTTATTCATTCATAGTTTTAAAAAGCATAGAATAGATAGCATCTCTGCTGTTTACATCATCTTTCCTAAATTTAAAAAGTTACAGGATTACATTATCACCTCATCCCATTATTATCTCAAATTATGGGATTTACATTTATTTATTACATAAATAAACATATAAGTAAAGACTCTACTATCTAGGCATGTTAAGACGTCGCATAGCCTCTCTGTGTTCTTCCTCCATCACCCGAAACACCGTTCTACGATCCACCATATACCCTGGTAAACCTTGGAACTAAGCTGGGTAATAGAAGACAGGATCCTGGGCCCTATCTATAGCCGTATGGAAAGCATTTTCCGTCTCCATCAGCTTGGCCTTCTTCGCTTGAGCCTCGTCTTTAGCTCGATCGGTACGTTGAGTAGCCCTCAAGCTTGTTTCCTCCGCTCTGGCGCACTTTGCTGACTCCTCCTGGATATCGCTCTTCAGCTTCTCTAGTTCAGCCAGTACTGTCATCTCTTTCACTCTCCACGTGGATTAGATCCCACTTCATGTTTCCAACCTCAATGTCCAGCTCTTCGATCGTATCGTCCTGCTGCTGTATGGTTACTTCGAGCTCTCCGACTCGGCTATGTAGCTCCATGTTGCGGTCGTAGACCTCCTCGTACATCTAAGCACTAGTAGAGTGAGGTGGGAATTCCTCTTCAGGATCCTTCTCCTCCTCTTCCTCCTCTGACTCATCCTCATCATCATCATTTCGGTCAGATATTGGCTCATGCTTTTGACCAGCTACGGTGGTCAATGAAGATGACTCTCTCCTAACCAACTGCTCCCAAACAACATGGATGTCTCGGGGCTCCTCGTCCCTCGGCATCTGGGGTAACTCCTCCCTAGCCTGACTGGACTCTCCAACGTTCGTCGTCTTGACAAGAAAATTTTAAAGTTTAATTATTAAGTGATCTCGGTCAACACTCTTCGAATACTAGAATGTAAACACATAGCACATAAGGTAATTTATTATCTTTAGCTATCACCACTATCTTTTTGATCTTCCTATAAGGCTACTACCTAAGGTTTCCCCCACCTAAGGTTCATAACCTAAGATTTCCCTCACCTGGGACACCCCCAAATCCGGGTACTTTATTTCCACATGATTTGGTGTTCACTATCTAAATAAAATACAACTACTGCCCAATAATAAGGAATGCAAAATAAATTACAACCTTATGATTAAATAAAAAATCTTCCTTATAAAAAGGATTACAACCTTAAATCAAAATATCCCAAGGTTTATCTAACCATAACATAAACAATAATGCGAAAATAAAATATTATAACATCAAGTCTTATTATAATCAAAATCAAAAGATAACAAGTCTTCACTTTTTCATCTTGCCTTTCCCTTTACTTGTTGACGATACGTCAACGTTCTCGACTTTAGCTGCAAGGAATTATTAAATATGCAAGAGTGAGCAAACAAAAGCTCACTTGGGATACAACAATAATATAACATAACTGAATAACTTCAAAAGATTTGAATAACTTTACTTTCATCAATAATAAAAAATTGAATAATAATTCTTTCATCAATATTTAGAATTTCGAATATTGAAATCATCTGAGGGTCATAAGACCTTGAACTTTGTCCTATGTTATAAATATTTATATTTAAAACCTTTAACAGTCATTTAGACTATGGACTCTCAACTCGTACTTAGGGGGATCAGCCCTTCATACCATATATTGTGCACAAATATTTAACGCTCTCGCATAGTAACCTCCCATAATAAATAGGGTTGTTTATCTCAGTATTTGATACAAGTCCGCACCAAAGAATGTTTGGTTTGGATAGCTAAAAGGAAATTTGGAGTTTCAACTATCATCAATTAAGGACTAGTTGAATCGACTCACAATAATCAAGAATAATTCAATAATAACGAATTATGAAATAACTTATGCTTTAGAATTTAAACATAAATCATACGAAAAATAAGATAGACCTTACTTGAACAATTAAGTCAAGGTCACTTAAATTAAATCATGAACTTTAAATAAGTACTTGCCCATTGCAAAAATAAAAGGGCAATCTCAAATACAATAAATATTTGAATTTAAAACACTTGTATATAATTAACAAGTTTAGGGATAGAAGACTTGCCTCAAGCGCAAGCTACAATTACTATCACGATCCTTAACAAATCATACACATATATATTTAATCATAATATTCTAAATTAGTTATCACATAACTAATTCACATAATTAGTTAACGCATCTAGGTTAACTCATTCCTATTTAATTATTAAACTAATAATCAAACAGTTAATCACATCACATGTTCATATTATATACTCACATAATTAATCAAATAATAATTATGTATCCATATTAATTAAATTATAATTAAACAAATTATAATTCAAATTAAACATTCACATTAATTATAATTAATCAAATTATAATTATATATTATATTAATTAAATTATAATTTAAATAAATTATAATTTAAGTTAAACATTTACTTTAATTAAAAATAATCAAACTATATTCATTATAATTTAACAAATTATAATTTAAATTAAACATTTACTTTAATTATAATTATTCAAATTATAATTACATATTATATTTTATTAATATAAATCATTACTATTCATTTAGCGTTTTAATGTGTGCCTATCATGTCATCAAATTTATTACAAAAAGTTAGCTTTTCATGATCTAAACAAAACTACACAAAATGGAAACATTTTTCTTTTCTGCACCCCCTCCCTCTGCCGGGGCGGGTGTTTTGGCTTTGATAGGCCTGCTGGGGCGGGCCCCCTACAGTGGCAGTAGACTGGTTCGCGAACTGTGCAGAAAAAAAGCCAATTGGGCTTATTTCTCTACATCGAGTTCTGAATTTAGCCAACATAATACATATAAACTTTACAGAAAACATAAATTTAAAGCTTTTAACATGTTTTAACATATTCAATCATCAAAACACATAATCAAATGTCTAAATTTTGAAAATTTTGGATAAAAACTATTTTTCAGTGTTCTTGATAAAAATGAACATTGTAAGTTTTTTTCTCAATCAAAACACAATTCAAATCACATTGAATTCGTTTCTTGACAAGCTAACAAAATCTAAAATCAATTGTACAACAATTAACAATTAAACTTGAACTTTGATTTTAAAGACTAATTATAAAAACTATTTCACTATAACTTTTGATGAACATAAATTTTTCATATTCAACATGTTTACATGAATTAGACTATCTAATTATGCATACAAATCATATATGAGCATATAAATATATCATTTATAACATATAGAAATCGCAATTACACAATTTTCATGAAAACATGTTTTTATAGAGAACTAAATATACTAAGAACACCAAAACAAATTTTCTAAACTACAAGGATTAGAATTATACCCTTGTTGCTTAGTAAGGAAGAGGATGATGATGATGGTGTTTAGCAAGGATTTTCTCAAAGCCTTCCTCTTTTCCTCTTCTTCTTCTCTCTTCTTTTCTCTCTAACTTTCTCTGTATTCTTTCTTACACTGATAACTTCTAACTTTGTTTTGTTTTCTTCTAAACTAACGTATATACATGTAATATAACTTACATATATTATACATATAATACATAAATATAAAATATATAACTTCCAATACTTAATGACTAATAATAAATATAATTAATACAATTAATACATAAGTTACAACATTTGAATTTTAAAAGTCATAAGGCTTGTTTGGTAAAATAGATTTATTTTAAAAATAGGTTTTTAGAACTTAAGACCTTGTTTGGTAAAAACACTTTAAAACAAGTGTAAGGGCTCTGTTTGGTAAAACTAAATTAAAACCCTTTTTTATTTTAATAAATCCTTTAACACATAGTTTAAATGTTACACTTTATTTAATCAAATTCCAACCTTCTAATTTAATTAAATAAAAGCTAACATCAATTATCCACATAAAAATTGCCACATAACAATTATAATTACTCGCTAATTATAATTTTATGCAACAATTATCACATAAACTTTATCTGATTTAATTATCTCAATTAAATTAGAATCATACCATAAAATCATTACACCTCAATTAAATAAATTATTAAATATTCATTTAATTAATAAATAACACTTAATTAAATTACTCTACAAAATCACATAATTAATTTATTTAACTCAATAAATAAATCAATTAAATATTTATTTAATTCAAAAAATATTAAAAATTAATATAAAATTCTCATTCGTTACAGATGAATTATAAGTTCTATACTGAATTCTTGTTTATCGATGATAGAAATATTATTCAATTCAATTGAAGTTGTTCAGTTAGATGTCATCATTATCGATTGTTATTTCTAGTGATCTTTTGTTTGCTCACTCTTGCATTTATATAACCATTGCAGCCAAAGTTGAGAGAGTTGACTAACCGTTAACCAGCAAAGGCAAGAGCAATATGAACAAGTGAAGACTTGTTCATAATTATGATATGATGTGTAAAAAGACTTTAGTTATGTTATGATGTTTTATTTTTCGCATTGATGATGTTTAAGGTTAAAAACCCTGAGAATGTTTTTGACAAAGTTGTAATCCTTTTTATAAGGAAGATTTTATTTATTGATAAAGGTTGTAATTTACTTTACATTCCTTATTTATGGGCAGTAGTTATGTTTTGTTTAGATAGTGAACACCAAATCCTGTGGAAATGAAGTAATCATGTAGCAACATTGAGCTACATGGTCGAGTCGGAGAGCTTGAGGAACTGGTGGACGACAGTCAGACTACCATACAGCAGAGGGAGGAAGCGATTCAAGAACTGGACGATGAGCTTGGAAACGCGAAGTGGGATCTAGTTCATGTGGAGAGTGAGAGGGATGATGCACTGGCTGAGCTAGTGAAACTAAAGAACGACATTTGCTGGGAGTCAACAGGGAAGGCAGCTGAAGAGGAGAATTGAAGCATGTGCTACATGCGGGAAGAATCATACTGGAGTGTGCTTGAGGGGAAGGCGAGTATGTTTCAACTGTGGGCAGGAAGGCCACATTGCGCCGAATTGTCATAACCCGAAGAAGGGAGCTTGCTATACATGTGGATGTAAGGATCACATGGCCCGAAGTTGCCCAAGGAAGCCAGCAAGAGGGTCAACAGGAAGTGGAGGAAATGGCAGCGGCAGCATTTTGGCTATTGATGGACCACCGTCGACGAGCCAACCCACTACTAGAACATTCAATATGACGGTGCAGGATGCTGTGCAATCAAAAGATGTGGTGTCAAGTATTATTTCGGCCAATAGCATTAATGCTTACGTATTATTTGATTCGGGTGCTACTTGCTCATTCATATCTGATGACTTTGCAAAGACCTTAAACTTACCTAAAGAGGAATTTGTTTACCCCTTGAACATAGAGATTGCGAATAGGGATGTTATTCCTGTTAGGTTTGTACACAAGAACTGTAGGTTGAACATTAAGGGTCAGGATTTGATGGTAGATTTGATTCAGA
Organism: Panax stipuleanatus; assembly: GCA_020205555.1. Classification (NCBI taxonomy): domain Eukaryota; kingdom Viridiplantae; phylum Streptophyta; class Magnoliopsida; order Apiales; family Araliaceae; genus Panax; species Panax stipuleanatus. The sequence continues at coordinate 72,041,958 of CM035120.1, read as the reverse complement.
TTAAACTTGGGGAATTCGATGCTATACTGGGTATGGATTGGTTGTTCAACCATGGTGCGGTAATTGATTGCCATAAGAAGTCTGTAAGCCTTACGACTCCGTCGAAGGTAATGTTTTATGGTAGCAAATCGCCTAGATAAGTGAGTTATCTGACGATTATGCAAGCCAAGAAGTTATTGAAGCAAGGCTGTGTAGGGTATTAATCCTACATAATGGATACTCGTAAGAAGAGTCTAAAGATGAAAGAGATATCAGTGGTTAGGGAGTTTGTGGACGTACTTTCTAGCGATTTGCAAGGACTTCCGCCAGATAGAGAGATAGAGTTCGTGATCAACTTAGCACCGGGGACTGCTCCGATATCAAAAGCCCTGTACAGAATGGTTATGAGCATATCACCATGGGGAGCGTCGGTATTGTTCGTTAAGAAGAAGGATGGATCGATGCGGCTATACATTGATTATAGGGAGTTGAACAAAGTCACGATCAAGAATAGGTATCCTTTAGCTAGGATCGATGACTTGTTCGATAAACTGAAGGGTGCTAAATACTTCTCGAAAATAGATTTGAGAAGTGGGTATCATCTGTTCAAAGTAAGAAGAGAGGATATACCAAAGACGACATTTAGAATTTGGTATGAACATTACGAATTCTTGGTGATGTCATTTGGTCTAACGAATGCACCAGCAGCATTCATGGACCTAATGAATAGGGTGTTTAAGCCATTCCTAGATAAATTCATAGTGGTGTTCATAGATGACATTTTGGTCTATTCCAAAACTGAGGAGGAACACACTAAACATTTGAGGCTAACATTGGAATCGCTGAGATGGGAGAAGCTATATGTGAAGTTCTCGAAGTGCGAATTCTAGTTAGAACATGTGCAATTTCTTGGCCACGTGATTGACAAAGATGGGATTTCAGTAGATCCGTCGAAGGTTGAAGCTGTAATGAATTGGGATCAGCCGAAGACACCATTAGAGGAGAAGAGTTTCTTAGGATTGGCAGGTTACTACAGAAGATTTATCCAAGACTTTTCCAAAATTACAACTTCGTTAACGAATTTGACTCTGAAAATAGTTAAGTTTGTTTGGACGAAAAAGTGTGAGGAGAGTTTTCAAGAACTAAAGAATAGGTTGAGTACTGTGCATGTGTTGTCATTGCCTGATAATAGTACAGGAAATTTCATGGTATACAGCGATGCATCACATAAAGGATTAGGCTGTGTGCTGATGCAGAACGGCAAAGTCATTGCTTATGCATCACGTCAGCTGAAGGATTATGAGAAAGAATATCCAACCCATGACTTGGAATTGGCGGCAATAGTGTTTGCTTTGAAGATATGGAGACATTACCTATTTGGAGAAAAGTGTGAGATATACACAGATCATAAGAGTCTGAAGTACATCTTTACACAGAAAGATTTAAATATGCGCCAAAGGAGATGGTTGAAACTAATCAAGAACTACGATTGTGAGATTCTTTACCATCCGGGTAAAGCTAACGTTGTTGCCGACGATTGAAGCAGGAAGGGTCGGGAGAAATTAATGTTGATAACTGCTCAGGAACAGTTGGTAAATGAGATGGCTAAGTTGGAGATGGAAGTTAAGTATCCGAATGTGGTGGATGAGAAATTGTTCTAAGTAACTACTGGTTCAACTTTGGTGGACAAAGTTAAAGAGGCACAACTATATGATGAGGAATGCGAGAAGATTCAGAAGAGAGTAATCGATGGTGAAGAGATAAAGTTCAAGATCGATAATGATGGACTGCTACAATTTGAAGGGAGAATCTGGGTACCACCAGTACTCGAAGTCAAAGAGGAAATTTTTGACAAAGCTCATAGTTCAAGATATTCGATTCACCCTGGGAGTACGAAGATGTACCAGGATCTCAGACAATATTTTTGGTGGCCGAATATGAAGAGAGACATTACTGAATGCCTTGCGAAATGTTTAACGTGCCAGAAGGTCAAAGCAAAACACCAGAGACCAAGTGGATTACTACAACCGCTGGAGATTCTGGAATTGAAGTGGGAACATATCACGATGGATTTCGTGGTTGGTCTACTAACGAATCAGAAGGGCTTTGATGCAGTATGGGTTCTCGTGGATCGACTGACGAAGTCAGCACATTTCTTACCTATCAAGATTAGATTCAACTTGGATCAGTTGGCGAAGATGTACGTAAAGGAAATTATTTCTAGACACGGTAATCCGGTATCGATTGTGTCCGACAGGGATCCGCGTTTCACGTCAAATTTCTGGAAGCGATTACAAGAATTCTTGGGAACGCAATTGCGATTGAGTATAGCATACCATCCTCAGACTGATAGCCAGAGCGAACAAACAATTTAGACTTTAGAAGATATGCTAAGAGCTTGTGTTATGGACTTCAAAGGAAGCTAGGATGATCATCTACCATTGGTGGAGTTCGCCTACAATAGTTACCATGCAAGTATTGGCATGCCGCCTTATGAAGCATTGTACGGTAGAAAATGCAGGACTCCATTGTGTTGGGATGAGGTTGGTGAACGACAGCTGTTGGGACCAAAATTGGTGCAACAAACTACTGAGATCGTTAAGATAATCAGAACGAGATTGGTTGCTGCTCAGGACAGATAGAAGAAATATTCCGATTATCACCGACAGAATCGAGAGTTCGAAGTAGGAAGCTTCGTTTTCTTGAAGGTATCTCCCTGGAAGGGGAAGATACGATTTGGCAAGAAGGGGAAGCTGAGTCCCCGATTCATTGGACCTTTTAAGATACTACGAAGGGTTGGCGAGGAAGCTTACGAGGTTACGTTACCTCCGGAGTTAAATTATATTCATAATGTTTTTCATATTTCTGTGTTGCGACTATACAAGCATGTGATAGAGTATGAGCCGTTACAGTTTGATAAAGACATGACATATGAAGAGGTTCCTGTTCAAATAGTTGACAGGAAAGAACAAGTACTTAGAAATAAAGTGATACCTTCTGTTAAAGTAATCTGGAGGAACCACAGTGCTGAAGAAGCTACGTGAGAACTCGAAGATGTAATGATGAAAACTTATCCCCAATTGTTTGATTAATTCCTTGTATATCGATTATAAGGACAGAATCTTTTTAAGGGAGGAAGTATGTGACGAACGAGTTTTTTTTTAGTTATGATTCTAGGGACAGAATCCTTTTAAGGAGGGAAGATTGTAGCAAACGAGATTTTGTATATTAGTTTTAAATATTTATTGAATTAAATAAATATTTTAATTGATTTATTTATTGAGTTAAATAAATAATTGATGTAATTATGTATGGAGTAATTTAATTAAGTGCAATATGTTAATTAAATTAATGTGTAAAAATTTTGTGGTGTAGTTCTAATTTAATTGAGATAATTAAATTAGATGAATATTATGTGGTATTTGTTAATAGAGATTTACTAATTTGTTACATGATTTATGATTAATAAGTGAATTACAATTGTGTAGCAATTTAGTATTATGTGGCAATTTTATTTAGTTAATTGATGTTAGCTTTAATTTAATTAAATTGGAATAGTAAGATTTAATTAGATAAAGTATGACATTGAAAACTATGTGTTAAATGAGTTATTAAAATAAATTAAAAGAATTTTAATTCAGTTTTACTAAACAAAGCCCTTAAATCTATTTTAATTCTGTTTTACCAAACAAGGCCTTAAGTCCTAAAAATCTATTTTTAATTTAAAGAGGTTTTGCCAAACAAGCCTTAAGGCTTTTGATTTTCAAATAACTTGTAAATGATATAATATTAATAGGGGATATTAAGTATATCAGTTATATATTATTATATGTATATATATTATATCTACATTGTCAGTTTTCTATTCTACGTAAGTTAGAGTTAGAAATATCAGAGTTAGAGAAGAAGAACAGAGTAAGTTAGAGAGAAAAGAGAAAACAAGAAGAAAGAAAGAGGAAGAAGAAGTTTTGAGAAATCAAAACAGAGAATTATGATCATCACCATCATCTTCTTCTCCTAATAACAAAAGGTAGTAAACTAAATTTAGAAAATCTCTAATTATGTTCTTTATGTTCTTCATGTTTTTAAGTTCTCTGTAAAACTTGATTTTATAAGAATTCATGTAAATATAGTTTATATATGTTAAATTGCATGTATAAACTATTATATATCATTTTTATGCAAGTTTAAACTATTCAATTAATGTAAATATGATGAACATGAAGAAATCATGTTCATAGCAATTTACAGTGAAATATTTTGAAAAACGATTTCTTAAATATCAAAATTAGTGTTTGATTATGCTATGATATATAAATTGATCATAGATTGTAATAATATATTAAGAAACAAAATTAACGTGATTTGAATTATGTGTTTTGGTTTAAAAACAAACTCACAGTGTTAATTTTATTCAAGAACGCTTAACAATGGTGTTTTCTTCAAAATCATAAATTAAGGGTGTTTGATTATGTGTTTTGATGTTTATATATATATTAAAACATGTTAGAAACTTAAAGTTATGATTTTATAAAGTTTTATATGCATTATATGTACTAAATTTTGAGTTTGGTGCGAGAAAATAAGCCCAAATTGGCTTTTTCCTGCACAAGTTCACGAGTTGATTTTTCACCAGCATGAACACCCGCCCCAGCGGGCTTATTACCAGCCCCGGCGGGCTTCCTTGCTGTCCGGGATTTTGTTTTGTGTGTTTAAGCCCTAACATGAGGAATTAACTAAATGTAATGAACCTGATGACTTATAAAGTATACAAAACAATAATGTAACATATTGTTGACATGTGTAAAACAATTTGAAGTCTTATATTAACAAGTTATATGTAAATTTGAATATTGTTGTCGTAAGGTATGATTGTGATGGTTTAAAAGGTTATACATGTGTGATATGTGTGACACCCCCCCCCCCAGATCCGGGTCCCTTCGAATCTCGAATCCGGTGTGTCACGATACTACTATCGTCAAAATATCTATATCTTTTATTTATAACTTAATGAATATAACTTCGCTTATTACAATTTAGGATATAAATTCTTCCATTTCCAGGATCTGTGTAATTACCCCGAACTTTAATAAGTTCCAATCTTGGTCATTTATCATTCCTGTCTTACATCATATTCGATGTTATAAAAATGCGGAATAATTTAAACATTTCAATATCCTTTGAATAAAATCTTTTATTGATTTCATAACTTTGAATTAATTACATATCCTTGAATCAACTTATGTTATGATTCACTTTATTCGAATTACTGTATAAATGTTTACATCTCAATTCGATATCCTCTATTTATCAACTAGTACATCTTTACAACACGACAAGTATTAAACATCGTAAACCACTATCATGTACATCTCCTAGAACCTAAACATGGTTCAAGCAATAACTTTAACTAAATAGTAATCTTCTTTGCGATACTATTGAACTATATCAATCAAGAAGCACATAACTTTACCGTGAGCCCTTAACCTGTAAAAATGGTTATTTGCAATAGTGAGCTCGACAGCTCAGCAATTCTAACAGTTTTCATACATCACATAGCATATAATGTCATGCTCAGTTCAGGCATTCATAATCATTTAATATTTACTACGCATGTTACTTCTCACATAACAGACATAGAGATTAACTTCATAAGCATATCATCAACGATCAACTTTCAATCTCATAAACATTTCATATACGTTTCATATATATAAGTCAACATCCTCATAGCATAATACAATTCAACTAACAGTTATCGAATTCATATAACAAATAGGAACTGAAAGACTTGCCTCGTTCGTAGTTTATCAACTACGACTTAACTGCTTATAGCTATCTGCACTTCGTGCATTCCTACATAGTTATATAATCATGGATTCATACCCATCTCATACGCTCTTAATATAAGAACAATTTGTATATCGTTTACTAACTTGGTTTCATTTCACTTTAACTTAGGATAATCATGTGACTAGCTCATTCTACTTTCATGTTCATCTAAACACTCTTGTTTCATATCTTGTAGTCCATAAGGAAAATATATAACCATAACTTAAGACCATACATTTAACAAACTGCTCTTGGCAACTTTACAGAACGACGCGACCGCTCTGCATATAAGCTTGGGAGTGGCACGACCGCGATACTCCCTGCCAGAACCAGACTTAAGCTTTTCATTGCACAGTTTAGTCCTAGCATACTATGCATTTTATACATACTATAAACATACGTCAAGTAGGTTTTGGTCTTTCTTCAAATTCACATTCCAAATATCTAGTCTTGAATCACATAGCTCTATATTGAACTATTTTGATTAACAAGGCTTAACAACTTCATTTAACAAGGTCAATGATATAAGTCTTTAATACGCATGCTCATATGTATCTATCTCATTTACATAGACATAGCATAATACATTACTCGAAAACTCATTTTAAACCATGTTTGAATAGTCTAGTCATGCTTAGCCACATGTGAACACATCCGTCATTTCTAGAGGCATAAAGTGTCCTAGCATGCTTGCTTGAAAGGTCATAATACTATTTACACCATGTTCAAGACTATTAGTTCTCAAAACTTCTAAGTTTTCCTTCAAAACATTCTAGGCCAAGCTATAATTCTAGCATATGCAAGATAACTTACAACAAACTTCATTTCATACCCATGTACCTATGCTCCAAGGTCAGATTCTAAAGGACAATAAATTCATCAAGTTTTATTTTCAAAACTTTAAGTTTCTTTGAATATTTCATGTTAAACCAACTAATATCATTCATTACATGCATAGCAACCTTAGTTCATATGTTAGACTCCTTTTAATACTTATTGAAGTCTAACTAGCATGCCTCACATATCAGAAAACACAAAATTTACATTTCGTTTCTGCATAAGGGCGCGGCCGCGCTGGGTTTTCACTGAGGAATGGCGCGGTCGCGCCACTCCGGTGCAAACTCAACAAGCTTCTGCTTTTGCAGAATTTTCAGAGTTCTAACATGCCACTTTTGATTTCATCATGCCTTAAACAACTATGTTGACTTCATAAACTTAGCCAAACTCAGTACACATGTTGGCATTTCCTCTTCAATCAATTAACAAGTAAATCTTAAGAATTTACCAAACTTGATAATCAAGAACATGTTATAGGGTATTACCTCTAAGCAAATGAAATGCTAATACTTTGCTCCTAGCTTCAGATTGCCTTCTTATTTCAGCACACTCACACTCAAACTCAAATCAAAAAACTAGCAACTTCAATTTGAGAAGGAATAGCTTCTATTTATAGAGAATGTTTTACACAGACAAAGCCATTGCCTTAGAGTTCAAACTCAATAGAAAGAGGGAGAATCCAATGGGCAAGGAGGAGTTGGTAGGAGTGGTTGAATTTCACTATTTGGGCCACTCCCTCCTTCATCATAGTGACTTTGCTGAATTTGAGAATGAGAGATAAGCTAGGCCATTTACACGTTAATGAGGAAATGGGACAACCCTTATAAACTCAGCATTAGCAAATTGGTGCAAGCATACTTAATTTATCTCTTATTTGGACTACACAAGTCACACTTGATAGTTTAATATTATTACCTTATGATAAGTTAGGGGGTACATATACACATATATATGTACACATATACATATGCACACCCACATATAAATAAGTATACTCATATCTTGAATATACACCATTACATATAATCATGTACCTCATGTACATTGAGTTAATCCCAATAATATTTTAATTGGGCTAAATATAATTTCTAACATAATTCAATTGGGCTAATTACTATTATTTACCCATCTCAATATCTATGTCACACAAGGCTTATTAATGTAAGCTTAGTAATTAATAGTCCTCAAGCTCACAAAATAATATTATTCTCAATATCATATCTTATAATATGTTCAAAATGTAATACTATTACATTACTTATTTATATGCTCTCATAACATATATACTTGCACAAAGCAATTAATTCATATAATAATACTAATTAATCCATTTAATTATTCCTTCATTAATTTATTTAATGAATTGCTCATTCCACCACTTTGCCAAACTAGACATATCTCACAAGCTTAAATTAAGCTCATTATCACTTTCACCATATCACTTAATCATCTTATGTTCAATTTATTTAAAACTATTATCTCTCAAGGTTCACATAAACACATATGTCGTGAACGGAAATATTCAAATATTATTTATAACATTTACAGTAATAAAGTAACTCAGGTTATTTAGTAAATTAAAATAACTTAGTTTTCTTTTATAAATTTAACCCTCTTGGAAATACATTACTATTATAAAAATTATGTATTCCACCATAACATGACATACAATGTTTTTATTACAATTTTGGAAACTAAAGACGTTAATTATAATAAAAGAATTCACTCATTATCTCAAGATAATATTCTTAATATAATATCTATGTCTCATTAAAGTAATTACAAGTACGACACATGTACACATATTATATATAGAAAATAGATAATAAGTTTATTTCCTATTATTATAAATTATTTTTATCAATTTATTTACATATAGCAAATACATTTTAATATATTTACCATATTATTTAATCATACATATTACCTCATACAAAGCTATATGAGGTAATATCATTATATAAAATAATATTCTCCCTTCATTTAAATAATTCAATGCTAGAATTTATTTTAATATCCTTTATACAATATACAATAATTATTTCTCTTTCTTTCTATAAATTGTCCCAAAATAATTTTTTCAATCTATAAATTTTAGCCATATGTCAATTATTAATTAATTCTCTAACCAATATTTATCTAAAGGTATATTGGTTTCTTCTCTCTTTAACAATGTATATATTTTATTAACGTTATTCAGAACATTAAACTCTCACACATATTACCATGTGAAGTAATATATATAAAAAGTACTAACTATAATTACATACTCAACACATGTATTAATTCACCATTAACTTAAATGAATTAAACCCTTTACTACATCACCATAGTTAATTAAGGTTTTAATTATTCAAATTATATTATTTTATAATATAACTTTCAATTTAAATTAACCAATATTTATTCTCGTTAGTTAATTCCCATAATTAACTAATTCATGCTTTACTATCTTAATCCATCCATGGACAGCTTAAGCACTAATTGTATCTCATACTTATTTACAAGTCTAAACCTAGCACACATCGAGTCTTTAATAGTATTCAATATAGCATACTGAGTGGTTTTCCACAAACAACCAACAAATTAGTTTCCGTCTCGTCTACGCTGTTTTAACAATAAGTTAGATCGGTTATTAATTCGTATATACCTCCGCTCTCTGAAGGAATCGTTTAGCCCAGCTACTATACATCAACCATTAAAGGTACGATTGCACTACCTTAGACTTAACATTTACTCGTACATATACTCAAGAAAATGGTGATTATCAAAGATATTTACTGTCACCAACTTACTATGATAAAATAATTTTATAAATTAATTAATATCAATAGATAAATTTTATCCATCTCCTTTACTTCAAATAAATTGTCTCTACAAATATATCATAATAATATATTTTTTTAAACACAAAAATCACATATTACATAGTTCATATTACCCTATGCAACACAATTCCACCTACCACATAACACATATATATTCTTATTTGAACCCAACACATGCCTTAAGAATTTTATTTATTAAATTCTTATTTTAATAATTACTGAAAATTTTGGTTCTTACAATATGCATGTTGTGAGTTTAGATTCACGTTATGTGGTTAGTTAGCAAGTTAAGTTTACGAACTACGTTGTTAAGTTGAACTTAAGTGAGAAGTTCAATGGTTAAACGTAGTGGTTATGAAACTAATCGATATTGTAAACGTAATGTAATATGTAAGATAATTGTGGAACGTGATTGTAAATTGTAGCTTGTGCACGAGGCAAGTGTTCTAAACTCAAACTTTACTTTTATTGAGCAAGTTGTTCTATCATTTTTTGTTATAATTATGCAAGTTATTTTATACTCTAACATTTCTATTGAGCAAGTATATTGTTGAAGTCATTATTGAATTAATATAACCTTGACTTAATTTGTGACACCCCCAAATTCGGGTACTTTAATTTTCACGAGATTTGATGTTCACTGTACAAATATCATCTATCTATCTACCCAATATAAATGCAACCATGCAATAGATAGAAATAAAAGCAACATCTCCTCTTATGGGGTTACAACATCTGAATAAAAATACAAAATCAATCCAGGTCATACTAACCTTAAATCTCAAATGCGAAAACGTAAATAAATAATAAGCCTTACACAACTTTAACATAAGTTTTAAACATAAACATATCAAATAAACAACAAGTCTTTATCACTTGTTGACCTTGCCCTTGCCTTTGCTAGTAGAAGGCTCGTCGGACCTTTCATTCTTAATTGCAATGTTATTATTACGCAAGAGTGAGCACGATTGCCCACAAGTATAATAATATAACAATAATATAATAACATGCGAGTGAATCAAAGACTTCTGAAATAAAAAAACTCGACTTTTGAATCAAGAAAGAATACAAGAATCAAAAGAACATCTGAGGGTTATAAGACCTTGAACTATATGTAACGAATGAGAATTTTATATATTAAATTTTAATATTTATTGAATTAAATAAATATTTTAATTGATTTATTTATTGAGTTAAATAAATAAATTATGTGATTATTGTTGAGTACTTTAATTAAGTGTAATATATTAATTAAATGAATATTTAATATTTTATTTAATTGATATGTGATGATTTTATGGTATAGTTCTAATTTGATTGAGATAATTAAATTAGATGAAGTTTATGTGATAATTGTTACATGAAATTATAATTAGCGAGTAATTATAATTGTTATGTGGTAATTTTTATGTGATTAATTGATGTTAGCTTTTATTTAATTAAATTAGAATGTTAAGATTTAATTAAATAAAATATAACATTAAAAATATGTGCTAAAAGATTTATTGAAAGAATAAAACTATTTTAAATCCGTTTTGCCGAACGAGGCCCTTACACCTCTTTTAACTCTGTTTTGCCAAACAGGACCTTAGTTACTAAAACCTGTTTTTTAAAATTAAAGCTGTTTTTCCAAACAAGCCTTAGGGATTTTAAAATTCAAAAATATATAACTTATATATTAATTGTTAATTAGTAATTGATAATTATTATATACATTAAGTAATTGTCAGTTACATATGTTATGTAAGTATACAAATTATATGTTATACAAAATAGTTTTACGTTAGTTGAATTAGAAGAACAAAACAAAGAAGAACAGAGAAAAAAAAGAGAGAAGAGAGAAGAAGAAGAAGAGGGAAGAAGAAGAGAAAGAAAGGGAAAGCTTGAGAAATCAAAGCAACAATCAACTTCATCTTCTTCCTATCACTAAGCCAAAGGGTATAATCCTAACCTATTAGAAGTTTTATTTTCATTTTCTTCGTACTGTAGTTCTCTGTTAATTGAGTTTCTATGAAAATTTCATAAACATGAATTATATATGCAATTTATGTTATAAACATGTTTATATATGATTAATATAGTTGTCTAAGTGATTAAATTCATGTAAATATGTTGAACATGAAAAAATCATGTTCATAGCAATTTACAGTGAACTTATTTTGAAAATAGTCTTTAAATTATCAAAATTGGTGGTTGATTATGCTTTGTTATGAAAATTGATAATGGAGTATGATAATATGTTAAAAAATAAAGTTAATACAATTGGAATTACATTATTTGGTTTAAAAACGAACTCACAGTATCAATTTTTGTCAAAGAACGCTTATGAATGGTGTTTTCTTAAAAAAAATCATGAAAATTGTGTTTGATTATGTGTTGTGGGGTTTATGTATGTTATAATCATGTTAGAACTTTAAGATTTTATTTTCATAAAGTTTTATATACGTCATGATGATTAAAATCAAACTTTGGTGCGAAGAAATAAGCCAAATTGGCTTATTCCTCTGCACGATCGCGAGCTGGGGGAACCCATCAGTAGTGGGCCCCGCCTCAGCTGGGATTTTGCCTAGAGAACCCCTCCCCAGCGGGGGTAGTGGCTGTCCGGGAAAAGTTTTCATGTTTCATGTAGTTTTTGTGCAGTGTTTGCTTAGCTAACTTAATGTGATAACGTGTTAAGTGTATTAGACAATGAGATAACATATTTTTGATATGTTTAAGATAATTTAAAGTTTTATATTAATATGTTATATATGTACTTGGATATTATTGACATAAGGTACAATACGATAGTTTAAAATGTTATGTGCGTATGTTGTGCATGTTGTGAGTGTAGACTCACGTATGTGTTTAGTTTGCGACTTATGTTGTAAACCACGTTGTGAGTTGAACTTAAGTAAGAAGTTCAACAGTTTAAACGTCATGGTGAGGTACTAATTGATGTTATAAATATTATATAAAATGTAGGATAATTGTGGAAGTGATTTGGAAGTATAAAGTGTAGCTTGCGCTTGAGGCAAGTTTCCTATCCCTAAAAAAAACTTGTTATTTATATTGTGCAAGTTCTCTAACCCTTACTCTTTATATCATGCAAGTTTGTTTTCGATTCTTAACTTGTTAATTATTGTACAAGTTATGTTGTATTCTAATATTCATAATGAACAAGTATTGAACTTATTATTGAATTAATACGATCTTGACTTATTTGTTCAAGCAAGATCTACTTAATCTTTCAAATGCTTTAAGTTATTTCTAAAGCATGCCTAGTTATATTATGAAGTCTATTTTTATGACTTATATTTGATTCATAATTCTTATATTATCGAACTATTAAATTATTGTGAGTCGATTCAACTACTCCTTAGTTGATGATAGTTGAATACTCCAAATTTCCTTTTAGCTATCCAAACCAAACTTTTTTTGGTGCGGACTTGTATCAAATACTGAAATGAACAACCCTATTTATTAAGGGAGGTTACTACGCCAAAGCGTTAAATTTTTGTGCATAATACATGGTACGAAGGGCTGATCCCCCTAAGTACGAGTTGAGAGTCCATAGTCTAAATGACTGTTAAAGGCTTTAATAGTTCAAGGTCTTATGACTCTCAGATGATTTCAATATTCGAAATTCTAAATATTGATGAAAGAATTATTATTCACTTCTTTATTGTTGATGAAAGTAAAGTTATTCAAATCTTTTGAAGTTATTCAGTTATATCATATTATTGTTGTATTCCAAGTGAGCTTTTGTTTGCTTACTCTTGCATATTTAATAATCTCTTGCAGTTAAAGCCGAGAACGTTAACGTACCGTCAACAAGTAAAGGGAAAGGCAAGATGAACAAGTGAAGACTTGTTGTCTTTGATTGTAATAAGACTTCATTTATGATATTTTATTGCCGCACTTATTTGTTATGTTAAGGTTAGCAAACCTGAGATATTTTTGGATTAAGGTTGTAATCTTTTTTATAAGGAAGATTTTATTTAATGATGAGGTTGTAATTTATTTTGCATTCCTTATTATTGAGTAGATATATGTTTTATTAAGATAGTGAGCACCAAATCCCGTGGAATCGAAGTACCCGGATTTGGGGGTGTCACACTATGTCCTAGGTTGTCAAGTGTTTATACTTGAAACCTTTAACAGTCATAAGACTATGGACTCTACTTCTCGTACTTAGGGGGATCAGCCCTTAGTACCATACTATACACAATATCTTAACGCTAAAGCATCGTCAATCCCCTATAATAGGGTTGTTCATCTCAGTTTGACATCAGAGTCCGCACTAAAGGAAGTTTGGTTTGGATAAGCTGAATAATAGTTCTAAAATTTAGAACGCTCATCAACTATGGACTAGTCGAATCAATAAGGGTTCGCTAGTCTTACAAGGTACAACAATAAAGATATTCAATTTGAATAACAACTCTCAAGAGTATACAATTTAGAAAATATTGTATAACTGAAGTAATACTTAAAAAGGGTTATAATATGTCATCTGAAATCTTGAACTTGAATAGTAAGAACAAGAACTTGATTGACATAGAATTATAAGTATCAAACTTGCTCAATCGAAGAATTTAGAATTTAAAGAAACTTGTTTAACAATAATAAGTTAAGGATAGAATACTTGCTCAATGTAAAAGTAAGGTTTAGAAACTTGCCTCGTGCGCAAGCTACAAATCTAGTTACAATTCAATTTCTCAACGTCCTACACATTACATTATGCATACGATGTCGATTAGTTTTGTCACTTCTATGTTCAACTGTTGAACTTTTCATTTAAGTCAACTTACAACTTGGTTCATAGAGTTAACTTATTAACTAACCACATAACATGAGTATGAATTCACAATATGCGTATCATAAAGGTATAATCCTTCAAATAATCATAATCAAGTTTTACAGTCACAATATTCAAGTTCGCACTTAGTTTGTTAACTTAAACCTTCACATTATCTTATACATGTCAATAACTTAGTTTATTAATCATGAACTTCAAATCATATAATATTCATGTTTATAACTTAGAACAACATCTTTTATTGTCGAGAGCACTACACTTGCGTACGTGCATGTCCAACGCCCTCCGATTGACTCCGAATACGCATCAGTCACAAAGATGACCATTTTGACCCATGTTAACGACTTCAAATCGAACAAATTAAAGAATGAAAGTTGTAGGTCTACTCGTTATCTTTCTGAATCATCATGAATCGCCTTAATCGGAGTTTGTATGAAAAAGTTGTGCTTATTTTACTACAGGAGGTCAAAATAAAATTTTTTTCCTCTGCACTACCACTGTTGGGGAGGGGGTTAGGCCCGCTGGGGCGGGTATAATCTATATGGGGCCCGCTGGGGCAGTTATAAAGCTAGCTAGGGCGGGCATGCCCTTGCGGTTCAGCAACAGTTCGCGATTTTGACAGTTTTATGCCAATTAAATGCAAATCAAACTAGTACCGTGATTTCTATGAAGTATAAACTTTATAGAAATATCATATAATGATTCTAACATGTTTTTAACACTTTATATCATATAATTACTCGAATCAAATCATGAAATTTCATTGTTCTTGGTGTTCTTGACGGTTTTGAAGAAAAACATAAAATTTTACGTTACGGATTCGTTATAACTTTGAATCCGTCCGTTCAAAGTTTGTTTTCTTTGGCTTAACATGTATTATCATAAGTTACTGACAAATTTAAGTTAAACAAACAATCCATGGCATACAATTATTCGTAAGGTCCATAAGGGCCATATATACAACTTGTATACTCTGTAACTTTTGAAAAACTCAATTAAAACATAATTACATGAAATTGATGGTTTGAAAACATACATAGATGGTAGAAAACATGTTATGATTATATCTTAACATTTATATACACATAAATCATCAATTAATGCATTGATCACAAAATAATTATTTTACAGAGAACTCAAAATAGTCGTTAATGGAAAACTCTGATTATGGCATGTCTATATGAAATTGGTTACTCTAGCATATGAATACATGATATAAACCCTATAATATACATATACTAACATGTATATCATCATATACTCATCAATTATCAATCTCTTTAACCACAGAGGATTTTAAAAATAGTTTTTCATAGAAAATATAAGAAAGTAAATTAAATTTTGGGTTGAAGAGATTACCCCTTGCAATCTCTGTGAATATGATAGGAAGATGATGATAGAGACTTCTCAAATTCTTCTCCCTCAATCTTTTCTCTCAATTTCTCTCTACTTTTCTCTCTGAAACTTATTGTCTTATACAAATATATGAAGTTTGATATATGAAGAGTTATTACTAATATAGATATACGTATATACAATAACTGATGTCGTAGTGGTTAGTTAATCTCATTATGGGTTAACTGGCCAACTCCTACTAAGGCCTCGTTTGGCTTGCTCTTACTAACTCCTTCCCATTTAATTTAATTAATCTCTTATAATATAGTTAAATAATATCGCACCCAATTAATCATATAATCTTATTTAAATCAATTAAATAAAATAGAATAATTCTACATTAAATCACATAGTCACATAATTAAAATTTTCATTTATTGATTATGTCAAATCATTAAATCTCTAATTAATTATTAAATTAATTAGAATAATATTATGCATATTAAATAATTCATTTAATCAAATAAGCTTAATTAAATACATACTTTACACAATAAAATTTTCCATATTAATTTAATCAATGTAACACATATAATTAAATTAATCTACCACAATTTCATCAATTAATTACTTAATTCAATAATTAAATCATCAAAAAATATTTATTTAATTTAATAAATATTCAAATTAAATTACAAAAATTTTGTTCGTCACATCTTTCCCTCCTTAAAAGGATTTTGTCCTCAGAATCATGGTTCAATTAAAAATTTCGCCTCGTTACATTCTCCCCCCTTACAAAGATTCTGTCTTTAGAATCGCTTACATATAAATTAAGTAAATAATTGCAGGTAATTCTTCATCATATGCTCTTCGAGTTCCCACGTAGCTTCTTCAGCGTTGTGGTTCCTCCAAATTACCTTAACAGAAGGTATAACTTTATTTCTGAGAACTTGCTCTTTCATGTCAATAATCTGGACAGGAATTTCTTCATAGGATAAGTCTTTCTCAAATTGTAGAGGTTCATATTCAATCACATGTTTGTAATCGAGTTTGTAAGGTCGTAACACTGATACGTGGAAGACGTTGTGGACATTCTCTAGCGCAGGAGGTAAGGCTACCTCATACGCAACTTCTCCAATCCTTCGCTGTAACGATTGAGATTTTATATTTAATTTTAAATATTTATTGAATTAAATAAATATTTATGTGAATTATTTATTGAGTAAATAAATAGATTAAGTAAATTATGGTAAATTTTATGTGATTAATGGATGTTAGATTTTAAATGATTAAATTAGATGATTAATATTTAATTGATTAAAATATGACATTAAAGTATGTGTCAAAATGATTTATTAAAATAAAAGGAAAAGAATTTTTAAATGATTTTTTACCAAACAAGGCCCTTGTATTTGTTTTAAACCTATTTCTACCAAACAGGGCCCTAACTATCAAAAAGCTGTTTTTAAATAAACTGTTTACCAAACATGGTCTTAGCATTAATAATCAATTTTTGAAAATAACCTTGTATTGCCAAACAAGGCATTGTGATTTTTGAATTTTGTAACTTATATAATAAATGTATTTATTATATATATTAAGTAATTAGCAGTTACATATATATTATTAGTATACGTATATTATATCAGTTATAATATATCTATACTACGTTAGATTAGAAGTTAGTTTGTAAAGCTAAGAACAAAAAGAGAAAAGAAGAGCAGAGAAGTTAGAGAAGAGAAGGAAGAAGAAACTTGTGAAGGCTAGAATTAGTCATTGTATTCTTCTCCAATCATCAAAAAGGTAATTACTATCTTATAGTTTTAAAGAATTGTGATCAGTTGTTCTTCATTGTTTTGAGTTTCTGTAAATTTAGTTTTCTGTGAATTTCATGAAATTATGTAATCATGAATTTTATATATATGTATTGTATCCATGTGTTGATTGTGGTAATTGTATGACATAAGAGGATTTTAAAAAAATTAAATTACTGTAGAAATATATTTTTAACAGAAAATTCATGTTTATATGAGTTCATATAGAATTTCATGAGTGTGGTTAATGTTAATTGAGAAATTCATGCAATTGGTATGGGTTAATATGCTTATTAAGTAATTTCTGGATGCTATCTTCAACTTAGTATGTAATGCATGTATATAAGTTCGAATTGATGGAGAAAAATAGTTACAGTAGATTATTTTTGAGAAAATATGAGTTTTCATGAAAATGGCCAAATTGGATTTTTAAAACTTGTGATTATCATTGTTTAAATGATTTTGTGTTTGGAAGCATGCTTTATATATGTGTAATAGCGTATATATGTTTTACAGAGTCTATAGTACTGTATTTTTGGCGTTGTTGGCTTGTATGGGTTAATCGGTGAAGCAGAGTAACGTGGCTGTCTGCGTCTGGCCTAGTTGCTGCGCAGCTGCGCCGGCAGCAAGGCCAGGAGCAGCGCAGCTGCGCCGCTGGTCTTTTCCAGATTCTTACCCTGCGCAGCTGCGCCGGTTTCAAGGCAGCTGGCTGCGCAGCTGCGCCAGGCTCTGTTCAGAGGCAGTGAATGCTAGTCATTTGTGCAGTGTTGTTTCTAACCTAGTTTAATTATGCTATGACAGTGAGCATGTATCTAGTTGCTATAATATGTTGTTAACATAAATTTGACAAATTTATATTTATAAAAGAAAAGAAGTTTGAAAACCTTAATGTATGATTTGAATTATTATTTAAATGTGATATATGATTTAAATAATTATAATCAAAAGTAAATGTTTATTTTAAATTATAATTTGGTTAAATTATAATGAATAAAGGTTGATTTATTAAATGTTAATTTAAATTATAATTTATGTAATTATAATTTAATAAATGTATGTTTAATTGTGGATTAAATTGATAATTACATGATTAATTATAAATTGTGTAATTATAATGCATGTTATAGTTTAATTAAATATTGATTATAATTGATAAATACATGATTAATTATAAATTGTGTAATTATAAATGCATGAATGTGGTTTAATTGATTTTAAATTATAAATTGTTTATAATTTAAAAGGTAATGATAATTTAAGTAATTATAATTTGATTAAGTGTTTGAATTATAATTGTTTAATTATAATTGAGTTAAATACATAATTAATTTAATTATGTGAGTATATGTGTGATGTGATTAACTATGTGATAGTTAATTATTATTGTTTATTTAAT
This sequence comes from Panax stipuleanatus, assembly GCA_020205555.1. Taxonomy (NCBI): domain Eukaryota; kingdom Viridiplantae; phylum Streptophyta; class Magnoliopsida; order Apiales; family Araliaceae; genus Panax; species Panax stipuleanatus. The sequence continues at coordinate 72,023,139 of CM035120.1, read as the reverse complement.
CAGAATGTGAGTTAACCATGAGGGTTAACCACTTATGTGAATTAGTTACGTGTTAACTAATTTAGGTTATTGTGATTGAATATATATGTGTAGGAAGTATTAAAGTACGTGAATTGAATTAAGTAGCTTGCGCTTGAGGCAAGTCTTCTAAACCATAAGCTCATTAATTTTACGCAAGTTATCTAAACCCTAATCTTGTATTGATTTTATATGATCTCTTGAATTCATATATTCATTGTTGAGAATGTCCTTTCCATTTCAGTATTGGACAATTGTTTATTTAATTAAAATGGTCTTAACTTATTGTTCAAGTAAGATCCAATTATTATTTTAAATGCTTTAAGTTGATTCTAAAGCATATGTTAATTCATAATTCTTTTATTTTGAATTATTGGAAGTCGATTCAACTAATCCTTAGTTGATGAACGTGAATTCTAAATTACCCTTGTAAGCTTATCCAAACCAAACTTTTTTTGGTGCGGACTTGAATTCAAATTACTGAGTTGAACAACCCTATTTATTAGGGGAGGTTACTACGCATAGCGTTAAGATGTTGGTGCACAACACATGGTACGAAGGGCTGATCCCCCTAAGTACGAGTTAAGGTCCATAGTCTTATTGACTGTTAAAGGTTTAAATAGAAATATTTATAACCTAGGACAAGAGTTCAAAGGTCTTATGACCCTCAGATAAATTCTATATCCAAATTTTAATATTGATAGAGAATTATTATTCAATTCTTTATTATTGAAGCAAGCTAAGTTGTTAAGATTTTCTTAAACATATTCTTTCATGTCTATATTATTGTTAAACTCCAGTGAGCTGTGGTTTGCTCACTCTTGCATTAAATAACAATTTAAGTTAAGGTTGATAACACTGATGATCCGTCTACAAGTAAGGGCAAGGGAAAGCAAAGCAAGTGAAGACTTGTTTTTTTTATTTAATTGAGAATGATTGTAATAATTAAATGTTATGTTTTATTTCCGCACTTTATTATATTCATGTCAAGGTTAGAGTAACCCTGGGATTGATTTTGAGAAGGTTGTAACCCTTGTTTTAAGGGAGATTTTGTTATTTTAATTTAAGTTGTAGTTTATTGTGCATTATTCATTGGGTAGATATATGTTATATTAGAAAGTGAACACCAAATCATGTGGAAACGAAGTACCCGGATTTGGGGGTGTCACAGGTTGGTATCAAAGCTATAGGTTATGAAACCTTAGGTGGGAAAAAACCTTAGGTAGTAGCCTTATGGTAAGATCGAAAAGATAGATGTGATAGGTAAAAGATAATAAACTACCTTATGTGTCTATGTGTTTACATTTTAGTATTCGAAGAGTGACGATTCGTTATCACGTAATAATGAACTTTAAAATTCTTTTGTCCGAACGTTGGAGAACCTAGTCAGGCTAGAGAGGATGTACCTCAGGTTCCTAGAGAGGAAGAGCCCCGTGACATACATATTGTCTGGGAGCAGCTGGTTAGGAGAGAGCCATCTCCAATGATCACCGTAGCTGGTCGGGAGCGTGAGCTGACACCTATTCCAGAGGATGAGGACGAGGATGAGTCTGAAGAGGAGGAAGAGGATCCCGAGGAGGAATTCCCACCTCACTCTACTAGTGCTGAGATGTACGAGGCAGTCTACGATAGCAATGTGGAACTTCAGGGACGAGTAGGAGATCTCGAGGAGACTATTCAGCAGCGGGACGAGACTATCGAAGAGATGGATAGTGAACTAGGAGATGCACAATGGAACCTGATACATATGGAGGTCGAGAGAGATGCTGCTCGATTTGAACTGGCAAAGCTGAAGCAAGACATCCAGGAGGAGTCAAGGAAGCGTGCCAGAGCTGAAGAGTCAAGCTTGAGGGCTAATCAACGAGCCGATCGAGCTGAAGGTGAAGCTGAAGCCAAGAGGGCCAAGCTGAGGGAAACAGAATATGCTTTTCATACGGCGATAGAGAGAGCTCAGGATCGTATTTTCTACTACCCAGCTCAGTTCCAAGGTTTACCGTGGTATGTGGTGGACCGAAGAACGGCATTTCGGGTAATGGAAGAGGAACGCAGAGAGGCTGCGAGACGCATTAATATGCCAAGGCAGTGGTAGTAGTGGTAGTAGTAACAGTAGTGGTAGAGTTTGTTATGTATTGCATGTTTTGTAATAAGTAACGAAAATCCCATAATTTGAGATAAGAATGGGATGAGTTAATAATGTAATCCTGCAACTTTTCCAGTTCAGGAAGGATGATGTAAATGGTAGAAATGCTATCTGTTTGATGTTTTTAAAACTACAACTGATGGATAAAAGAAGTTCATGGACGTGCTTGGTGTTCTATGTGAATTGAATTATTTAAACGTTTAAGTATGAACTTGGATACTTAATAATTGAATAAAGGGTCTAATAATAATAATTTCTTAACAGAAAATGCCTCCTAGAAGAAGAGTAATGCGTCAAAATCCCGAGGGTTCGACGAACAACAACAATAACGATGGGACGAATCCCAATTCAGTTCAGCAGTTGGTGAACCTGTTGACCGGAGCTCTTGTGAATCAACCGCAGATGTAGGGTACTACTTTCAAGGAATTCAAGGCAGTAAGACAGCCTGAGTTCAAAGGATCGACTAACCCTATCGAAGCTCAGACATGGGTTATGGAAATGGAGAAGGTATTTAACGTGGCTAGAGTAGGAGAAGACCAAAAGACAACGTTCGCGGCTTTCATGTTGAAGTCGGATGCAAGTTTTTGGTGGCAGGCTAACAAGACTCGAGAGGGAGAGGGAGTCATCACGTGGGAACGTTTCAAGGAAATGTTCTACGAGATGTATTTTCCAGTGAGTTCGCAGGACCAGATGGAGGTCCAGTTCCTAGAACTTAAGCAAGGAGGGATGACGGTGTCTGAGTATGCCGCTTAGTTTAACGAGTTGGCCAGGTTCGCTACATACCAGGTCAGCACTGACGCTAGGAAAGCGAGAAGGTTTGAGCGGGGACTAAAGCCTTGGCTCTACAGCAAGGTTTCCAAGTTCCAGCTGAATACATTTGCAGCGGTGCTGGAGAAAGCCATACTTGCTGAAGGAGGAAGCGAAGCGGTAACGAAGTTCAACCAAGATAAGAAGAAGAAGAATGAAGTAGAAACCAAGACTGGGGGTTTCACAGGCAGCGTTGTGAACCAGAAAAGGAAGTGGTCTGATAATATCTCTGCTGGGAGTCAGCAAGGAAGTCAGCAGAAGAGGAAGTTCGAAGCATGTGCTACATGCGGTAAGAATCACACTGGCGTGTGCATGAAGGGGAAGCGGGTGTGCTTCAACTGTGGTCAGGAAGGCCACATCGCGCCTAATTGCCCAAAACCGAAGAAGGGAGCTTGCTTTACATGTGGATCCAAAGATCACATGGCTCGCAACTGCCCGAAGAAGCTGATGGCAGGGTCAACAGGGAATGGAGGGAATGGAAGCGGCAGTACCGTTACTATCGCTGCACCATTGCAAGCTGTTCGACCCACTGCACGGACATTCAATATGACAGTGCAGGATGCTGTGCAATCAAAAGACGTGGTGTCAGGTATTATTCCGGTCAATAGTATAAATGCATATGTATTATTTGATTTGGGTGCTACTTGTTCATTCATATCTGATGATTTTGCTAAAACCTTAGACTTACCTGTAGAGGAATTAGGTTACCCTTTGAACATAGAGATTGCGAATAGGGAGGTTATTCCTGTTAGGAGCGTTTATAGGAACTGTAGATTGGACATTAAGGGTCAGGAACTTAGAGTAGATTTGATTCCGATTAAACTTGGGGAATTCGACGTTATACTGGGTATGGATTGGTTGTTCAACCATGGGGCGGTAATCGACTGTCAGAAGAAGTCGGTAAACCTTACGACTCCGTCAAAGTTGGTGTTCTATGGTAGCAAATCGCCTAGGCAAGCGAGTTTTCTGACGATTATGCAAGCCAAGAAACTTCTGACGCAAGGCTGTGTAGGATATCTAGCCTACATAGTAGATTCGCATAAGGAAAGCCCGAAGGTGGAGGAGATATCGGTAGTTAAGGAATTTGTGGATGTTTTTCCTAGCGATTTACCAGGACTTCCGCCAGATAGGGAGACAGAGTTGTGATCGATCTAGCGCCGGGAATTGCTCCGATTTCGAAGGCTCCGTACCGAATGGCTCCAATTGAGATGAAAGAACTGATGATTTAACTGCAAGAATTACTGGACAAGAAGTATATTCAACCAAGCGTTTCGCCGTGGGGAGCGCCTGTCTTATTCGTGAAGAAGAAGGATGGGTCGATGCGTCTTTGCATTGATTATAGAGAGTTGAATAAAGTTACGATCAAGAATAGGTATCCTTTACCTAGGATCGATGACTTGTTTGATCAACTGAAGGGTGCGAGGTACTTCTCAAAAATTGATTTGAGAAGCGAGTATCATCAATTGAAGGTGAGAAAGGAAGATATACCGAAAATGGCTTTTAGAACTCGGTATGGTCATTACGAGTTCTTGGTGATGTCATTTGGTCTCACGAATGCCCCAGCTGCATTTATGGACTTAATAACAGGGTATTCAAGCCATTTCTGGACAAGTTCGTGGTAGTGTTCATTGATGACATCCTGGTTTATTCCAAGACCGAGGAGGAGCATGCTGAACACTTACGACTAACCTTAGAATCCCTGAGACGAGAGAGGCTTTACGCTAAATTCTTGAAATGCGAATTTTGGTTGAAACGTGTGCAATTTCTTGGCCACGTGATCGACAAGGATGGTATTTCGGTAGATCTGTCGAAGGTTGAAGCTGTTATAAATTGGGAACAGTCGAAGACGCCGTCCGAAGTGAGGAGTTTCTTGGGATTGGCAGGTTATTACCGGAGATTTATCCAAGACTTTTCTAGAATCGCAACTCCGTTGACGAATTTGACTCGTAAAACAGTTAAGTTTGTTTGGACGGAGAAGTGTGAGGAGAGTTTTCAAGAGTTGAAGAAGAGGCTGAGTACTGCGGCTGTATTGTCTTTACCAGATAGTTTCGAAAATTTCGTAGTATATAGCGATGCCTCACATAAAGGATTAGGCTGTGTATTAATGCAGAGCGGCAAAGTCATTGCCTATGCGTCACGTCAGCTGAAGGATTACGAGAAGGGGTATCCGACCCATGATATAGAATTGGCGGCAGTAGTGTTTGCCCTGAAGATTTGGAGGCACTACTTATATGGAGAGAAGTGTGAAATATACATAGATCACAAGAGTCTGAAGTATATATTTACCCAGAAGGATTTGAACATGCGCAAAAGAAGATGGTTGGAGCTGATTAAAGACTATGATTGCGAGATACTTTACCATCCGGGTAAAGCTAATGTTATCGCTGACGCTTTAAGCAGGAAAGGTCGGGAGAAGCTGAACGTATTAACTGATCAGGATCGGTTGATAGAACAAATGGCTAGATTAGAATTGGAAGTGAAGTTTCCGAAGGAATCGGATGAGTTGTTGTTTCAAGTAACCAATGGTTCTACTCTAGTAGATAAGGTGAAAGAAGCACAATTCAATGATGAAGAATGTGAAAAGATTCGGAAGAGGATAACCGAAGGTGAAGAGTTCAAATTCAAGATCGGTAACGAAGGACTGTTGCGGTTTGAAGGTAGAATATGGGTACCGCCAGTACCAGAGGTCAAAGAGGAGATTCTAAGCGAAGCTCATAGTTCTAGATATTCTATTCACCCTGGGAGTACGAAGATATACCAGGATCTCAGGCATCATTTCTGGTGGCCGAATATGAAGAGGGACGTTGCGGAATGCGTTGCGAAGTGCTTAACGTGCCAGAAAGTCAAAGCAGAACACCAGAGACCAAGTGGACTGCTGCAACCGTTAGAAATTCCAGAGTGGAAGTGGGAGCATATCACGATGGATTTCGTGGTAGGTCTTCCAATGACTTATAAAGGATTTGATGCGATATGGATTATAGTGGATCGACTGACGAAGTCAGCCCACATTTTGCCAATCAGGGTTAAGTACAACCTGGATAAGCTAGCGAAGCTATACGTGAAGGAAATTATTTCTCGACATGGTGTTCCGGTGTCGATTGTGTCTGACAGAGATCCGCGTTTTACGTCGAATTTCTGGAAGCGTTTGCAAGAAGGTATGGGAACGCAATTGCGAATGAGTACAGCGTATCATCCTCAGACTGATGGACAAAGCGAAAGAACAATTCAGACACTTGAGGATATGCTGAGAGCTTGTGTGATGGACTTCAAAGGAAGCCGGGAGGATCATCTACCATTGGTGGAGTTCGCCTACAACAATAGTTATCATGCGAGTATTGGCATGCCGCCTTACGAAGCATTATACAGCAGAAATGCAGAACACCTTTGTGCTGGGATGAAGTCGGTGAACGTCAATTGTTGGGACCAGAATTGGTACAACAAACCGCCGAAATTGTGAAGCTGATCAGAACGAGATTAGTTGCTGCTCAAGACAGACAGAAGAAGTGTGCCGATTTACATCGACAGAACCGAGAATTCTTACCAGGAAGTTTTGTGTTCCTAAAAGTATCTCCCTGGAAGGGGAAAATTCGATTCGGTAAGAAGGGGAAGCTGAGTCCCCGATTCATTGGACCTTTTGAGGTATTACGAAAGGTGGGCGAGGTTGCTTACGAGATTGCATTACCTACGGAGCTCGAGAATATACATAATGTCTTCCATATTTCTGTGTTAAGATCTTACAAGCATGATTATAAATATATAATAGAATATGAACCTTTGCTATTTGATAAAGACTTAACGTATGAAGAAGTGCCTGTTCAAATAATTGATAGAAAGGAACAAGTACTTAGGAATAAAGTGATACCTTCTGTTAAGGTAATCTGGAGAAACCACAGTGCTGAAGAAGCTACGTGGGAACTCGAAGATGTTATGATGAAATCTTATCCGCTTTTATTTGCTTAGTTGTGTGTAACCCCTTATATACTGATTCTGGGGACAGAATCCTTTTAAGGAGGGAAGAATGTAATAGATGAGATTTTTTTTTATGTGTGATTCTGGGGACAGAATCCTTTTAAGGAGGGAAGATTGTAAAGATTGAGATTTTATATTTAATTTTAAATATTTATTGAATTAAATAAATATTTATGTGAATTATTTATTGAGTAAATAAATAGATTAAGTAAATTATGGTAATGATTTAATTAAGTGTTACATATTAAATTAATGAATGTTATTTAATTGATATGTATATATATTAATGTTATATTATAGTTCTAATTTAATTGAGATAATTGAATTAGATGAATTATGTGATGAAGTGTTACATGAATTATAATTAGCGGGTAATTATAATTATGTGGCAAATTTTATGTGATTAATGGATGTTAGATTTTAATTGATTAAATTAGATGATTAATATTTAATTGATTAAAATATGACATTAAAGTATGTGTCAAAATGATTTATTAAAATAAAAGGAAAAGAATTTTTAAATGATTTTTTACCAAACAAGGCCCTTGTATTTGTTTTAAACCTATTTCTACCAAACAGGGCCCTAACTATCAAAAAGCTGTTTTTAAATAAACTGTTTACCAAACATGGCCTTAGCATTAATAATCAAATTTTGAAAATAACCTTGTATTGCCAAACAAGGCATTGTGGTTTTTGAATTTTGTAACTTATATAATAAATGTATTTATTATATATATTAAGTAATTAGCAGTTACATATATATTATTAGTATACGTATATTATATCAGTTATAATATATCTATACTACGTTAGATTAGAAGTTAGTTTGTAAAGCTAAGAACAAAAAGAGAAAAGAAGAGCAGAGAAGTTAGAGAAGAGAAGGAAGAAGAAACTTGTGAAGGCTAGAATTAGTCATTGTATTCTTCTCCAATCATCAAAAAGGTAATTAATATCTTATAGTTTTAAAGAATTGTGATCAGTTGTTCTTCATTGTTTTGAGTTTCTGTAAATTTAGTTTTCTGTGAATTTCATGAAATTATGTAATCATGATTTTATATATATGTATTGTATCCATGTGTTGATTGTGGTAATTGTATGACATAAGAGGATTTTAAAAAAATTAAATTACTGTAGAAATATATTTTTAACAGAAAATTCATGTTTATATAAGTTCATATAGAATTTCATGAGTGTGGTTAATGTTAATTGAGAAATTCATGCAATTGGTATGTGTTAATATGCTTATTAAGTAATTTCTAGATGCTATCTTCAACTTAGTATGTAATGCATGTATATAAGTTCGAATTGATGGAGAAAAATAGTTACAGTAGATTATTTTTGAGAAACTATGAGTTTTAATGAAAATGACCAAATTGGATTTTTAAAACATGTGATTATCATTGTTTTAAATGATTTTGTGTTTGGAAGCATGCTTTATATATGTGTAATAGCGTATATATGCTTTATAGAGTCTATAGTACTGTATTTTTGGCGTTGTTGGCTTGTATGGGTTAATCCGTGAAGCAGAGTAACGTGGTTGTCTGCGTCTGGCCGAGTTGCTACGCAGCTGCGCCGGCAGCAAGGCCAGGAGCAGCGCAGCTGCGCCGCTGGTCTTTTCCAGATTCTTACCCTGCGCAACTGCGCCGGTTTCAAGGCAGCTGGCTGCGCAACTGCGTCAGGCTCTGTTCAGAGGCAGTGAATGCTAGTCATTTGTGCAGTGTTGTTTCTAACCTAGTTTAATTATGCTATGACAGTGAGCATGTATCTAGTTGCTATAATATGTTGTTAACATAAATTTGACAAATTTATATTTAGAAAAGAAAAGAAGTTTGAAAACCTTAATGTATGATTTGAATTATTATTTAAATGTGATATATGATTTAAATAATTATAATCAAAAGTAAATGTTTATTTTAAATTATAATTTGGTTAAATTATAATGAATAAAGGTTGATTTATTAAATGTTAATTTAAATTATAATTTATGTAATTATAATTTAATAATTGCATGTTTAATTGTGGATTAAATTGATAATTACATGATTAATTATAAATTGTGTAATTATAATGCATGTTATAGTTTAATTAATTATTGATTATAATTGATAAATACATGATTAATTATAAATTGTGTAATTATAAATGCATGAATGTGGTTTAATTGATTTTAAATTATAAATTGTTTATAATTTAAAAGGTAATGATAATTTAAGTAATTATAATTTGATTAAGTGTTTGAATTATAATTGTTTAATTATAATTGAGTTAAATACATAATTAATTTAATTATGTGAGTATATGTGTGATGTGATTAACTATGTGATAGTTAATTATTATTGTTTATTTAATCAGAATGTGAGTTAACCATGAGGGTTAACCACTTATGTGAATTAGTTACGTGTTAACTAATTTAGATTATTGTGATTGAATATATATGTGTAGGAAGTATTAAAGTACGTGAATTGAATTAAGTAGCTTGAGCTTGAGGCAAGTCTTCTAAACCCTAAACTCGTTAATTTTACGCATGTTTTCTAAACCCTAATCTTGTATTGATTTTATATGATCTCTTGAATTCATATATTAATTGTTGATAATGTCATTTCCATTTCAGTATTGGACAATTGTTTATTTAATTGAAATGGTCTTAACTTATTGTTCAAGTAAGATCCAATTATTATTTTAAATGCTTTAAGTTGATTCTAAAGCATATGTTAATTCATAATTCTTTTATTTTGAATTATTGGAAGTCGATTCAACTAATCCTTAGTTGATAACGTGAATTCTAAATTACCCTTGTAAGCTTATCCAAACCAAACTTTTTTTTGGTGCGGACTTGTATTCAAATTACTGAGTTGAACAACCTAATTTATTAGGGGAGGTTACTACGCATAGCGTTAAGATGTTGGTGCACAATACATGGTACGAAGGGCTGATCCCCCTAAGTACGAGTTAAGGTCCATAGTCTTATTGACTGTTAAAGGTTTAAATAGAAATATTTATAACCTAGGACAAGAGTTCAAAGGTCTTATGACCCTCAGATAAATTCTATATCCAAATTTTAATATTGATAGAGAATTATTATTCAATTCTTTATTATTGAAGCAAGCTAAGTTGTTCAGATTTTCTTAAAGATATTCTTTCATGTCTATATTATTGTTAAACTCCAGTGAGCTGTGGTTTGCTCACTCTTACATTAAATAACAATTTCAGTTAAGGTTGATAACGCTGATGCTCCGTCTACAAGTAAGGGCAAGGGAAAGCAAAGCAAGTGAAGACTTGTTTTTTTATTTAATTGAGAATGATTGTAATAATTAAATGTTATGTTTTATTTCCGCACTTTATTATATTCATGTCAAGGTTAGAGTAACCCTGGGATTGATTTTGAGAAGGTTGTAACCCTTGTTTTAAGGGAGATTTAGTTATTTTAATTTAAGTTGTAGTTTATTGTGCATTATTCATTGGGTAGATATATGTTATATTAGAAAGTGAACACCAAATCATGTGGAAACTGAAGTACCCGGATTTGGGGGTGTCACATTCGCAGTACCTCAAAGGGTCCAATAAACCTCGGGCTCAATTTCCCCTTCTTACCGAATCTGATCTTCCCTTTCCAGGGAGAGACTTTCAAGAAAATAAAGCTACCCGATTCAAATTTTACAATCTTACAGTGTAGATTGGCATATTTCTTCTGCCTATCCTAAACCGCTACCAGTCTTGTTCGGATCACTTTGACTATCTCTGCTGTCTGTTGTACCAACTCTGGACCGAGCAATTGTCTCTCGCCAACTTCATCCCAATATAGTGGAGTTTTACACTTTCTGCCGTACAACGCTTCGTAAGGTGGCATGCTAATACTAGCGTGGTAACTGTTATTATAACCGAATTCAACAAGCGGTAGGTGGTCATTCCAGTTGCATTTGAAATCCATGATGCATGCTCTCAGCATATCTTCAAATGTCTGGATCGTTGTTTCACTCTGCCCGTCTGTCTGAGGGTGATAGGCCGTACTCATTCTCAAATGCGTTCCCATGCATTCTTGTAGTCGCTTCCAGAAGTTTGATGTAAAGCGCGGATCCCTATCAAAAATAATTAACACTTAAACTCTGTGCCTCGAAACAATCTCTTTCACATATAACCTTGCCAACTAGTCTAAGTTGAATCTGATTCTGATTGGAAGGAAATGTGCAGATTTCGTCAATCGATTAACGATAACCCATACTGCGTCGTAGCCTTTCTGAGTTGTCGGAAGGCCAACCACGAAATCCATTGTAATATGTTCCCATTTCCATTCTGGGATCTCTAAAGGTTGTAGCAACCCACTCGGCCTCTGATGTTATGCTTTCACTTTCTGAGATGTCAGACACTTTGCAACACACTCTGCAACATCTCGTTTCAGATTCGGCCACTAGAAATATTTTTGAAGATCTTGATACATCTTGGTACTACCAGGGTGAATCGAATATTATGAGCTATAAGCCTAGCTCAAAATGTCTTCCTTAATCTCTGGCACTGGCGGTACCCAAACTCTGCTCTCAAATCTCAGTAGTCCCTCACTGTCTATCTTGAACCTCGATTCGGTTCCTTCAGATATCTTCTTCTTTACCTTTTTACATTCTTCGTCCTAAAGTTGAGCTTCCTTAACTTTATCCAACAAAGTTGTACCAGCTTGCATCTGGAACAACTTCTCGTCAATCTCCATCTGATACTTCACTTCTAATTCCAGCTTCTCCATTGCTGAAATTAGCTCCTCCTGAGTAGTCAACACCATCAATTTCTCCCGACCCTTTCTGCTTAAGGCGTCGGCAACAACGTTTGCTTTACCTGGATGGTATAAAATCTCGTAATCATAGTCCTTAATCAATTCCAACCATTAGTTTTCGACGCATATTCAGGTCCTTCTGTGTGAAAATAAATTTCAGACTTTTGTGGTCTGTATATATTTCACATTTCTCTCCATAAAGATAGTGTCTCCAGATCTTCAAAGCAAATACCACTGCAGCTAACTCCAAGTCATGGGTCGGATACCCCTTCTCATAGTCCTTCAATTGTCGTGACGCATACACAATGACCATGCCATTTTGCATAAGCACATAACTAAGTCCTTTATGAGACACATCACTATAAACCACAAAATTTTTTGTGTCGTCCAGAAGAGATAACATAGGTGCTGAACTCAAGCTCTTCTTAAGCTCTTGGAAGCTTTCCTCACACTTCTCCGTCCAAACAAATTTCACTGATTTCCTAGTCAAATTCATCAGCGGAGTTGTGATCTTGAAAAAGTTCTGAATGAATTTTCTATAATAAGCTGCCAATCCAAGAAAACTTTTCACTTCCGGCGGCGTTTTCGGCTGATCCCAGTTCATCACAGCTTCGGCTTTAGAGGGATCTACCAAAATTTAGTCATTATCGATCACATGTCCAAGAAATTGCACCCTTTCAATCCAGAATTCACATTTCAAAAATTTGGCGTACAACTTCTCTCTTCTCAATGCGTCTAACGTTACTTTCAGATGCTCTACATGTTCTTCCTTGGTCTTCGAGTATACCAAAATGTCGTCAATAAAGACCACCATGAATTTGTCCAAAAATGTCTTGAACACTCCGTTCATTAGGCCCATAAATGCTGCAGGAGCATTCGTTAGACCAAATAACATCACCAGAAATTCGTAGTGACCATATCGAGTCCTAAACGCTGTCTTTGGAACATCCTCTGGCCTCACCTTTAGCTGATGATAACCACTCCTCAAGTCTATCTTTGAAAAGTATCTCGCTCCCTTCAATTGATCAAAAAGGTCGTCGATCCTCGATAATGGATATCTATTCTTAATGGTGACATTGTTTAACTCTCTATAATCGATGTAGAGCTGCATCGTCCTGTCCTTCTTCTTCACAAATAACACCAGCGCTCCCCACGATGATACGCTCGGTTGTATGTACTTCTTGTCCAATAGCTCTTGTAGTTGTACCATCAATTCTTTCATCTCTACCTGAGCCATTCGGTACGGTGCCTTCGATATTGGAGCCGTTCCTGGAGCCAAATCGATCACAAACTCAACCTCTCTGTCTGGCGGAAGTCCTGGCAGATCGTCCGAAAATACATCTGCGAAGTCCCTCGCGACTGGTATCTCCTCAATCTTCAGGTTCTCTTTACGACTGTCAACTATGTAGGCTAAATATCCTATACAGCCTTGTCTTAACAACTTCCTGGCCTGCATCATCGTCAGATAACTCGCTTCTCTAGGCGACTTGCTGCCATAAAACACAATCTTTGATGGAGTCATAAGGTTAATACATTTCTTCTGGCAATCAATTACAGCCCCATAATTGAATAGCTAATCCATTCCCAGAATAACGTCGAACTCCCCAAGTCCAATCGGGATAAGATTTACGTTTATAATGTTACCATTAATATCCACTCTATAATTTTTGTGTACGTACTTAACAGGGATCACTTCTTTATTCGCAATTTATATGTTCATAGGGTATTCTTACTCATCCTTATGCAATCCTAAGTTCTTAGCAAAGTCATCAGATATAAATGAACAAGTAGCACCCAAATCAAATAATACATAAGCATTAACTTTATTGATCAGAATGATACCTAACACCACATCGCGAGACTGCATAGCATCCTGCATTGTCATATTGAATGTCCTGGAAGTTGGTCGATTGGTTGTGGTTGGTCCCGTGATAGTTAGAGCATTGCAACCGCTGTTTCCCTTGTTCCCTCATGTTCCTGCCCCTCCAGATCCTTTCTTAGGACAGTCCCTAGCCAAGTGATCCTTTGAGCTGCAAGTGAAGTAGGTGCCCTTATTTGGGTTAGGACAGTTAGGTGCTATGTGGCCTTCTTAACCATAATTGTAGCAAACCCGTTTTCCCTTTATAAAGATCCCCATGTGAGCTTTCCCACAGGTCTGACATGCTTCAATTCTCTTCTCCTGACCTCTTTACTGATTAGCAGTTGACGAGTTGTCGGTCCACCTCCTCTTCTAATTGTTACTTCCTCCCATGTTACTGCCACTAGCCTTATTATTTCCTTCACTTTCACTCTTCTTCTTCTTCTGATCCTGATTGTACTTGGTCATGGCGTCGCTACCACCTTCAGCGAGGATGGCCTTCTCCAATACTCTAGCAAAAGTGTTCAACTGGAACATTGACACTTTGCTATACAACCAGGGCTTCAGGCCCTGTTCAAACCTCCTTGCCTTCCTCTCGTCGGTGTGCACTTGATACGCAAAAAACCTAGCCAACTCATTGAATTTCGCCGCATAGTCTGGTACGGACATATTCCCCTGCTTGAGCTCTAGAAATTGTACTTCCATCAGGTTCTAGTGAGTTGGTCGGGAAATACATCTCGAAAAAACATTTTTTAAACCTCTCCCAGGTTATTACGCCTTCTCCTCCTCGGACCTTATTTGCTTGCCACCAAAAGCTGGCTTCTGATTTTAACATGAACGTTGCGTAGGCGGTCTTCTGGTCCTCTCTGACTCTAGCGACGTCAAACACTTTCTCCATCTCCATAACCCAAGTCTGAGCTTCTATCGGGTTCGTGGAGCCTTTAAACTCTGGCGGTCCCACCGCTTTGAAGTCCTTAAATGAGGTATTTGGTGGAGCTTGAGGTTGATTGTTAATTGCTCCGGCCAATAAATTCACCAACTACTACATGGGGTTAGCATTAGCATTGGCGTCATTGTTGTTCGTTGACCCTTCTTGGGTCGGTTGACGGTTTGGTCTCCTTCTCGGCGGTATATTTCTATTTAAGATATATGCTAATTAGATCTTTATTCAATCCTTTAAATATTTAAGGCTTAACTTAAACATTTAAACATAATCACTTAACACATTATCTCAAATAAACTCTGATATTTTATTTAATCAAAAGTTTTAACATAATACGATAGCATCACCACTATTTACATCAACTATCCCGAGATAAAGAATCTACATAATTTAAATCATCAAAATATTCCTCTGTTTATAAGCACATCAGAATTTACATTATTAACATCAAGTAAGTTATCACATAATCAAACTGTTCCTATCACTGCCTACTAAGGCGTCGAACAGCTTTGCTACGCTCTTCTTCCATAATACGAGACATTGTCCTGCGATCTAGCATGTACCACGGTAGACCTTCGAACTGAACTGGATATCTCATAACTCGATCCTGGGCCTCATCAATTGCATTTTGAAGCGTATAGTGCGTCTCCTCAAGCTTGGCCTTCTTCGCCCGACAGTTATCTTCTGCCAGATCTGCACGTCGTGAATCTCTCACCCAAGCATCCTCTACTATGGCAAGCCTTTATGATTTCTCATTCAATTCATTCTTCAATTTCTCTACCTCTTCTGACTTTTCTTCACCTTGGCCCTTCTTGTGGATCAACTCCCACTCTACGTCTCCAAGACGTGTGTAAAGAGCCTCCATCTCACCATCCTTCTGCTCGATGGTAGACTGTTGAGTAACCGTCTGCTCCCTCAGCTCTTAAACAGTATCTCATAACTCTATGTTACGATCATACAGTTCGTCATACATCTCAGCACTGATAGAGTTTGGTGGGAACTCTGCAGGGTCTTCTTCATCCACCTCAGCTGCCTCAACCTGAATCTCTATCTCCTCAGAGTCCTCCTCTGAATCGAACACCGGCTCATACTCCAGACCAACGACTGTGATCAAAGGAGATGGCTCTCATCGAATCAACTGCTCCCAGACTGTGTGAATGTCTCAGAGCTCCTCCTCCCTAGCCTCTTGGGGTATAATGTCCCTAGGCTGACTGGGTTCTCCAGCATTCGACATTCTGACAAATCAAATTTTAAGTCTTAGTAATTACGTGATGCTAAATGATACCCTCACAAATATATAAGTATAAGCACATAGCACATAAGTTAATTTATTATCTTTTCTTAGAACTCGATAAGAGTTTATCATTACTATGTTCTTGATCTCTTAAAAGGCTACTACCCTAAGGTTTTCCCCCACCTAAGGTTCATAACCTATGACTTTGATACCAACCTGTGACACCCCCAAATCTGGGTACTTCAATTTCCATAGAATTTGGTGTTCACTGTACAAATATCATCTATCTATCTACCCAATATAAAGGCAACCATGCAATAGATAGAAATAAAACCAACATCTCCCCTTATGGGGTTGCAACATCTGAATAAAAATACAAAATCAATCCCAGGTCATACTAACCTTAAATCTCAAATGCGGAAACGTAAACAAATAATAAGCCTTACACAACTTTATCATAAGTCTTAGACATAAAAATATCAAATAAACAACAAGTCTTCATCACTTGTTGACCTTGTCCTTGCCTTTGCTAGTAGAAGGCTCGTCGGACCTTTCGTTCTTAACTGCAATGTTATTATTACGTAAGAGTGAGCACGATTGCCCACAAGTATAATAATATAACAACAATATAATAACATGCGAGTGAATCAAAGACTTTTGAAATAAGAAAACTCGACTTTTGAATCAAAAATGAATACAAGAATCAAAAGAATATCTGAGGGTCATAAGACCTTGAACTATGTTTAACGAATGCGAATTTTATATATTAAATTTTCATATTTATTGAGTTAAATAAATAAATTATGTGATTATTGTGGAGTAATTTAATTAAGTGTAATATATTAATTAAATGAATATTTAATATTTTATTTAATTGATGTGTGATGATTTTATAGTATAGTTCTAATTTGATTGACATATTTAAATTAGATGAAGTTTATGTGATAATTGTTACATAAAATTATAATTAGCGAGTAATTATAATTGTTATGTGACAATTTTTATGTAGTTAATTGATGTTAGCTTTTATTTAATTAACTTAGAATGTTAAGATTTAATTAAATAAAGTATAATATTAAAAATATGTGTTAAAGAATTTATTGAAAGAATAAAACTGTTTTAAATTCGTTTTGCCAAACGAGGCCCTTACACCTCTTTTAACTCTGCTTTGCCAAACAGGGCCTTAGGTACTAAAACCTGTTTTTAAAATTAAAGCTGTTTTTCCAAACAAGCCTTAGGGCTTTTAAAATTCAAAAATATGTAACTTATATATTAATTGTTAATTAGTAATTGATAATTATTATATACATTAAGTAATTGTCAGTTACATATGTTATGGAAGTATACGTATTATATCTTATACAAAATAGTTTTACATTAGTTGAATTAGAAGAACAAAACAAAGAAGAACAGAAAAAAAAAAGAGAAGAGAGAAGAAGAAGAGGGAAAAAGAAGAGAAATAAAGAAAAAGCTTGAGAAATCAAAGCAACAATCAACTTCATCTTCTTTCTATCACTAAGCCAAAGGGTATAATCCTAACATATAGTTTTAGAAGTTTTATTCTCGTGTTCTTCGTACTGTAGTTCTCTGTTAATTGAGTTTCTATGAAAATTTCATAAACATGAATTATATATGCAATTTATGTTATAAACATGTTTATATATGATTAATATAGTTGTCTAAGTGATTAAATTCATGTAAATATGTTGAACATGAAAAAATCATGTTCATAGCAATTTACAGTGAACTTATTTTGAAAATAGTCTTTAAATTATCAAAATTGGTGGTTGATTATGCTTTTTTATGAAAATTTACCATGGAGTATGATAATATGTTAAAAAAATAAAGTTAATACAATTGGAATTACATGATTTGGTTTAAAAACGAACTCACAGTATCAATTTTCGTCAAAGAACACTTATGAATGGTGTTTTCTTAAAAAATCATGAAAATTGTGTTTTGATTATGTGTTGTGGAGTTTATGTATGTTATAATCATGTTAGAACTTTAAGATTTTATTTTCATAAAGTTTTATATACGTCATGATGATTAAAATCAAACTTTGGTGCGAAGAAATAAGCCAAATTGGATTATTCCTCTGCACGATCGCGAGCTGGGGGAAGCCATCAGCAGTGGGCCCCTCCCCAGTAGGGATTTTGCCTAGGGAACCCCGCCTCAGCGGGGGTAGTGGCTGTCCAGGAAAAGTTTTCATGCTTCATGTAGTTTTTGTGCAGTGTTTGCTTAGCTAACTTAATGTGATGGCGTGTTAAATGTATTAGACAATGAGATAACATATTTTTGATATATTTAAGATAATTTGAAGTCTTATATTAATATGTTATATATGTACTTGGATATTATTGACATAAGGTACAATACGATAGTTTAAAATGTTATGTGTGTATGTTGTGCATGTTATGAGTGTAGACTCACGTATGTGTTTAGTTAGCGACTTATGTTGTAAATCACGTTATGAGTTGAACTTAAGTAAGAAGTTCAACGGTTTAAACGTCATGCTGGGTACTAATTGATGTTATAAACATAATGTAAAATGTAGGATAATTGTGAAAGTGATTTGTAATTATAAATTGTAGCTTGCGCTTGAGGCAAGTTTCCTATCCCTAAAAAAAATATGTTATTTATATTGTGCAAGTTCTCTAACCCTTACTCTTTATATCATGCAAGTTTGTTTCCGATTCTTAACTTGTTAATTATTGTACAAGTTATGTTGTATTGTAATATTCATAATGAACAAGTATTGAACTTATTATTGAATTAATGCGATCTTGACTTATTTGTTCAAGCAAGATCTATTTAATCTTGCAAATGCTTTAAGTTATTTCTAAAGCATGCCTAGTGAAAGTAGTATGCATACAAGCCAATCATGTATGATGATAAAGCATATACTTTGGAGGCAATCTTATTTATTTATTAATAAAAATATTCATTTATTAAAGGCATTTAATTATCTACATGGTGCTATTTTTATAATATGTAAATAACCCATAGTTTTAAGCAATGCTTTTAGAATCATGATGATGATCATGCCAATGAGATCTAAATTCTTAGAAAGCTCTAAAACTAAAATAGTTCCTAAGCATGGGATTACTAAAAAGGGGATTAGTAAATTCGGATAGATTAGTACATATATTGCTTGCTCATTAGATGAGGATGATAGATCTCATAATCATTTGTGTGGAGACACTAAAGCAAGTATGTAGGTGCTTATTGGAGAATAAGTTCACTGAACGTGACTCGCTATGGAATACCTAATGGAGTTTTACTCGCCTGTCAATAGGAATTCCTAATGTGATAGTAGTACAAGTGATCCTTGGACTTGAGATCATCATAGTATCTTGTATGTAATGAATTATACTTTGACTTATTCCTTAAATCCCTTTAGGGTATATAAAAGGGTATGCTTGGGTATAATGAGTTACATACGGAGACAATGAATGATCAATAAAGAATCTACCACCTCTAGTAAAGGAGGAGATATGTCCTATGTGATTCGTTAAATGACAACCCAGGAATCCTTGGCCAAGGTAAAATGAAATTAGAAAGGAGTTTCTAATTTACATTATTTGGAGTTGTGCATTTTCTAATCGAAATACATATAATTAAATAAAATAAGACTTGACAGTAAATTCATGTCTTATATTTAATTGGGACATTGTATGGTGGAATGATTGAATTGTATGGTAACTATTTACTCTGGTTCTTTTATGATTAATGTTGAAATCTATATTATCTGGAAAGTCGTTGATCGCTAGGGAGGCTTATCCCTATTGTAGAATAAATATTATTTATTTAAATAGATTATTAGTTTAATTTATTTATTTAAATAAGATTAGAATTGTTCTAATTGATTTATTCACAACCGGTTTAATATGGAGAACCTAAAGGGTCACACCATAAAAGGAAGAATAATTATTTAAGAAGGTAATGACATAATCGTAATAATGCATTAAGTGAAATTAATTTAATCTATGGTGATAGAATAAATTAAATAGCTTAATATTTATTATTTAATATTTTGGAAATATTAAATATAAATTAATAAGAGGAGTCTTATTAATATTATTATAATTATTATTATTTTAATTTCTAAAGGAGTTTAGTAATTAATTTAATATTAGTACTCTCATTTATTCCTAATAAGATTAGGAGACAAATTAATTAAATGAATTTAATTAATTATTTCCCATGTGGTGGGAAGCCTAAATTAATTAAAGGAGTTTAATTAATTAAAAGAAATCCCATGTCTAATAGGATTAGAAGGGTTGACCAATATCTATATAAGAGGATTCTTATAATAGATATTAGATGATGCAATTCTAATTGTTGGAGAGTATTCCTTTTCTATAGAGGATAGAACACTAAGCCAAACACCCTCCTTCTTGATAATTTCTCTTCCTTGGTGGATCACCTCTAGAGGCCAAACACTTGGGTGGCTAACGTTGATCAAAGGAAGGAATCTAACCCGGAAATTCAAGGAGATCACGAAGAACAAGGAGTTGAACTAGTACCTGTGGAAGCTTCGTTCTACAAGGGTATGATTCCATAACTTCTTATTTATCGTTTTAAATTAATAATTTGCATAATGGATGATCCGGGTAATGGTTTTGTAGAAATTTTTTAAACTCTGATATACCATGCTTCCGCTAATTTTTGCAATTTGATTGCGTCACGATTTCGTACAAACCCAACAGTGGTATCAGAGCCAAACATTTATGCAATTATTAATTTATTTTTGATTTCATATACATATGGGTATATATTTAAAATAATTTATTGGGCATAATTTTATTGTATAAAATTATTTTTTTTATGAAAAAAAAAATGTCGTTTTTTTTTTGGGACGAATCACAATTTTTTTTTTGGGTGCTAATCTTGAATTCTGCAAAGAAAATGTGTTGTCTCTTTCTTATTCCAAAAAGAATGTGACCCATCAGGAAAGGACTCTTTTAATAAACCTGCATGACTCTTTTAATAAAAGAAGGTGACTTCTTTTAAAAAAAATAAATATGATATATTTATATATTATATTCTAAATAATTTTATAATTAAAATAAAGAGTTTATTTTAATCTTGAAATTGGATTTCATGCAATTTAAAATTGCCCATTAAATGATACTCATATATATATGGAATGTTTTAATTCATGAGATGAATATTTATTTATTGATATATATGGTGATATGTATGATAATAAATGGGGATTGATTATGGACTATTTGACCAATGTGATTGGATTTTATTTTAATTGAATGCTTGAATGAATGGATTTTATTAAATGGGGTCTGTGTACCTCGTCTTCTCTAAAAAAAAATTTTCGTGATGTAAAATTCTATCTCCCTCCTATGTACTTCCCCTTGACTGCTGATCAAGGTTTCTATTTAAATTAAATAGTTTAATGTAATGCAAATAGTTAGAATTATCTTGAAAAAATTGGAGACCAAGGAGCAAGGAGCGCGTGAAGACCCGTTTGTATGGAGCCCGGGTTTAAATGTAATAGTTATATTTAAATTTAAATTCTTGCACTCCTAGGTTTGACCTTTTGGTTCACTTGGTGGCTCTAGTGAACCAAACTAGAATAAAAGTCCATAATCAATCTGGGTAGAATATAGTATTCTATATTGCATGCTAAATATTATATATATTATATTTTATGCAAACATGCTTCGCATGTTTAATAAAATGACGCGTATTTTATATATATATGTGCATGCACGCTAAACAAGATGAGACAAATAATAACAAATCCCTCAAAGAAATAATATTAAGTCCGAAGCGTTCAAATGATATTTGGAATATCGAACGTCGCCTTCTAGCATGATAAATTAATAGAGTATTAAATATTTAATATGAGCTTGTTGTGCTATCCACAAGGCGAGTATTGTATATTTAAGATGTTAATTAATCACATTTGATGCTTATCAAGAAAATTGAACGATCTAGTCTTGTTGTGCTATCCACAAGGACGAACATTTTTCTTTTTTGAATTTATAGAAGTGCTAGGCTGGACTTAACTTAAATCGTTTTAGTTCGGATGTGCACACACTTGACCATTATGATTTAAGAGGCAAAATAAAAGGAGTTATATAGTGATGTAATTGACAAGAGTTGTCTACCTATTTATTTGTATATCGCTTGTTGTGTTATCCACAAGGTTATATACATTTGAAATGGGATCCTTATTCTCACTAGCAAATCTTTAATTAGATGTTGCCGAACTATATAAGTGAGGGTAATATAGTTTGATAAAAATAGTGGGAGATACCAATTTAAAATAAAGACCTAAATTTATTTTGGTATGCAAAATTAATAAAATGAATGTTTGCTAAAATGTTGTTTTTCACATGCAAAATTTTAAAAATGTCAAAATCACTAATTTCACTGCGAAGCATACTTGATGCTAATAAGCTTACCGGGCCGAATTATACGGACTGGCTAAGAAATCTGAGAATAGTTCTCACTGCATAAAAGATTTTTTATGTCCTAAACTCACTTGTCCGTGGAACTGTTCCAGAAACAGCTTCTGAGTAAGAGATTGCCACCATTGTAAAGTGGCAAGATGATGCATCTGTGGCTCAATGCATCATGCTCGCATCCATGAATAACGAGCTTCAGCGTCAGCACAAAAACATGGATGCTCCTACTATGTTGATTCACCTCAAGGAGTTGTATGGTGAACAAAGTAGGACTGCTAGATATGAGATATCTAAGGAGCTCTTCCGATCTCGGATGACCAAGGGCAAAGTGAACATAAAGGAACAAAAGAAGTCTGATCCAGCTAGCAAAGGAATGTGCTTCCATTGCAACGAGTCGGGTCATTGGAAGAGCAACTGCAAGAAGTTTCTGGCAAAGAAGAAGCTTGGAGAAGCTTCGACTTCCAATCAAGGTTTGTTCATGATTGAAATTAATTTTTCAGAAAGTCAAAATTCTACTTGGGTATTGGATACCGGCTGTGGTTCTCACATATGTAATAATGTGAAGGGACTGGTCAGAAGTAGAAAGCTGAACAATGATGAGGTGATCCTACGAGTGGGGAATGGAGCAAAGGTTGCTGCATTAGCTGTAGGAACTTATTATTTAGCAATGCCTTCGGGCAAGTCCATTTATCTTAATAATTGTTATTATGTTCCGAATATTATTAAAAATATTATTTCAATTTCTGTATTGGATATGGAAGGATTTAACGTTGTTATAAAGAACAATAGTTGTTCTATTTATAAAGACGATATTTTATATGGTGTTGGAAATTTGCGAAATGGACTTTATACACTTGACTTACAAGAAAATATTTTTCAAATTGAACAAACTAAGAAAAGGAAAAGAGATGATATTAATTATACCTACATGTGGCACTGTAGACTCGGTCATATCAATGAAACAAGATTATCCAAGTTGCATAAAGATGGGCTCTTTGAGTTATCTGATTATGAATCATATCCAACTTGTGAATCTTGTCTCATGGGTAAAATGACTAAATCTCCTTTTAGTGGAAAAGGAGAAAGAGTTACAGAGTTGTTGGCATTGATTCACACAGACGTTTGTGGACCTATACAACAAGTGCACGGGGTGGGTATTCTTATTTTATTACTTTCACTGATGATCACTCAAGATTTGGATATGTGTATTTAATGAAATACAAGTCAGAATCATTTGAAAAGTTAAAAGAGTTCAGAAGTGAAGTAGAGAAACAAACGGGCAAGAGTATAAAGATACTTCGATCAGATTGAGGTGGAGAATACTTAAGCGGTGAGTTTCTCAATTATCTCAAAGAAAATGGTATAATCTCACAATGGACTCCTCTAGGTACACCACAGTTAAATGGAGTATCTGAAAGGAGAAATCGAACACTGTTGGACATGGTTCGATCTATGATGAGTTTTACCGACCTTCCAATTTCCTTATGGGGATATGCCCTAGAAACGGCTGCATACCTACTTAACAAGGTACCTACCAAATCCGCCCCAAAGACTCCATATGAGATATGGAAGGGGAGGAAACCAAATCTTAAGCATGTTAAGACTTGGGGTTGTCCAGCTTATGTCAAAAAGTTTGAAAACGATAAGCTACAGACTAAATCCGATAAGTGTAGATTTGTGGGATACCCTAAAGAAACTTTAGGGTATTATTTCTATCATCCAACTGATCAAAAGCTGTTTGTTGCGAAACATACTGCCTTCTTGGAAAAGGATTTTATCCACGAAGGGGTCAGTGGGAGTAAGATATATCTTGAAGAAGTTCAAGACCCACAAATTACCACGGATCAAACTCAGGTACCTGACAAAGTAGAAGAACCTACTATACCACACCCTGTTCGTAAATCTGGAAGAGTACCGAAGATACCTGAGAGATATAGATTCGTTATAGAGGATGACGATGAGGTACACATCATGAATGATGATGATCCATTGAATTACGAACAGGCTATGAGTAATAAAGACTCAGGGAAATGGCTTGAAGCTATGAAATTCGAAATGGAGTCCATGTATGAAAACAAAGTATGGACTTTGATTTCACCACCTGAAGGCATTAAGCCTATTGGGTGTAAATGGGTCTTTAAAAGAAAGACTGGAGCGGACGGCAAGGTAGAGACCTATAAGGCCCGACTGGTTGCAAAAAGTTTCAAACAAAGACAAGGAGTTGACTATGATGAAACCTTCTCACCAGTAGCTATGCTCAAGTCCATTCGGATTTTGCTTGCGATTGCAGCTTATAACGACTATGAGATCTGGCAGATGGACGTGAAAACGGCCTTCCTCAATGGGAAACTTGAGGAGGATGTGTATATGACACAGCCAGAGGGATTTGTTTCAAAGGTTGGAACAAATCAAGTCTGTAAGCTGCAACGATCCATTTATGGATTGAAGCAAGCTTCTCGTAGATGGAACATTCGTTTTGATGAGACAATCAAAGAGTTTGATTTTGTCAAAAATGACGATGAACCATGTGTGAACAAGAAGGTTAGTGGGAGCGCAGTTTCATTCCTTGTATTATGTTGATGATATATTACTAATAGGGAATGACATTCCTATGCTACAATCGATTAAAATCTGGTTATCTAAACACTTCTCCATGAAGGACTTGGGAGAAGCATCCTATATTTTGGGGATAAAGATCTATAGAGATAGATCTAAAAGGATGCTTGGTTTATCCCAAGGAACGTACATTGATGCAATGCTAAAGAGGTTTAGCATGGAAGATTCCAAAAGAGGTCTCATGCCGATGAGCCATGGAATACATCTCTCCATGAAACAGGCCCCAAAGACACCTGAGGAGAGAGACCGTATGAGTAAGATCCCTTATGCTTCTGCAATGGGATCTATCATGTACGGTATGATATGTACTAGACCGGATGTTGCTCATGCACTTAGTGTAATGAGCAGATACCAGTCAAACCCTGGAGAAGAGCACTGAAAGGCAGTGAAGAATATCCTAAAGTACTTGAGAAGGACTAAAGATATTTTTCTTGTCTACGGTGGGTCTGAATTAAAACTCAAGGGATTCACAGACTCAAGTTTTCAAACAGACCAAGATGACAGTAAATCTGTTTCAGGGTATGTGTTTACCTTGAAAGATGGTGCAGTGAATTGAAAAGGTTCCAAACAACAAAAGGTTGTTGGTTTAGTGACAAAGACAAAGTATATAACTGTAAGTGAAGCTGCAAGTTGATGTTTTAGATGAAAAGTTCATTACAGAACTAGGAATAGGTCCTAAGTCTCATCTTGAATCTAAACATGTGTTGCGGCACTTTGATTAAAGAAATCATTGAAAGAGGAGAGTGTAGACTCTCAAAACAACATTGCAGATCCATTAACTAAAGCTTTAACACAACAGCAGTTTGATCGCCACTTAGAGAAGTTGGGTATGAGATACCATGGCGATTGACTTTAGTGCAAGTGGGAGATTAAAAGTAGTATGCATACAAGCCAATCATGTATGATGATAAAGCATATACTTTGGAGGCAATCTTATTTATTTATTAATAAAAATATTCATTTATTAAAGGCATTTAATTATCTACATGGTGCTATTTTTATAATATGTAAATAACCCATAGTTTTAAGCAATGCTTTTAGAATCATGATGATGATCATGCCAATGAGATCTAAATTCTTAGAAAGCTCTAAAACTAAAATAGTTCCTAATCATGGGATTACTAAAAAGGGGATTAGTAAATTCGGATAGATTAGTACATATGTTGCTTGCTCATTAGATGAGGATGATAGATCTCATAATTATTTGTGTGGAGACACTAAAGCAAGTATGTAGGTGCTTATTGGAGAATAAGTTCACTGAACGTGACTCGCTATGGAATACCTAATGGAGTTTTACTCGCCTGTCAATAGGAATTCCTAATGTGATAGTAGTACAAGTGATCCTTGGACTTGAGATCATCATAGTATCTTGTATGTAATGAATTATACTTTGACTTATTCCTTAAATCCCTTTAGGGTATATAAAAGGGTATGCTTGGGTATAATGAGTTACATATGGAGACAATGAATGATCAATAAAGAATCTACCACCTCTAGTAAAGGAGGAGATATGTCCTATGTGATTCGTTAAATGACAACCCAGGAATCCTTGGCCAAGGTAAAATAAAATTAGAAAGGAGTTTCTAATTTACATTATTTGGAGTTGTGCATTTTCTAATCGAAATACATATAATTAAATAAAATAAGACTTGACAGTAAATTCATGTCTTATATTTAATTGGGACATTGTATGGTGGAAGGATTGAATTGTATGGTAACTATTTACTCTGGTTCTTTTATGATTAATGTTGAAATCTATATTATCTGGAAAGTCGTTGATCGCTAGGGAGGCTTATCCCTATTGTAGAATAAATATTATTTATTTAAATAGATTATTAGTTTAATTTATTTATTTAAATAAGATTAGAATTGTTCTAATTGATTTATTCACAACCGGTTTAATATGGAGAACATAAAGGGTCACACCATAAAAGGAAGAATAATTATTTAAGAAGGTAATGACATAATCGTAATAATGCATTAAGTGAAATTAATTTAATCTATGGTGATAGAATAAATTAAATAGCTTAATATTTATTATTTAATATTTTGGAAATATTAAATATAAATTAATAAGAGGAGTCTTATTAATATTATTATAATTATTATTATTTTAATTTCTAAAGGAGTTTAGTAATTAATTTAATATTAGTACTCTCATTTATTCCTAATAAGATTAGGAGACAAATTAATTAAATGAATTTAATTAATTATTTCCCATGTGGTGGGAAGCCTAAATTAATTAAAGGAGTTTAATTAATTAAAAGAAATCCCATGTCTAATAGGATTAGAAGGGTTGACCAATATCTATATAAGAGGATTCTTATAATAGATATTAGATGATGCAATTCTAATTGTTGGAGAGTACTCCTTTTCTATAGAGGATAGAACACTAAGCCAAACACCCTCCTTCTTGATAATTTCTCTTCCTTGGTGGATCACCTCTAGAGGCCAAACACTTGGGTGGCTAACGTTGATCAAAGGAAGGAATCTAACCCGGAAATTCAAGGAGATCACGAAGAACAAGGAGTTGAACTAGTACCTGTGGAAGCTTCGTTCTACAAGGGTATGATTCCATAACTTCTTATTTATCGTTTTAAATTAATAATTTGCATAAAGGATGATCCGGGTAATGGTTTTGTAGAAATTTTTTAAACTCTGATATACCATGCTTCCGCTAATTTTTGCAATTTGATTGCGTCACGATTTCGTACAAACCCAACACCTAGTTATTGTGAAGTCTATTGTTATGACTTATATTTGGTTCATAATTCTCATACAATAATGTGTAATGTGTGATCATATGTTATAACGTGACTACATCTATTTAATATAAAATAAGGTGTGACATTACAATGCGATTACATGATACATAAAATTATATGATAAAATTAGGTGAATTATATAATTATATTAAAGTTACATACATGAGTTTATATGACAACATGATGTGTGGTGGGTAAATTAAATGTGTACTTTAATGTCATGGGAGAAATTAAATTAGAATAAATAAATACTATTATTAAATATTTATTTCAATAATTATGTGTAATTGAAATAATAAAGTTTTATGAAAACTATGGGTTGATAGTACTGAACTATATAATATTTCAGTATTATCTGGACTAACCAAATGTACATAGATTATATAATTATGCGTATATATACTCCCCAACTTACTACAATATAATAATATTATCTCATTAAAAGTTCATGTGTACACTCAAAAAGAATTAAAAACCTAAGTATACATGTATTAATTTACAAGTGCTGAGTTTTAGGAGTTGTCCCATATTCAATGACCCTTTTCTTCATTCACGTGTAATGGCCATTGGCCTGGTCTACCTCTCATGCCCAAACTAGCTTGCAAATGATGATAATCATGGCAAGGGGAGTGGGTTGATGGGGGTGGTTAGCTACTATTCCACCAACTCATCAATACCCATCATCTTCTTCCTTCTTCCCTTGGTTTGATTCATTGAGCAAGGCCCATGAATTGGTCCCTAGTTTCTCTATAAATGGAAGACTTCTCTTCTCAAATTCATTTTGTTAGATTGTCTGTAAGTTGCAATTAGAGTGTGACCTATTGGCTTGAGTGAGCAATCTAAAATTTGGGTCAAGGAATTACCAATTTAACTTCACAGAGGTAATACTACTATTTTATGTTCTTGATTTCAAGCTTGACGAATTTCTAGAATTATCATGTATTCATTGTTAGATTGATTGTGAATTAAAATCTATGGTGTTAGTTAAGTTTTATGCGTGTATAAAGCAATGTGGTTACTTGTAAGTATGTTAAATGAATGATTTCTGAATTAGATTTTGAGTTCTGCTGAAGCAAAAGCAAAGTCTGTGTCTGTACCGGAGTGGCGCGGCCGCGCCACTTCCCAGTACAAACATGGTGTGACAACCCGAATTCTCAGTAATTATTAAAATAAGAATTTAATAAATAAAATTATTATTATAACATGTTTTGGGTTTATATATATATATATATATATATATATATATAATATTTTGAAATTTATGATTTGGTGTGAAGAGAATTAAATATTTATATATAAAAGAGAGTTGTATATATATTCATATGTTGGAGAAAATAAGATTTAATAGTTAATTAAACTATTAAAGAAATTAAATATTGTTAGTATGTTTAATTAAGTTAAAATTTATATTATAAAATAATATAAATTGATATTCATGCCTTGATTGGCGATGAAATTGTTATGAATTAATTTTAATAAATAATGTGAGTAATTCACTTATTAAAATAATGAATTAGTGTAAGCATATTTATTTTAATAAATGAGTAGGTAATATATTATATATGAGTGTAATATAACAAAGTTAAACAAGGAATTAAAGATACATAATCTAGTTTATATTTCTAGTTTATGTGTTCTTGAGTTTTCTTTTAAAATTAGAGTTTTGGTTAATGAATTTGTGGGTTATAATGTCATATATGTTATTAGATATTTATAATTTGATAATGGTCATCTAGAAAAAAAAAACCAGAAATCAAATTCATGTATTTATGCTAAAGAAAAGGAATTTGGGTTTTGATGGTAATGTGTGTTTTGGTTTACTTTGAGACTAAAATTAATGATGAATTCGTGATGGAAACTTTAAATTGATGGTTGATTGTTGTCCTCCTCTATAAAATAAAAGCAACACAACTTGAACGGATAGAATTGGTTAAGAAATGAATTCGTGGTGAATATTTACGTTAAACATGTTAAAAATATGAAAAATTAGTATAAACCAAGTCCCACATTGACTAAATTGAGAGCTTTACCCTTTTCTAAATCTATAAATAGAAGGGCTTAGCCCTTTGTTTTATTCACCGACAATAAGGCTTTCAATTTTGAGAAAGGCTTTGTTGTGGGAGGACTTTTTATAAAGATCCCCTTAGTTAAATTTTGACGTCAAGTGCGCAAGCCGTTTGTGGAACTCGTATTTTCGAATATGTTTCTTACTTAATTTTTGGTATTGTTATTATTTTAAATATTGTATTTATTTTGTTAGCTCTTCTTATGAGATGTTAAATTTCTGGTAGTTCTATGAATTAGGAGTCCATAGAATCCAAAAGGACTTAATTGGATATCTAATGGCTGAGTCCATCGAGTTCTATGATTTTCTAGTATGTTGTAGTTCTATAAATTACGAATCCATAGAATCCAAAATGGACTAAAAATGATTTCGATCGAAGTCGTCGTGAAAGTTTTCGTAAAACATGTTAAACGATGAAGAACTTAGTTTGGGGGACTTTTGAGCCAAATTTTGGACTAATTAATTATTCTAAAAAATTATAAATTCAAGAAAAATGTTTTAGAGCATGTTACAAGCTTTCCATAGCCTCAAGAATGACCTAATTTCTATAACGGATGACCAACTTATGAAGATTTGAAGTATGTGCGTTAAAATAGACAAAATCTGGAAAAGTTCAAAAACTAGTGCACAGCTGACCCTAAAAGAAATTCGAGGCTAGTTAGATATTCCAAAAAATTTGGGATTTTTGGGTATTATAGTACACTGAATAAGCTTTCCATAGACTCCGGAACGGACTAATTCCGACTTCGGAGCAAAGAGTTATGACCTTTCAAAGTAGTCGAGTCAAAACTGTTCAAATAAAGAAAATCAAGTGCAGACATGTCCCTTGCGCGAATTTTCTGGGCTGATGTGTTTGGAATTTGGAAAATGTTAGTAAATAAGAGTTGGAGCCCCGGAAGTTAGCTTCGCGTGGGCTCAAGAATCACTCAAAAATATTTTGGAACGAAAACGTTATGACTGGTTTAGCGAGAGAGGGTAAAGCTGAAACGAAAGTGAAAAACTGTTATGAACGTACACTTTTGACGCTTTGTTTGGGCTGCCTAATGAACCCAAAAATGGGGTTTCATATTTTTAAAAATATTCTCATATGATATGAAAAACATACTGAAATTTGGAAATTTTTCGATAAGCGAGCAAGGCGTGAGAAAATTGCAAAATGGCTATTTCGTTATGCAAGTATGTGAGTTATTCGTGAAACAAAGTGCGAAACTAATTTTCTAAGGAAATAAAATATTTGTGTACGAGGCAATGGGCCGAATTAACTTATGAGCTATCAAAAAAGTATAAAAATAATATAAATAAAGGAAATAATATAGTAAGTCGTGTTTTACTAAAAGTTATATAATATGTGTTTAGAACCTAAATTCGCAAATAAAGGTAAAAGATATTTTAAAGTGGAATATAAGTGATTTAAGCTTCGAAATATTAAATATTTATATATTAAACTGTGAGGGACCTTTATTTGGCGTAAAAATGTTAAAACGAATTAAGTTTCTAAATAAACTAATATTCGTTTTGAGTAAGAATAAATAATATTATTTTGTGTAAAATTAATAATTATTATTAATGGATATACATGCATGTTTTGTAACATATTCAATTATCTAATATGTGTGTGCATGTAAATATGATTATGTAAGAATTATGGAGAAACTTTAAGTTAAATTTTAGCAATAATCGTCAATCAAGGCAAGTCTTTCAGTTCCTATTTTCTATGTGTAATTGATGATGAATTATTTTAATCTGTATTGCAAAGATATTACATATGTTGTGAGCATGAAATGTTAAAGTCAATTTATGGCTACATTGATTGAGTAAAGAATGTTGATTGAGTATGGTACTCAATCTTTATACTTGTTATGTAAATTAAACATGTATGATATATTAGTTTAATGATTATGATGTATAAGATGAGCATGTTATTTATGTGCTACGTGATGCATGAAAACTGTTAGATCTTGCTGAGCTGTCGAGCTCATTGTTGCAAAATAACCATTTTTGCTGCTCAAGATTTCAAGGTAATGATACGTGCTAATTGAATGATAGAGATCAATAAAAATTCAAGAAGATTACTTATTTTAATTGAGAAATGCATTTAATGTTTTTGATTGTAACATAATTGTTGAGTTGTAAAGTTGAGCTATCCGATGTATAATGGATATTGCTTTGTGATGAAAGATTTTATATAGCAACTTTGATGAAGCGATTCATGAAATAAATTTGAATCAAAGATATGTAATGATAAAGGTTGTGATTCAGGGAAATATAGAAAGTAGACAAAAAAGTTTAAAATATTTCGTATTTTTAGTGATTGTATCATCGGATAATGATGTAAAGTTAGAATAAAGGTGCATTGATAACGACCGAGTTGGAGAGTTAATTGTATGAGTTTTGGGGTCGTTACAGTTGGTATCAGAGCTGATAGGTTATACACCATAGGTAAGAGGACCTTAGGCTATGATCGTAGTGAGAAAAAAAATAAAAAAAATAAAAAATAAAAAAAATAAGTATAATA
The DNA here is from genome assembly GCA_020205555.1 of Panax stipuleanatus. Taxonomy (NCBI): domain Eukaryota; kingdom Viridiplantae; phylum Streptophyta; class Magnoliopsida; order Apiales; family Araliaceae; genus Panax; species Panax stipuleanatus. Next base: position 71,991,016 of record CM035120.1, on the reverse strand, counting down.
ATAATAAGTTAAGTTTAAGTAGTGGTATAGTCGTACTCTTTAATGGTTGATATATAGTATCTGGGCTAAACGATTCCTTCAGAGAGCGGAGGTATATACGAACTAGCCACCGATCTAACTCGCTGTGAAATACAGTGTAGACGAGACGGGAAACTAGTTTGTTGGTTGTTTGTGGGAAACCACCCAGCTTACTATATTGAACGCTGTTAGAGACTCGATGTGTACGGAGTATAGAGTTATGAATACTTATGATGAAAAGGTGATTCTTTTCACATACGTAGATGTATAGGATGAGTTAAGTCCTAGAAATATTATAACAAGAAGATGAGAATGACGAGGAGTAAACTCGAATAAAATATTGAGCAATATGAATGAAGTTAGAAATTCTTAAAGGAAGAATTGGTAAATAAAAAAAGTAGATTCAAAGAAGAATCTTGAAGAGATATAAAGATAAGAATCAGGAGTTACCTAACTCCAATAATAAAGATAACGAATAATGATGAATAGACAAAGTTTATAAGATTAAAAGCATAAATGAAATCATAATATGATATGATGAAAGGTAAAGATAAGAAGATTGTAAAACAAAACGATAATGAGATAAGAAAAGAATCATGAGGGAGATGATTATAGAATTAGATCACGACATGATCTTTTAAAGTTGTAAAAGACAGATGGTATGTAATGATTGAATAGTTATAGTTTGATACTATAAAGAGAATGTACTATGATATAGTACGAGATAAACTCACGAGGAGTTATAAATGATAAGATACAGAAAGTTCGTATCGACCAAAGAGCAAGTTATGAGCAAGATAGAGTTAAGTGAAATTTCAACTGAGGACTCATGTGGTGGCTGAGTTGTACAAACCTTTGTATGGGCAGAGGTTTTGTGCTTACACTTGGTTTATCGCATGGATAATTATTGGAATGTAGGTGTCGCACTATCGATATATATATGGTAAAAATGTGATTCTTGTCCCATGCTTATATTTGATAGTTAGAGACAATTAAGATTAGATTAGATGATATTAAGGTTAGGTGTGGTTCTTAAAATTCATGCTTATGGTAAGTTCGTGACTCATAATCGTATGTATGTTTTTGAACCTCTAAGCGTGTGGACAGTCCCTGATCAGTTCTTGGACTACGTATTGCTAGGATAAGTTCATAAACTTATATTATTGTGGCAAGTTCCTGAACTTCCAAAGTGTGGTAAGTTTGATGAAACTATACTGGATATAGAAAGGTTATGGTATAGAAAGCATTGATGGTGCTGAAGATTGATAGAATGATTAAGTAATGAAGCGATAGAGATTAATATTGATGGAGGAAAATTGAATATTCTAAATCTTCTAGCTATGTTAGATTTTCAAAATTTATTGACTTCGTGCTGATGTTTGCACTTCTGAGTCTTTTGAAAAATATTGGATCAAATGATTGAACCAATGGATTTTTAAAACAGTGTTATTATTCACATGTCTATGCTAATTGCTTCAGCTAGACAAAAATAATTCAAAATTTTCAAAATGAATTTTATATATTTATATGCATTATTTGATATGGTGTAGAAATAATAATCGAGGAATTCATGAATGCAGTTAAACCTAGTGTTGGATGTGATCATAGGATCGTCAACCCACTATGGTATGTAGTATGACGACGTCATATAATGACGGAATCCTCAACGTACCATTACGACAGTACGGTATCATGATATTATAAAAAGATTTATTTATTTTTAGTTTCCTTAAACTATAAAAAAGGGAATATTTATTGAGTTGGTTAAATATATATATATATATATATATATATATATTTCAATTGATGTTCGAATTATTGCTAAAAGTCTATGCTATTTGATTCAGCTAGACAAATATTGAAAGATGTCTATGAAATTCGAGCGTTCTTGACAAAGTATTCCAAACCAGGTTGCTCTGGTGCGGATTCAGATGTTGAAAGCTAAGGTCACTACAAGAAAATGCTCTATCAGCGACCAACTATTTCAGCGACCGCACTATTCGATTGCTATTGTTATCAACAGCGACCGCCTGTAGCGATCGTTTGTGATTCTGGTAGCTAGATTCTAACAACGACCGCCTGCGGTCGCAGTTCGATATCAGGTATACTTTGCCGCCTAAAAATTGGAGTGAAAAGCTCGCGGGCAATTTATTTGCGACCACGTCCGGTCCCTACTATGTCCACATCATTAAAAATCAGCGACCACCTGCGGTAGCTGATAGCGATCGCTGATCCTTTTTAATGTACTCAGCAACAGGCGACTGGACAGACCCGAAAACGAAAAGAAAAGGAGGGAGACCAGAAAAGGGAGAAGAGGAAGAAGGGGGAGAAGAAAAGAGGAAGAAGAGAAGCTGCTGCTACCGCCCCACCACCACCGTCCGCCGCTACCGCCTCCACCGTCGTTGACACTCCCATCAATTTAGGTATATATATTTCTTTTTGTTAGACTATACTAAGACTCCATATATTTTCTTTTGTTAGACTATACAGTAATTTGTGTAATTGATGGTGTTATGTTCCCTTTGTAATTTGTGTATACATGTAATTGATAGTGTATACATGTTTCAAGCTTTGTGTAATTTGGTAGAATTGGTGTTTTGTGTACACATGTTTATATTTCATGTAAGTTATGTAATTTATAACACATGGTGTTATGTGATTTCTGCTACAATATATTTTTGATTTATTATATGCAAGTTTAATAGTAATTGATAGTTGTTTTAGTGTAAGATGATGTTGAATTAGCCAAACAACTAGGATTATGCAAGGTTATTATTATTTGAAAAGTCTTACGACAGACTCGGCCTCGAACAGGGGGGTCTAGTAACACACGACTTGACCCAATCTTATTTGAACATTTGGGACTCAAAAACATTCTCACTTACACCCAAAACAAAGCATAATAATTATTATTATTTGAAAGTGAGAAGTGTGTTGATGTTTGATTAATTAATCAACAACTTCAATTATTCAAGTCACTCCTACTTTTAAGTGTGATTTTGACACTAAAGTACTATAGCCTATAGGTAGGTAAGATTCCTAAAATGCAATAGTACTCTTAATAATTCAATTATTTCAATCATGCAATACAATACAAAGAACTTTCAATTCTAAATACCTTCCCCAAATGTTTTATGAAAAAATATTTTATTTTATAGGAGGACTTATTAGATAAATTATTCATACATATAAAATAATACAAATCATAATTTTTTGGTCCATAGTTTTTAGTATAAACTTAGAATTTAACTATTACTAAAACACTTTTTAAAACTTAGAATTTTAACAAGTGGTAGTGGGTTGACAGTCAGAACACCAGGAAACTAACACGCTCCCCGTGGCTTTAATCAAAAGTAGAATTTCTGTAGTTTATCAAATCCATATTCAAATCACAAGTAGGCATGAGAAGTTGTCCTTGTGCTAATATGCTACTTGTAGTTTTTTTTAACATGTTAACATGTAAAAATGATAATTATCCTCTCTTGAATCTCAAATGCAGATAGATAGAGAATATGCTAAGTATTGGATTTGCTAAATATTTATGTGAACCTTTTAAATTATCAATGACTGAGTTGTAAGCTGTAATTAAACAGATATCATGCCCTATGATGTACCTGTAGAAATGGACCCTAATTTGATCAATATTGAACAGATTCGACATCCAATTTTCGTTGATACAAGTCCTCCACCTCAAAAACAGTACAACTACCGCATGCACAACTTAGCTACATATTCCAAGTTTCCAAATAAATTAAAATGCATAATATAATTAACAAACTATAAGGATTGAAAAATCTATTGCTGATTTAAAAATTGAGATGGAAGGCATGAAAGAGAAGATTCAAAAAATGGAACAACAACTGTATGACCTTTAATATCATGTTTATATATAAAATCCACAATAGTGAGAATTGGTCTAATAAGCATGTTGGACCACCTATTTACCTAAAAGGTTAATATATTAGGTTGAGACTTAACCATACTTATTGACATATTTCTTTTCTATTTGTGGAACCGCTAGACATTTGTTTAGTGGGGAGTTGAGTTACAACTGAATGAAATCAGATCCACTCACAGAACTTCAATTTGGCTTAGTTTGGTGTATTTACATTATTTCATCCTATGTTACACCAACTCAGATCGGTTGGACACGGGTACTCCTCAATTTTGCTAGTTTTTTACACTGAAGTGTCCAGTATCCATACCCTTATTTGAGTGTCGAGTGTCGGTCACCGATCGTACTACTAACATAGAAGGTGTCTAAATTGTGTCACAAGCAGTAACCTATACTTTTCAGGAACACAAAGTGTATGCAATGACATTAACCAATTTGAGTGAAAGGTATTTGGTCCAGGGACAACAATATATGAGATGACTCTCTTTAGACAAATAATATATTGTTAGATATGAGGCCCAACCAATATATGAGACGACTCTCAAGTCATAAGCTTATAAGTATGCTTAGAGAGCCTGACCATGCTATACATTATGTTGGTTTGAACATGTATGGTTGGGGATGTGTTGTTGTTTGAACACCCTCAGACAACAACTTACATGTATGCTGAAATGTTAATCATATACGTGTATATGCTCAAGTCATATATTTACAAAAGTATGCTTAAATGTTAATCATATGCTTGCAAGTATGCATTATAAATGACATTGGGCTGAATTATAAATATTTAACAAGGGGGATACAATAATTCTTGTTTGCAGTAGGAACCGTGGTATCATGGACCTTTATTCAGACCGTAGTTGGATGAGAAAACAAAAGTCAAGCGCCCTAGATAGGTGCTACAACTGAATTTAGAACTAGTTGTCAAGTGTTTCTGGATTATGCATATAGTCACCCGGAATGTGTGAATGGTCAGAACAAGATAAGATGCCCTTGTTTGAAGTGTAAAAATGTAAATTATATGGACAGAGACATAGTAAACTATCTTTTACTTGTTTCTGGGTTCATGAGAAATTATGAAGAATGCTGGTGGGCACATGAGCAGAGAAGAGATAGTGGCTATGCACAAGTACACACTCCGGGCAGTAGTACCCAACGTATGAATGACATGGTTCATGATATTGCAGGGCCAGATTTTGATTGGGAACAAGGACAAAGAGCAACCTATAAATTCTGATGCCAAAGCATTCTTTAAGTTGTTAGACGAGGGTAGAGAGCCGTTGTGGCATGGTTGCACCAAGCACACTACATTGTCTATAGTGGCAACATTACTTAACATCAAGGCTGATCACAACATGAGCCATGAGTGTTTTGAGTCGCTCTTGAAGGCCATTAAGAGTATGTTGCCTGACGATGAAAAATTGCTCGATAACTACTACTACTGTAAGAAAATGGTGAAGAAGTTGGGTCTTGGATACCAAAAGATCGATGCATGTCCGAACAATTGCATATTATTTTATAAGGAAAATGAACAAAAGACAAGGTGCACGTTTTGCAGACATGATCGGTTCAGGCCTAATAAAGAGGGTGTGACTACAAAAAAGACAAGTATACCTTTTAAGATTTTAAGGTATTTTCCAATTATGCATCGGTTAAAAAGGTTGTGCATGTCTTCAAGAACAGCTGAACATATGACTTGGCATGCGAAATCTCCAGCTAAAGATGGAGAACTTAACCATCCCACAGATGGGCAGGCTTGGAAAGATTTCAACTTAGCACATCCTGGGTTTGCATTAGAACGTAGAAATGTGAGGCTTGGCTTCTCAACTGATGGAATCAACCCGTTCGACCACTCAGTTATTTCGTACTCCTACTGGCCTGTGAATGTTGCTCCGTACAACTTGCCTCTTTGGATGTGCATGAAACAACCATACTTGTTTCTTTCACTCGTGATTCCTGGTCTCAAGAGTCCTAGAAAGAACCTAGATGTTTATTTGAGACCTCTTATAGACGAGTTGAAGGTATTGTGGGAAGATGGAGTACATATTTGGGATGTTTCCACAAAAACAAATTTCAAACTTAGGGCAACGGTTATGTGGACTATAAGTGATTTCCCTGCCTATGGTGTGTTAGCTGGATGGAGTACACAAGGGAAGTTGGCTTTTCCTTATTGTATGGAGCATACAAAGTCTTTCAATCTATCAAAAGGTCGAAAGCCTTGTTGGTTTGACTGTCATCATCGTTTCTTGCCTGTAGACCACCCGTTTTGAAGAAATATAGAACACTTCAAGAAAGGGAAAGTAGAGAATGATATGCCAGCACCGCAATTATCGGGGACGGAGATGCGTGACCGTGCGATGAGATTGCTGGTTATCCCATTTGGTAAGATTGTTGCCTCAAACATAATCAATGGGTTTGGCAAGTCTCATAATTGGGTTCAGAGAAACATCTTTTGGGAACTGCCTTATTGGTCTACAAATTTAATTCGTTATAATCTAGATGTGATGCATATTGAGAAGAATGTGTTTGACAATGTGTTTAACACCGTGATGAGTGTTCCGGGCAAGACGAAAGATAATGATAAGGCACGGTTGGACATGAAAGATATTTATAAGCATCCTGGATTAGAACTTTATGAATCTCCTAATGGTCGGATGGTCAAACCGCATGCAAGATATACATTGTCCAAAAAACAAGTTGAAGATGTGTGCATATGGATTAAGACTCTGAAACTACCAGATGGATATACCTTAAACATTTCAAGGTGTGTCACAGGTGGGAAGTTGCAAGGGATGAAGAGTCATGATAGCCATGTGTTCATGGAGAGACTCATGCCTATAACATTTCAGGATTTGCTTGATAAACCAATATGGGATGCTTTGACTGAACTTAGTCGTTTCTTCAGAGACATATGTTCAAAAATGTTAAATGAGAAGGACATGTCTGTACTTGAGAAGAACATCATTGAGATCACGTGTAAGCTTGAAAAGATATTCCCACCTGGTTTTTTTGACTCCATGGAGCATTTGCAAATCCATCTACCCAATGAAGCTTGTGTTTGTGATACCCCCAAATCCAGGTACTTCAATTCCACAGGATTTGGTGTTCACTGTACAAATATCATATATCTATCTACCCATAATAAATGCAAACCATACAATAGATAGAAATAAATCCTCCCCTTATGGGGTTACAACATCTGAATAATAAATACAATCCCATATCATATTAACCTTAAATCTCAAGTGCGGAAATGTAAACAAATAATAAGTCTTACACAACTTTAACATAAGTCTTAAACATAAACATATTAAATAAACAACAAGTCTTCATCATTTGTTGACTTTGCCCTTGCCTTTGCTAGTAGAAGGCTCGTCAGACCTTTCGTTCTTAACTGTAATGTTATTATTACGTAAGAGTGAGAATGATTGCCCACAAGTATAACAATATAACAATAATATAATAACATGCGAGTGAATCAAATACTTCTGAATAAAGAAACTCGGCTTTTGAATCAAGAATGAGTAACAAGAATCAAAAAACATCCGAGGGTCATAAGACCTTGAACCATATCCTAGGTTGTCAAGTATATTTACCTTTACACCTTTAACAGTCATAGACTATGTACTTTACTTCTCGTACTTAGGGGGATCAGCCCTTAGTACCAATACTGTGCACAATATCTCAATGCTAAAGCATCATCAATCCCCTATTAAAAGGGTTGTTCATCTCAGTTTGACATCAGAGTCCGCACCAAAGGAAGTTTAGTTTGGATAAACTTAATAACGATTCTAGAATTTAGAATGCTCATCAACTATGGACTAGTCGAATCAATAAGGGTTCGCTAGTCTTACAAGGTTCAATAATTAAACGATATTTAAATTGAATAATAACTTCTCAAGAGTATACAATCGAATAAGTATTGTATAACTGAAATCATGCTTTTAAAGGTATTATAATATCTTATATGGAATCTCAACTTGATTAACAAGTATAAGAACTTGCATCATGATAGTATTTCAAGAATAGAAAACTTGCTCAATAAAAGTAAATTTTGAAATTAGTAACTTGCTTGACATAAGAATAAGGAATAGAACGCTTATTCAAATTAAAGAGTTTAGATAAGGAACTTGCTTAACGATAATAAGTTAGGGATAGAATACTTGCCTAGTGCTCAAGCTACAAATATAGTTACAATTCAATTCCTCAACGTCCTACACATTACATTATGCATACGATGTCGATTAGTTTTATAACTTCTATGTTCAACTATTAAACTTTTTATTTAAGTTTAACTTACAACTTGGTTCCAAGTGATAACTTATTAACTAATCATATAACATAAGTATGAATTCACAATATGTGTATCACATAGGTATAATCCTTTAAACAATCATAATCAAGTTTTACAATCACAATATTCAAATTCGCACTTAGTTTGTTAACTTGAACCTTCACATTATCTTATACATGTCAACAACTTAGTTTATTAACATGAACTTCAAATCATATAATATGTGTTAATAACATGTTATAGCATAGTATTACATGTTCATCAAGTCCTCAAGTATGTTATAGCATAGTATTACACTTGGCAAGATGTTTCGACGTTCGTTCGTCGCACGCCCGACTCGTCCCTCTTGCGTACGCTTAACATACTCATGCAATTTGCCTAAAACAACATTGATTAATGTTAAACATCATTATATTTCATAATATTCATGTTTTATTACTTAGAACAACATCTTTTATTGTCGAGAGCACTACACTTGCGTACGTGCTTGTCCGACGCCCTCCGATTGCCTCCGAATACGCATTAGTCACAAAGATGGCCATTTTGACCCATGTTAACGACTTCAAATTGAAAAACTTAAAGAATAAAAGTTGTAGGTCTACTCGTTATCTTTCTGAATCATCCTGACTCACCTTAATCGGAGTTCGTATGAAGACGTTATGCATATTTTACTATAGGAGGTCAAAATAGTCTTAATTTACACTTTTTACACTCCAGACAGCACCCACCCCCACGGGGGCAGAGATTTAAGACTACACATCCCGCTGGGTCGAGGCCCCATGCTGGTGGAACTTTGGTTCGTGATTTTGACAGTTCGTTGGCCCAATTACTCCAATTAAATACAAATTAAACTAGTACCGTGATTTCTATGAAGTATAAACTTTATAAAAACATCATACAATGTTACTAACATGTTTTTAACACCTTAGATCATGAAATTACTCGAATCAAATCACGTAATTTCACTATTCTTGGTGTTCTTGAAGGTTTTGAAGAAAAACATAAGATTTGACGTCACAGATTCGTTATAACTTCGAATCCGTTCGTTCAAAGTTTGTTTTCTTTGTTTTAACATGTATTATAATAATCTACTGTCAAATTTAAGTTAAATAAACAATTCATGCTATACAATTATTCGTAAGGGCCATAAGGCCATATATACAACTTTTATACTCTGTAACTTCAAAAAAAAATCCAATTATGACATATTTATATGAAATTGATGGTTTGAAAATATACATAGATGATAGAAAACATGTTATGATTATATATTATCATGTATATACACATAAATTATCAATTCATGCATTGATCATATAATAGTTATTTTACAGAGAACTCAAAACACCCGTTAATGGAAAAACTCTGATTATAGCATGTTTATATGAAATTGGTTACTCTAATCACATGAATATATGATATAAACATATTGTAAATATATACTACATATATATCATCATATACTCATCAATTATCAATCTCTTTAATCAAAGAGGACTTTGAAATAGTTTTTCATAGAAAATATAATAACGTGAAACATATCCATGAAGATGAAGAGATTACCCTTTGCTACTTGCTTGATGATGATAAAGACTTCCTTTGTTCCTTCAATTCTCTATCAATTCTCTCAAGTTCTTTCTCAAACTCTCTCTAAGTATTTTCTCTCTAACTGATGAATGAATATAAAATAGAACAGATGTTGTCGACGTTGGAAAATTTAAGAAATACCGCGGGTCAGTTCATAACCCGGTTTTCCTCAAATCGATTTTTCTAAGTTATCTCTACCCTTATTCTTTTTATTGTAAAAAAGATTTTGAAGGGTTTTTTAGGAAAGAGGCCAACATGTGTATATGTAGACAATTTGATTTGATTTAAACAGAGTCATCAGTTGGTAGTTTTAAAAATGGTTGTACCAACTCAACCGAATTTGATTTGAAAAGAGGTCCAATTGCTGGACACTGTCGAAATATGATCTTTGAAATCAGAGTTTTGAGTTTGGAGCTTGGTTAAGTGTGGAAAAGGTGTTAGGCACCCACGACTCCCATGTAAACATGGTACCACAATCTTTTCAATATTTCCCTTAAAACTGAAATGCGTGAGTGAATGCTATTTGAAAATTGGGCCTTTTGATTGATTAAAAGCTTTGACAGGCTTCGTTGAGCCTATATACGAAGGGTTTGATTTGATTTCAAAATCAATCTTTGATTTGATTTGCAAAAAGCATCATTTAATTTGATTTGCAAAAGCTTTTGAATTGAATTGATAGTGATGTTTTGAAAGCTGGCTTTATCAAACCCGTATGATGATATAGGAATTGAAGCATATCGCTACTCTCAATTTTATCTTTATAGCCTTAAGGCTGCATGCAAATGGTGATTTGTCAGACTGCGAAGCATCCTCGACCACAGAAATATAAAGTGTCGGTCTCCTCATGGGTATGAAAACCATCGGAGGGACGCTGACACGACAATCCATATTTTCACTATGTTGAGACCTTAAATCCGGATAACCGTTTTAAGGTCTGTGCATGTACATTTTACAGAGAAACAATTGGCAGGGTATATCTGTAAATCGGAGTTTGTCCATCGTGGGAATCAGATTCTGATCAATTTGATCATGAATCCCACGATTCCTAGGCTCACATATGAGTAGCTATAAAACCTGCACAGTTCAAATTTGTACAGAAGCAGATAAATATCCCAAAATTACCAGAATTAGGGATTCATTTAGTAAATCCTAGTTCGCATGGCCAAAGCGTCTCGTTCCCACTAGATAGCGATCTAAGGGATGCGAGGTTGCTTTTGAAGCTGAAACTATAAAAATAATTAGATTTAAAGAAATCTCAGCCATTATAGCTTCCAGGATCTGTCGGGACCTGTTTGAACCGTTGAAAGCTAGAAGTGGCAAGATTTGGATAAATCTAGTTTGCCCGCAGATATGTCAGTGCAAATTCATATACAAATGAATATTAAATGCAGCAGTTGAATAAATTGACTAAAATAATATATATATAATTATATATATATATATATATAAGCTGTAAAAGAGCGATGGGTTTTCACTCGCAAGCCCGGATTGGAATCGAAATATATATATATATACATAAACTATAAATAGCCACGAAATAATCCAGGCTGTGACAGAAATGAAATATATATATATATATATATATATATATATATATATATAAACAGTAATATGGGAGATGGGTTTTCACGCTGGTGCCCGTACTAGAATTGAAATTGACAGAAAGTAGTCACCTAGTGACTGGGGAGAGCACCCAGTATAGGGAAGTGTGCAAAAGCAATAAAAAGGCCACAAAGTAATCCAGGCCGGACTGAAAATATATAAATATATATATATTTACAGAAATACAGTTAACCAAGACTGATAGGAGTACCAGTGATGGTGAATGTCGCTTATATATGCGTAAATATATATAAAAATGGTAAACTACCACAGATTTGAAATTCGGGCTTGACAGAATTAAAACGTTAGTACATTTGCCGTTAAATATATATAGAAAAAAGCCAAACCCAGACTGGGAAGACAACCTAGTCCGGCGAAGTCACCAAAACGGTGTGTGCTAGTGCATTGAAGCTATTGGAGCTGACGGATAGTCAATCCGAGTTGTAGAAATATTGAAAACGGAGTTTATGTACAAAAATGTATCAAATTTTGACAAAAACGATCACGAAACTAAGTTCCGGGCATATTTAGAAGATAAAACTTGATGTGCAGGTGTAAAATAGTGCAAAGTAGTAGTATTGACTTGCTGATCGTAAAAATACTTACAATGGGCTGCACTACGGGCTTTTTCCTGAATTATAGGGCTTAAATGTCCAAATATATAGGTGGTTTTATTGATATATTGTAGTATATGGGTATATCTATGTGTTGGAATGAAAATATTTGGGTTTGGAAGAGGTGTAAAAGTCAAAAATCAGTCGGGCAGGGATTCGCTGCGCTTCTTGCTTATGAATATGAGAGGGGGCTGCACCTCTATTTATAGAGGGGGGAGTCACACCTCTACATGCGACTGCCACAGGTAGAGGTGCGGCCACTCAAGGTGGGTCCTGCTTGTTCGGCTTGGTCATCTCGAAGTATGTTCACTTCGATCAATGCGATGTCCGGTCGTAAACTTTTTAACTTTTGATCGGAGCGTCCGTTTGAGGCGTGCGATACCTTTCCAGAAAGCTCTCGTCGAGAGTGTTACAATGATATAGGAAAGAACATTTTTTGGGTTCTGGAAGATGGGTTCATAACCAGGTCTTCGATTCCTCGCAGTTTGTCCGTTGAACTGTCTTGCGTTGTTGCCACTCGGGATCGTCGTTAGGGTTCATTCTGACTTTGGCGGCATCAATTTGTCTTGAGTTTGAACAAGTCGATTGAAAGTTGGTAAAATAATCGTTGTACCCCTTTCGGGGCTGCCTGTAGTGTCGGTATGGTCGCTGGTTGACTTCCGGGAGCTGATTCCAAGACTTGGATCCCAGTCGAGTCGTTTGACCTCAGGGTTGTCTTTGAGGCTGACGTGGTCATTTTAGGTTTTGCTATGGAGTTGTTGTGATGCTTCAGGCTAATGTCTGAAGTTGGCCTGACGTCCCGGGTTGAGACCAGGGTTGATTGGTAGGTTGAGACCGGGGTTGATTTGATTTCACGGGTTGAGACCGTGGTTGATTGATACCTCCCGGGTTGCTGCCGGGGTTGAGCTTGATGATCTGATTGACTGTCGGAGCTTGATTGATGGCCTGATTGACTATCGGAGCTTGATTGATGGTCCGATTGACTGTCGGAACTTGATTGATGGTCCGATTGACTGTCGAAACTTGATTGATGGTCCGATTGACTGTTGGAACTTGATTACCGATATTGGGAATCGGATTTAACTGGAGCACCAATATTGTGGATCAGATTTGGGTTGATTGAAGGTTTTACCCTTCTACTGGATGAGTATCGGGGCAAGGAAAATCTCGAGTGTCTACAGATGCCCCTCTTTATCATGTCCATGTAACATAGTGGAATGGACATGATAAATATTAGTAGACACTAGGAATAGAAAATGCCAGAGACATTTCGAAGCTGGGCATTTTGAAGTAGAATGGGGCTACTTTTTGCTGCGTGTGTTATCACTTGGTTGGGGATGACACCGTCTTGTATAGCCCTTGATGGTATTAGGGAGTTACCGTAAACTACCTTTGTCATTTTCTGCTGGGGATGACATTATTCACGATAACTGGTTTGACTCTGATGAGATTGGCGGAGTTAAGCTATCACAGATTTTTTCGTCTTGATCTGTTAGGGATGACGTCCTTTGCGATAGCTTCGTAGATTCTGATTGATACTACCTCAATGATCCCCTTTGAGGATGTGTATAATAGATTCCATCAGTTGTGATGGATTGTTATAATGGTTTCCATTGCCAGATCCCTTCTATTGCTTGGTTGGGGTTAAGCCGTCAGTTGAAGCGTCATTGGGGCCAATGATTGGACTGTATTTTGATATATTCTTGCACTTCACTGGGGCTGAGCCAACGGCTGAAACTGCTTCGATTGAAACCCAAACTTCACTAGGGCTGAGCCAACGGCTGAAATTGACTTTAGTCAGAACCCGAACTTCGCTGGGGCTGAGCCAACGGCTGAAACTGCTTTGATCGGAACCCGAACTTCGCTGGGGCTGAGTCAACGGCTAAAACTGCTTCGGTCGGAACCCGAACTTCGCTGGGGCTGAGCCAACGGCTGAAACTGCTTCGATCGGAACCCGAACTTCGCTGGGGCTGAGCCAATGGCTGAAACTACTTCGATCGAAACCCGAACTTTGCTGGGGTTGAGCCAACGGCTGAAACTGCTTTGGTCGGAACCCGAACTTCACTGGGGCTGAGCCAACAGCTAAAACTGCTTTGGTCGGAACCCGAACTTCGCTGGGGCTGAGCCAACGGCTGAAATTTACTTTGGCCAGAACCCGAACTTCGCTGGGGCTGAGCCAATGGCTGAAATTGCTTTAGCCAGAACCCGAACTTCGCTGGGGCTGAGCCAACGGCTAAAATTGCTTTGGTCAGTACCCAAACTTCGCTGGGGCTAAGCCAACGGCTGAAATTGACTTTGGTTAGTACCCGAACTTCGTTAGGGCTGAGCCAACGGCTGAAAATGCTTCGGTCAGTACCCGAACTTCGCTGGGGCTGAGCCAACGGCTGAAACTACTTCGGTCAGTACCTGAACTTGACTTGGCCTGAGCCAACGGATAAAATTGACTTCAGTTAGTACCTAAACTTCGTTGGGGCTGGGCTAACAGCTGAAACTGCTTTGGTCAAAGCCCAAACTTCGCTGGGGCTAAGCCAAAGGTTAAAACTGCTTTGGTGAGAACCCGAACTTCCCTGGGGCTGAGCCAATGGCTGAAATTTACTTCGGTCAGAACCAGAACTTCACTGGGGCTGAGCCAACGGTTGAAACTACTTCGGTCGGAACACGAACTTTAAAAAATGGTAGTTTTGGGCAGTTTTGCGCAATTCTTGCTCAATTTTTCGTAGTTTGATCTGTTGATCCCCGGACATGGCTCCGGGATGAATATCAAGGGTCTTCGTGTAATTTCCCTTTTCGTCAGGATTACGCTGCTTAAACGCAGGATTTCTGGACAAACCGCTCAATTGCGTAGCAATTTCTCTTTAGATTTGACTTGGCAGCCCGTTTAAACTCCGTTTTGACTCGAACTAAACCTGGCCCGGGGGGAGTGGGACCCACCTAGGCTGCCACAGGTAGAGGTGCTGCAGCCGCAGGTGAAGCTGAGGTTACCCAGCTTATTTAATGTGCTGCGGGATTTTTCATTTTACAAGTTTCCCGTTTGAGCAGCGAAAGGATTTTTGATCTTTTTTTCAGATCTACAGAGTTCTAGCAGTCAAATTTTGAATCCGTCAGTTCCTACGCGTTCAGCGCAGCGCAGGTAACGTTTTACATCCTTCTTTCGCAGTTTTTGACCGTTAAAAGCATGTTAACCATCTAGGGTGCTTTTAAACATAATGTATAAAAAATATATGTCTATATGACATGTGAAATTTTTTTTGTCTACATAAGTATGCATATTTTACTGTAATACATGTTTGGATGTAAGAAAATTCAAGTTCTGAGACAATACTATTTTGAGCTTTTTGGTCAGTCTAATCATCCTTTTTGAGGCCTAGCGAGCCTGGACTTTCAACTAAAAATGCATATGGTATTTTGGAGACTATATGAGGCTGGTTTTTGATTTGTTTTAGTAAATATGAATTGTTTCTATTTTTGGATAGGTGTGCTACTGAATGGCTACCTAGGCATGCCTGTGTGTATGTGGACAGTCCATTTTACAAAGGAGACTCCGACAAAAATTTTCCAAAATCTTAGGTTTTGAAAAGCATGCATTTTTGACTCTGTGGGGAGTTTTTTACTGACCCAATACAGGTTTTGAGCTTCTAGGATTTTGAAAACATGCAGTTTTGACTGTACGGGGTATTTTTGATGGACCCATGCAAGTTTTAGGATTTAGATATGTATGCTGGATTGATTGATTAATAAGCCACAGGTTTTAGGCTTACCACACCCTATCTGAGGTGATTTCAGAGTACTGGCGTAAGCGATAGATCCTGATAGACCCGGCAGCTCTACCAGTGTTTCATCAGGTGTTAGACGGAGGAGGGCTTCTGCCGTCCCACAAGCCCGTCCAGCTAGGACGGCTTACAGATTGGTAGAGAGCAGGATACATCCAGCACAGGACGAGCAGCCCATTGACATTGATGACGAGGAGGCTACTTTTGTTGCTCCTGTTCTAGCTCAGGTTCCACGTGCGGAGGTCCCGGGCATTGCTGTGCAGAAACAAGAGTTGCTGGGCAACT
Organism: Panax stipuleanatus; assembly: GCA_020205555.1. Classification (NCBI taxonomy): domain Eukaryota; kingdom Viridiplantae; phylum Streptophyta; class Magnoliopsida; order Apiales; family Araliaceae; genus Panax; species Panax stipuleanatus. Next base: position 71,974,951 of record CM035120.1, on the reverse strand, counting down.
TAAGTCACCATCCTTCAAGATATCTTCAGGCCAACGAGGTGACTTGAAGTCTTTTTTCCCTCTGGATTCTTTTCCCATCTCCTGGCCATTCTCGAGCACAAGTTTTTGACATGGGTTGATTTTTGATGCAGGTCCCTGGCTTGACACAGCCTCGAGGGAACTAGTTTAGTGTGCACTCCTCTTACTAGACTCTGCACGAGGATTATAAGGAGATCGTAGATGGCTGGGGATTTCAGGCCTTCTTCTCGATCCTGCCTCACCGTTGCCCTTGGGGGTATATGAGGGCTTTGTCTGAGCGCTGGTTCCACCAGACTCAGTCCCTTTATCTGCTTGATTGTGAGGTGATGATGACTCTTGTGGATTGGAGATTTATCACCGACATTGAGCTTGAGGGCGAGACAGTGCCTGTCGTGTCTGACATTTTGCCCACCGTAGTTAGATCCCTGTTGGGAGTCCCTCAGTCGGCATTCAAGGGTCGGGTAGTCTGATCTGGTCCCTTGAGTATAGATGCCCAGGATGGGACTTTGCAGTTGCCTCCGCCTGATGATCAGAGGGCTAGAGATCGCATTCTGAGGCAATTATTTTTGTCGATCATCAGGGGTTTATTTTGTGGTGAACAACTCATCGATGGTGTCCTTTTCTTTGATCAGCGCCACTCATCATGTCGAGCACCTCAGTAACTTTGAATGGGGCTCCTATACCTTTGCCTATTTTCTCCGAGGCATGCGCCTTGTTTCCGGAGGGTGTAATGGAGGCTTGGTTAGGATTCCATCAGTTTTTACTAGTGAGTACATCTTTCTGTACCTTTTTGATTTCTGCACTTATTTTTGGCAGTCTTGGTCACTGAGGACTTTTGATATTTGCATGGATAGCTTTGGGCATTTGAGAGGCTTCCTTGCCTATGGCCCATTTCAGCATTAGGTCTGGAGCCCTATCCACGTGGATGGAGATGGCATCACTCTATTTTGATGGAGGTCCCTGTTGCTGAGGTATTCACTCATGCTCGTCTGCAGTTCGAACTTTTGACGGCGGGCTAGATCACCTGGATGTCGTACACATCCGAGCACTTGATCGTCGAATTTGATGGAGGTTTCCCCACTGGTCGGGAGTTTGATTTATCGACCCGCAGAGTCCCTATGTTGACGAAGGGAGGTTGGGAGCTCTATCTTAGAGAGCATACCATTTAGAGCATCACAGGGGAGATTCGCATTCCCATTGCTCCTCCTGCTTGGCATCACTGGCCATTGTCCATGCCCTTTGACAGACATCCCTTTGGAGGGTATAGACGACTTTGATCTATCACAGGGCCCATACAGCCAGGCAACCTTTTACAGTTGGTGGAGTCCTCACACTATCGGGGCTCAGATTCGTGCCACCGATTTTATGGTAGACATGGTGCCGGGGTCCGTGATGATGACGGACTAGATAGCTTGTATTAGAGAGCCTACTCATGCAGACCAGATAGCACATCTGACCAGGGAGTTGGACCAGGCTTGTTTCTTTATCAGGCACCTTGGCCGAGATCCATTAGAGGCATCTTTATTTGACCCATCCAGTTCTGGAGCAGGCCCCTCTTCAGGTCCATTCAGTAGTAGTTATACAGGGGCAGATCCTCCCTTATACCGCCCAGATATGCCTGATCCCAGCAGCTTTGTGTAGATAGAGGATCTGGAGCAGGTCGATCGGTTTAATACCGAGGTCTTTGACTTCCTGTGATAGCTATGGCAACTATATTTTTGGTCAGCCACTATTTTGGCTATTCGGCGTCCGTGCCATCATTTTGATAAACCTCTGTATTAGCTGGGTTGTGGTGCCCCATTTTCCTGTATTCTTCCTTTCACTTTATACCAGGATATAGGGATGATGTATGCAGTAGATAGCTTTTTATAGATATTTCTGTCATCTTTATCTGCTGCATCATGTTTATATCATTGTCATAATGCATGTATCATGTGTATGCATTCAGACAGCTGTGATTTGACTTGACCTCTGGACGGTCTTGTGATACGGTCAGACAGATGACAGCGTCTGCAGTTTGCCGTATAGAGCATTTGCCACTGTCAGAGGTGGCGGCATCGTTGCGGTCATGGTATGATAGTCTGCCCTTTCTAGCTAGAGGGACAGTTGACCAGATGCTGGGGCATTCGATGGCCCTTATAGATTTTAGGGTTCCAGACGGCTTTATTGATGGCGTCCTACCCTTATGGGTACCGGAGAGACAGGTATTCCGCATTGGGCGGTGTGAACTTTCGCCTACTCTGGAGGAGTACCAGAGATTTACTGGCTTAGATTTCGAGTCGTCGTGTGCTCGGACGACTATCAGTGATATGCAGAGATCGTTTACCCGGCTGTCCGGTCTTCGGCAGAGCATAGTCATGGATGAGATCGTTTCAGGGAATGTGATCTCCATTGACTTCTTGATAGAGCGCTAGGGTGAGCTTGATAGCTATGACCGTCACGTCAGAGATTTTGTCATTTTCGCAGAGGAGTGGCAGATAGCCAGGATAGACATGTTGTTGATGTGCATTGTGACGTATGTTTACATGCCATTGCATTTAGATCACCTTGATGTGGGATTGGTTGTTGTAGTCAGAGCCCTTAGGCAGGGGAGTACCATTATCCCTATGATCTTGGCGGAGACTCTGAGGTCGCTCACCTATTGCAGTACCCATCCAGTGGGGTTTTTTCCGGGGTAGCTCGGTCGTGCTGTATATGTGGTTGATGTCACACATATGACCGATTGGATCATTTAGACCTCATGCCTATTATTTTAGCCACGAGATATCCTCCGTTTGCGTCGACTCAGAGTCCTGGTTAGCATTTTTATCGGATATTAAGCATCCGTTCGCAGTTTTGTTATGCTCAGGGATGGCGACCCTGTTCAGCTTCATTACTCATGCATCTGGCATGGATTATTTGCCTTTGGCAGGATTGAGGGGTGTGACTACTTATATCATCCCTTGGCAGTTATGGAGCAGTTTGATCAGTGGCAGAGTATGCACCATTTTGAGGATTCTGCTGATCAGAGAATGTCGACTTCATCTATGTCACTGGCCGACTTAGTTAGAGTCTATGAGTGTTGGACTCATAGAGAGAGGGCTGAGTTCTCCAGTAGACATCCGGGTCATTCTTTGGAATATTTTGCATGGTTAGAGGCAGAGATCGCAGTCGCAGTAGCAGAGCTTCATTTATCTCCGCTTGCAAATTCTGACGAGGAGGAGCCCATGGAGGATCCCGATTCTCCTACTGAGGATGAGCTGTTCGCAGATTTGGTGGTAGCTTTGATTAGTGATCCCCCAGTTATTCCCACAGGAACAGATCCAGCTTTGTCAGATTCTCTATTCAGGATGACCTTTGAGAGAGATTCAGCTAGAGCACAGATGTTGGCTGCCCTGTCTGGTACGGATTTAGCTTTTGCTACTAGAGATGGTCTCAGGACCGCTTTATATACTAGATTGATTAAGCAGGAGGAGCTTCGCTCTGCTTTAGATACTACCATTGTGGAGCGAGACAAGATTCGCTCAGCCAGAGATGCAGCATATGTTGAGATTGAGGAAACTTTGATTTCTCAAGATACAGCTTTTACAGAGAGGGATGAGGCTATAGCTTCCCGTGATTTCCACATTACTGATAGTACTGCTCTCCGATCTTACACCCATGGTTTAGTTACCGAGATGGGTGCTTACATTGATGACCACAGTGCCACCTTGTAGGTGACTGTAGATATTCTGAGCCGTATAGAGGCTGAGTGGACTACTCTTATAGATGCTCCTCCATCTTCAGAGAAAGATGCCATGCTGGCATTGCTGACCTGCTTGTCCTTGGGTCCATAGACTAGCTTTATTTTTCCTACACAGACTAGATCAGCCATTTTTGTCATGTACAGGGCACTATGTATATAAAGCAGTTTATATATCAGAGAAATATATTTTTAAGATACTTCCCTGCTTAGATATGTATTATCATCACTGAGTGATTACCACTTTCGTTATGACTCACAGTCATTGATGCATTTTGAGCTTCTCCTTGATGGACTGATAGTTGAGGTGTCAAGGGAGTTCCTCAAATGGGTCTGGTAGCCAGAAAGCTTGACAGCATTTAGCTTTTATTTGTCTTCGGTGTCTTGGAGCTGGTCTTCCATTTTCTTGTTTTTTCTTAAAGGTCAAATCGCGCCATAAATGGCTACCTACGTACTCCCGGGTTGAGGGAGATCAGGTCATGCGTAGTTCTGGTTGTTTAATTGAAGAGGTTTGGAAAGAGTTTATCTGGGGTTTGAATTTGGTTCGATAAGCTTTGGAATTTGATGCTGGGATTTGCAAGTTCTTTGGATTTTTGCTTGGTTTGACCGCACCATAAATGGTTGCCTACGTACTCCCGGGTTGAGGGAGATCAGATCATTCGTAGTTCCTGCTTCTCTAGTGAAAAGTTGAACCTGATTCGATTTATAGGACCCAGATGCGGGTATGCATGTGCTTCAGACGTAGTACCTTTTCACGATGTCTGAGTTGATGAGTTGGGGAAATTCGTTCCCGTCCATTTCTTATAGCCTGATGGCTCCCCCTGTCAGCACTTCCTTGATAATGAAAGGGCCTTCCCAGTTCGGGGCAAATTTTCCTTTGGCTTCATCCTGATTGGCCAGGATTTTCTTTAGCACCAAATCATTTTCTTTGAATTCCCGGATTCGGACTTTCTTGTTGTAGGACCTGGCAATCCTTTATTGGTATAACCGTCCGTGAAAAATGGTCGTGGCCCTTTTTTCGTCTATCAGGGACAGTTGATGATATCGGTCTTGCAACCATTAATATTCATCCATCTGAGCATCTATTAATACTCGTAAAGACTCCATCTCTACTTCTATGGGGAGGATTGCTTCCATGTCATAGACTAGTGAATAGGGGGTAGCCCCAGTAGAGGTGCGCATTGACGTCCTGTAGGCTAACAAGGTGAGAGGTAGCAGGTTAGGCCAGTCTTTGTGATTGGCGAACATTTTTTGCATGATCTTCTTGAAGTTTTTGTTGGTCCGCTTCGACAGCACCGTTCATCTTGGGCTGATAGATGACGGAGTTGTGATGCTTGATGTGGAACTTGCCGCATAGTTCTACAGTTTTTTGATTGTTCATGTTTTTGGCGTTGTCTGATATGATCACCTCCAGTTGTCCATATCGATAGACGACATTATTTCTGATGAAACTGATGATGACCTCTTTTATGACTTTAGGAAAAGAGGCTGCTTCAACCCATTTGGTGAAGTAGTCAATCATGATGAAGATGAACTGATGACCGTTGCTGGCTTTGGGTTCGACTGGACCTATCACGTCCATTCCCCACATAGAAAAAGGCCATGGTGCACTCATGTTGTGCAGCTCATTTGGAGGAACGTGGATGGCATTTCCATGTGTTTGGCATTGAAAACATCTCTTGACGTGATCATCGCAGTCAGCTTTGAGCGAGATCCAGTAATATCCTGTTCTGATTATCTTCTTGGCCAGCAGATGGCCGCTCATGTGTGGACCACAGACTCCTCTATAGACTTCATCCATTAGTCTTTGGGCTTGCTCCTTGTCGAAGCATCTTAACAGGCCTATTCCAGCATCCCTTTTGTAGAGTGCATCTCCACTTAGATAGAACTTCATGGCCATTCTGAGAATCCATTTCTGCTCTGATTGGCTTGCACCAGCAGGTGTAGATCCATCACGGAGATATTCCTTGATGTCTTGAAACCAAGGTTGCTTGACAAGAGGTATTTTGTCTGATACTTCTCCAATGTAATTCCCGTATGTAGGGGCTTTTTGATTTGTAAACTGGATTTTGGGAAACCCGCTCCTGTTGGATATGCGAATTAATGAAGCCAATGTTGCCAGTGCATCGGTAAAGTCATTTCGACCCCGAGGAATGTGGACAAAGATTATTGCTTTGAACTCCTGGGACATTTTGAAGACTTGCCGATGATATGGCAGCAGATGCAGTTCTTTTGTGAGATACTTGTCGGTGGTTTGTCTGATGACCAACTCAGAATCTACAAAGACCAATAAGTGTTTGATACCCATGGATTGGGCTAGTTTCAACCCCAGTATACAGCCTTCATACTCGGCCGTGTTGTTGGTGTTTCCAAATTGAAGTTTGGTAGCCACAGGATATTGATCACCTGTACCAGAGATAAGGACTGCCCCAGCTCCGGAACCTTCCATGTTTACCGCTCCGTCGAAATACTTTTTCCATGGTTGGACTGTATTCTCTGACTGCTTGTTGAATTATCATAATCCCATCATCTGGGAAATATATCTCCAGGGGATCGAACCCTCCTGAAAGTGCTTCTGCTAATTGATCTGCAATGCCTTGGCCTTTGATAGACTTCTGAGTCACGTAGACAATGTCAAACTATTGTAGAATCAACTACCATTTAGACAGCCAGTAATTTAACATTGGTTTATTGAAGACGTATTTGAGTGGATCCATGCGGGATATGAGATACGTCGTGTGCCCATGCAATTAGTGTTGCAACCTCATGGCGGCCCATGCTAATGCACAGCATGTCTTCTCAATCAGGAGAAACTTCTATTCCCCACTACTGAATCTTTTGCTGATGTAGTAGATAGATCTTTCTTTGTTACTATTATCCTTCTGTCCTAGCATACAGCCCATGACATTGGCATTGATGGACAGGTACATAAATAAGGGGACTCCATCCCTTGGAGGTACCAAAACAGGTGCTTCGACAAGCTGCTTTGACAAGCTGCTTTTTGATGGCAAGGAAGGCTTGTTGACAATCCTCATTCCATTTGATGGAGGAATTCTTCCTTAACAGCTTGAAGATGGGCTCACAGGTTGCTGTGAGCTGTGAGGTGAATCGACTTATGAAGTTGATCCTTCCTAGGAATCCTTGTATCTCCTTCTCTGTATGAGGCACGGGCATTTCAGAAATGGCTTTGATCTTGGCTGGGTCTAACTCAATGCCCCGATTGCTCACCAAAAATCCTAGCAGTTTGCCTTCCTTGACGCCAAAAGCCCATTTTACGGGATTTAGCTTGAGGTTGTACTTACGCAACCTGTTGAAAAGCTTCTTGAGATGGTCTATGTGATCATCCTCCCTTCGGGACTTGATGATGATGTCGTCAACATAGACTTCTATTTCTTTGTGCATCATATCATGAAAGAGGGCCATCATGGCTTGCTGATATGTTGCTCCGGCATTAATGAGGCCGAAGGATAGTCATCGGTAGCAAAAAGTTCCCCAGGGAGTGATAAAAGCTATTTTCTCCCGGTCTTCTTCAGCAACTATGATTTGATGGTAACCAGCAAAGTAGTCTACGAAGGAATACATGCGGTACTGCGCAGTATTGTCAATCAGGATGTGGATGAAAGGTACCGAGAAATTATCCTTGAGGCAGGCTTTGTTCAAATCCCGGTAATCCACGCAGACTCGTACCTTCCCTCCTTGTTTAGGTACAAAGACTATGTTTGATAGCCATTCGGGATATGTTAATAGCATGATGATCCCGGCTTTGAATTGCTTAACGATTTCTTCTTTGACTTTGAAACTCCACTTAGGTTTCAATTGTCTGAGCTTTTGTTTGACTGGTTTGAACTCTTCTTTGATGGGCATTCGATGGATGACAATGTTTGTGGATAGACCGATCATGTCTTCATGCGACCATGCAAATACATCCTAGTACTATGTTAGGAGCGCGATCAGGTTGGCTTTTTGAATCGATGTGAGGTCTAGCCCCATTTGGATTTCTTTGATGGTTTTGATGGTTCCTATGTTGATGGTGGAGGTTTGGTCGAGGTTTGGTTTGGGTTTGTCTTTGACCAATTCCTTGATCTCCTCTGGCACCTCATAGTCATCTTCCTCCTCTTGATCAAGATTCGTCAAGTCGAAGCTCAATCTTGCATCATGGTTGGAGTTATGTTGATAGGTTGGCATCTCATCAGCAGAGACACACACATCCAATACTTGGGTCCTGAAAACAAAAATGCTTTCATTAATATACACAACTGCTTAAATACACATGGCATTTGCAAAGCATGACAAAAGTGACTGCTCCAGCTGTGCAATCAAAAGTAAGCAGTAAATAAAAGCATAATTAAGGGCAGATTAACTGTCTGCCCCTTTACCCTTTTTGACTGAGGCAAGGGATACTGCTCCAATTATCCAGGGTTAGATCCTCATGGATAGGGAGGATGCTGGAAGTGTGCTCATCTGTCTCGTCTTGAATGACAACTGAGACATCCTTTAGGATATGGCCGAGGCTTTTCTGGGGATTGTTCCTCTGTTTGCTATGAGGAAAGTGAGCACGATCTTCGTCGTCACTATCTAGGAGTTCATCATTTATCCTTTCATAGTTAATAATGACTTTCATGTTAGCGAATGGGTCTCGTCCTCCGTACAGGATCTTTTCTTTTCCCTTTTCGCTATCTGCCTCAGGCTTGAGGGCTTTCCTTTCATGGACAAGTATGATTGAAGGAAATAGCATGGCTGATGCCCCCGTAGGGATCTTCCTCGTAGGTTTCACCCATCCGGCATTTGTGAGGTTTGGGAGAAGAATCGTGGAGGTTTGAGCCTTGGGATGTTTGTGTGGATTCTGGTGGTTTAACCCAGATGAACATCCCAATCCTGCTCTTCCCATCTGACTTGGGATTTGGATTGGCATCTTAATATCGTGCTTGTATTTTCCTAACCCTTCTCCAGGCTGAAAACCCGCAGCTACCATTTCTTAGCCCACTGTCATTACTTCAGTGGAAATTTTAGGCTTTAGGCTGGTGCCCCAATCGGTAGATATTTAATATCGCTCACCTCGAGAGCTTAAAAACTTGCAGGCTCAACCCCGGCGTCTAGGCTAATCACTGGCATGTCCCCATGTATGTGGGTAAGGTATTCCTGTTCAGTATTCACTGTGATGAGGCTGCTGTTTATAATATACTTGAGTTGTTGATGGAGGGTGGATAGAACAGCCCCGGCCATATGGATCCATGGCCTGCCCAACAACAAGTTATATCCGGTGGCTATGTTAAGCACCTGGAAAGATACGTAGAATGTACATGAACTAATTTCTAGAGGAAGCACGATTTCCCCCATAGCCTGGGGGCAAGATCCATTGAAAGCCCGGATAACCATGTGACTGGCTTTGATCCGATTTGGAATGATCTTCATCCTTTCCAACCTATCGTATAGACAAATGTTGAGGGAAGATCCTCCATCAATAAGCACTCCTCTGATTATGTATCCGAAGGACATAACGGCTATATGCAGGGACTTGTGGTGGCCCCTTCCCTCAGCCGGGATATCATCGTCTGTGAAGGAAATCACATTATTATTGAAAATATGTTCTATCACGTGACGGAATTTCTCTATGTCTACCGTGTGTGGCAGATGGGCTTCTTCTAGTACCTTCACTAGGATGTTACGGTGATCCTCTGTTGATAGGACCAAGTCCAGGATGGATATTTTCTTGAGTGCGTCTTTCAAGCTTTGCACTATCTTGATTTTATTGTGTCCCATCTTTTTGAGGAACTCTTTTATTTTATCTTCAGCCACCTTTTCTTTGGCTTTGATGACTGGTTTAATCACCCGTTGAGGCAGGTACAATGGATTATCCAATGACAAAATGGAAATGTTATTTGCCACGGAGCCTTCAACGTCCCCGTAGTTCCATGAGACCTTCTTCAGACTGGTAATCGAATATTGAGGCCTGAAGGGCAAAATTAGAGCCTGAGGTGCAGCCACCTTCACAGGATTTTGGACTTCTTGGACCCTTTGACATGTCAGTATCAGGGGTGTGATGATTGATTCTTTATCGCAGGATTTGACAGCCACTGTGTCCTGATACCATGCATTGGGAATCCAAAGGATATTTTAATCTATCATGTCGAGGATTTGATCTCCTCTGATTAGGTCACCTTTCTCAATCAGGTCTTGAATTAGGTTATGAAGTGCCCAGCATTCTTCTGTATCATGGCTAGGAGAGTTGGAATGGTACTGACATATTTGATCAGGTTTGCATTTTCTGGATTGAGGGTTCAGCGGAGGTAGCAAGTCTGCAACCATTCCCTCGTTGATCATCATTTGCAGGATTTCTTCCATTGACTGGTTCAAATTGGTGATATTCCTTTAAAATAGGAACTTCTTACCTACTTGGACACTTGCTTCTTCTATCCCCTTGTTAGTCCTAGGGTGTAAGCTCACAAGTCCAGCTATGATCTTGATTGGAATTAACTTCCGCTGGAGGAGAGCGACTGCCAATAGATTGATGGATTTGCTTCAACATCTTTCTGGTGAGTTGATGTTGGTAGATGACCAGTTCAGCCAACTGCTCGAGTTGTTCCTTGATAGACTTTATTTCTTGCTCTATCAGGAATTGTTTTTCAAAAGCTTCCCAACTCATTGGGCTGATGTTGTTGGATTGAGTTGATTGTTCAACATAGCGGAGGTATTTGGATCCTTCTCCACTTGAAGTGTTGATCATGTTGACACTCTCCTCCTTGTGCTGTGGGAGAGGGTTATCTTGGACATGTAGTTGATCGGGCTTTATGACCACAATTTCTCCATTATCAATCAAATCTTGGATTTTGTGCTTGAGGGACCAACAATATTGGGTGTCATGGCCCGGTGACCCGGAATGATAAGAACACTTCTTGCTAGGGTCGAAGTTCCTTGAATTAGTGTTAGTTGGTGGAAGGAGTTGGCCATTCTTCTTCTGAGCTGTCAGAAGTTTGAAGACGTTCTCGAGTGAATCTCCTAGTGGGGTGAAAGTCCTTCTGCAGTCTGACCTCCATGTTTTTCTAGAACGAAGGATTTGAAGGCTGTGTTGCAGCTTGGAAAGGGGTATAGTTCCTCCTTTGAATGGGTGTATTGTTTGAATTACCGCTGGAATTTTGTCCTTGTAACACTAAGGAAACTTCTTCATCTTTCTTTTTGTGGACCCTCCGGGGATTACTCCTGTAATTTTCGGATTGGATATGCTCAGCAACAGCTTCGAGTGCCGTTAGGTCTTTTATTTTTTCAGACTTGAGTCCCATTTCGGCCATTTCGCCGTGTTTGATCCTTTTAGGGAAAGGTTTTCCTATTCCTGCTAGGACCCTTTCATAATAAGGAGCTTCTTGAATATCAATGAAAGTCATGACTATTTCAGATTCAGTCATGACTGGGGTGACTTGTGCTGCAACCCGTCTCCATCGCTGGACATATTCTCTGAATGATTCAGTGTTATTCTTCTTGATTTTGGTAATTTGATATCGATCTGGAGCTAGCTGAGATTGGAAACTGTACTGGCTGAGGAAGGCATGGGCCAATTCTTCCCAACTGTGGATTTTGGAGTTGTCTAGACGGGTATACCAGGCTCTGGCTTCTCTAGTTAAACTCTTCTGAAATAGCTGTATTTGAAGTTTCTCGTCCTCAGCATAGGATCCGAGTTCTCCGATGAAAACTTTCAGGTGTGTATAAGGATCCCCTAATCAGTCATATTTCTTAAAATCAGGGACTTAAAATTTTCGGGATACCGAGCCCTAGGAAATATGCATAGATCTGAGTAGTTGACACTGCCAAATGCCCCAGTTCCTTTGATGGACCGGAGGGTTTCTTCTATTTGTTGCATTTTCTTGAGAATGTCACCAGCTTCCTGTTCTTTGCTTAGGATGGTGATTTCTGGAGTTTTGTTGATTATATCCTGGTTCTGGGGTCCAGGGATTTGAGTTTCAGCATTTTCTGTATCTTAACCGCCAGCACCACTACCAGATGCTCCTGGTTCTGGATGAGTTTGAGATTGTTTCTCTTTGAAAGCCTTGCTTTGCTCTCGAAGGAAACCGGCTAGCTTGGCTATCTGATTTTTTAATCCTTCTAATTCTTCCCTAGACACAGGGGTGTATTCTGGTGGAGCACTTGAAGCCATGTCCGTAGATGGACTAGGTGCTTTTCTGGACTTTGATTTAGTGATAGGACCAATTTTTCCCTGCCTACAGCAAAACGTATGCGTGTCAGTTTCCTGTGGTAGGTAATAATTGGATGCATTTATGATGTGGGTTTTTTAAGTTTATCCTACAAAATCGAGGTTAGTTGTTTTGATGGCAGGATGACAGGATATTTGACAGGAAAGTAAATCTTTCATTATTGTCATTTACATTGTGCTCCTCAGTAATTGGAGACTTGACATGGAATTGAAAGAGGAAGGCATGAAGAAGCATCCCATAGGATTTGGTTGATCAGAAGCTGACCTATCCTAGGTTACTCTCGCGGCTTTTGTTTCGGCATAAAGGTTCCCATATCATCGCAATCTACTAGAAGGGAAGTTAATCCGATCGTTCAACTGGAGCGAATCTTTGTGGTGCATTTTCAGGAGGCAGCCACGGAGACTTAGTCGTCCCCAGAGTCCTTACTTATTATCACCGACCGGGTTAGCCTCCTGGTGGAGGGACTCACAGCATACATTCACATACATCAGCCTTACCGCTTATGCATGCAATGATAGTTCGTGCGAAGCACTAATATGGGTGCGAAGCACTAAAGCATTCATTCTCATTCATTCAATGTAAAGGCATAGTATTCATACATTCAATGAAAGACGCAGCATTCACTCATCCATTGACTGTGGAGACGCAGGATTTCACGCATTCAATAATTTTGAAAGGAAAATGTTTGAAAAGATTGAAAGCGGTCTAAGCCCTCTACTATCCCCAGCAGAGTCGCCACCTATCGACGTTGGAAAATTTAAGAAATACCGCGGGTCGGTTCATAACCCTGTTTTCCTCAAATCGATTTTCCTAAGTTATCTCTACCCTTATTCTTTTTATAATAAAAAAGGTTTTGAAGGGTTTTTTAGGAAAGAGGACAACATGTGTATATGTCGATGATTTGATTTGATTTAAACAGAGTCGCCAGTTAATAGTTTTGAAAATGGTTGTACCAACTCAACCGAATTTGATTTGAAAAGAGGCCCAATTGCTGGACACTGTCGAAATATGATCTTTGAAATCAGAGTTTTGAGTTCGGGGCTTGGTTAAGTGTGGAGAAGGTATTAGGCACCCCACGACTCCCGTGTAAATATGGTACCACAATCTTTTCAATATTTCTCTTAAAATTGAAATGCGTGAGTGAATGCTGTTTGAAAATTTGGCCTTTTGATTGATTGAAAGCTTTAACAGGCTTCGTTGAGCCTATATACGAAGGGTTTGATTTGATTTGAAAATTAATCTTTGATTTGATTTGCAAAAAGCATCATTTAATTTGATTTGCAAAAGCTTTTAAATTGAATTGACAGTGATGTTTTGAAAGCTGGCTTTATCAAACCCTTATGCTGACATAGGAATTGAAGCATATCGCTACTCTCAATTTTATCTTTATAGCCTTAAGGCTGCATGCAAATGGTGATTTGTCGGGCTGCAAAGTATCCTCGACCACAGAGATATAAAGTGTCGGTCTCCTCATGGGTATAAAAACCATCGGATGGACGCTGACACGACAATCCATATTTTTACTATGTTGCGACCTTAAATCCGGATAACCGTTTTAAGGTCTGTGCATGTACATTTTGCAGAGAAAAAATTGTCAAGGTACATCTGTAAATCAAAGTTTGTCCATCGTGGGAATCAGATTCTGATCAGTTTGATCATGAATCCCACGATTCCTAGGCTCACATATGAGTAGCTATAAAACCCGCACAGTTCAAATTTGTACAGAAGCATATAAATATCCCAAAATTGCCAGAACTAGGGATTCATTTAGTAAATCTCAGTCCGCACGGCCGAAGCATCTCGTTCCCACTAGATAGCGATCTAAGGGACGCGAGATTGCTTTTGAAGCTGAAACTATAAAAATAACTAGATTTAAAGAAATCTCAGCCATTATAGCTTCTAGGTTCTGTGGGGACCTGTTTAAACCGTTGAAAGCTATAAGTGGCGAGATTTGGATAAATCTAGTTCGCCCGCAAATATATCAGTGTAAATTCATATACAAATGAATATTAAATGCAGCAGTTGAATAAATTGAATAAAACAATATCTATAATTATATATATATATAAGCTGTAAAGGGCAATGGGTTTTCACTCGTAAGCCCGGACTGGAATCGAAATATATATATATATATATAAACTGTAAATAGCCACCAAATAATCCAGGATGTGACAGAAATGAAATATATATATATATATATAAACAGTAATAAGGGTGATGGGTTTTTGCGTCGGTGCCCGTGCTAGAATTGAAATGGACAGAAAGTAGTCACCCAGTGACTGGGAGAGCACCCAGTATAGGGAAGTGTGCAAAAGCAATAAAAAGGCCACAAAGTAATCCAGGCCGGACTGAAAATATATAAATATATATATTGATAGAAATGTAGTCAACCAAGACTGATAGGAGTACCAGTGATGGTGAATGTCGCTTATATATGCGTAAATACATATAAAAGCGGTAAACTACCACAGATTTGAAATTCGGGCTTGACAGAATTGAAATGTTAGTACATTTGCCATTAAATATGTATAGAAAAAGGCCAAACCCGGACTGGGAAGACAACCCAGTCCGGCGAAGTTGCCAAAACTGTGTGTGCTAGTGCATTGAAGCTACTGGAGCTGACGGATCATCAATCCGAGTTGTAGAAATATTGAAAATGAAGTTTACGTACAAAAATGTATCAAATTTTGATGAAAACGGCCACAGAACTAAGTTCTGGGCATATTTAGAAGATAAAACTTGATGTGCAGGTGTAAAACAGTGCAAAGTAGTAGTATTGACTTGCTGATCGTAAAAATACTTACAATGGACTGCACTACGGGCTTTTTGCCTAATCGTAGGCCTTAAACGTCCAAATCTACCGGTGGTTTTCTTGATATATGGTAGCATATGGGTATCTCTATGTGTTGGAATGAAAATATTTGGGTTTGGAAGAGGTGTAAAAGTCGAAAAATCAGTCAGGCAGGGCTTCGCTGCGTTTCTTGCTTATGAAAATGAGAGGGGACAGCCCCTCTATTTATAGAGAGGGGAGCCGCACCTCTACATGCAGCTGCCATAGGTAGAGGTGCGGCCACTCGAGGTGGGTCTTGTGTGCCTAGCTTAGTCGTCTCAAAGTACGTGCACTTCAATCAATGCGATGTCCGATTAGAAACTTTCTAACTTTTGATCGGAGCATCCGTTTGAGGCGTACGATACCTTTCTGGAAAGCTCTCGCCGAGAGTATTGCAATGACATGGGGAAAAAACATTTTCTGGGTCTAGGAAGATGGGTTCATAACCAAGTCTTCGATTCCCCGCAGTTTGTCCGTTGAACTGTCTTGCGTTATTGCCACTCGGGATCGTAGTTAGGGTTCATTCTGACTTTGGCGGCATCGATTTGGCTTGAGTTTGACCAAGTCGGTTGAAAGTTGGTAAAATGACCGTTGTACCCCTCCCTGGGCTTCCTGTAGTGTCGGCATGGTCGCTGGTTGACTTTCGGGAGCTGATTCCAAGACTTAGATCATAGTCGAGTCTTTTGACCTCAGGGTTGTCTCTGAGGCTGACGTGGTCATTTCAGGTTTTGCTATGGAGTTGTTGCGATGTTTTAGGCTGATGTCTGAAGTTGGCCTGACATCCCGGGTTGAGACCTGGGATGACCTGCACTTCCCGGGTTGAGACCGGGGTTGATTTGATTTCCCGGGTTGAGACCGAGGTTGATTGATACCTCCCGGGTTGCTGTCGGGGTTGAGATTGATAATCCGATTGATTGTCGGAGCTTGATTGATGGTCCGATTAACTGTCAGAGTTTGATTGTTGGTCCGATTAACTGTCGAAACTTGATTGATGGTCCGATTGACTGTCGAAACTTGATTGATGGTCTGATTGACTGTCAGAGGGAATCGAATTTGACTGGAGCACCGATATTGTGGATCGGATTTGGGTTGATTGACGGTTTTACCCTTCTACTGGATGAGTATCGGGGCAAGAAAAATCTCGAGTGTCTACAAATGTATATATGATATATGTATATAACATCACGTATAGTATTCAACTGACAAGTTAGTGGGTAAATTACTCCGTAATGGTTAACTGGTCCAACTCCCCTTGGGGGCTTGTTTGTCTATTCCTTAATAACTCTTTCCCATTTAATTTAATTAATTCTTACCATATAGTTAAATAATGTCACACCCAATTAATCATATAATCTTATTTAAATCAATTAAATAAAAAAGAATAATTCCACCTTAAATCACATAGTCACATAATTAAAATTTTCATTTATTAATTATGTCAAATCATTAAATCTCTAATTAATTAGAATAACATTATGCTTATTAAGTAATTCATTTAATCAAATAAGCTCAATTAAATTCATACTTTGAATTATAAAATTCTCCACATTAATTTAATCAATGTAACACATATAATTAAATTAATCTACCGCAATTTCATCAATTAATTAATCGACACAATAATTAAATTATCAAAAAATATTTATTTTAATTCAATAAATTACAAAATCTCGTTCGTCACATCTTTCCCCCCTTAAAAGAATTATGTCCCCAGAATCATGGTTCAATTAAAAATTTCATCCCATTATATTCTCCCCCCCCCCCCCCCTTACAAAGATTCTGTCCCCAGAATCGCTTACACATAAATTAAGTAAATAATTATGGGTAATTCTTCATCATATACTCTTCAAGTTTCAAGGTAGCTTCTTCAGCGTTGCGGTTCCTCCAAATTACCTTAAAAGAAGGTATAACTTTATTTCTGAGAACTTGCTATTTCCTATCAACAATCTGAACAGAAATATCTTCATAGGATAAGTATTTCTCAAAATATAGGGGTTCATATTCAATCACATGTTTGTAATCGGGTTTGTAGGGTCGTAAAACTTAAACATAGAAGATATTGTGGACATTCTCTAGCGCCAGAGGTAAGGCTACCTCATATGCGACTTCTCCAATCCTTCGCAGAACCTCAAAGGGTCCAATAAATCTCGGGCTCAATTTCCCCTTCTTACCGAATCTGATCTTTCCCTTCCAGGGAGAGACTTTCAAGAATACAAAGCTACCCGATTCAAACTCCACATTCGTACGGTGTGGATCGACGTATTTCTTCTCCCTATCCTGAGCTGCTACCAGTCTTGTCCGAATTACTTTTACTATCTCTGCTATTTGCTGTACCAGTTCTGGTCCTAGTAACTGTCTCTCGCCAACATCATCCCAGTAAAGTGGAGTTCTGCATTTTCTGCCGTACAACGCTTCGTAAGGTGGAATGCTAATACTAGCATGGTTATTGTTGTTGTAACTGTAAGAACCCGAATTTTCAAAAATTATTAAATAAGAATTTAATAAATAAAATTCTTAAACTATGAGATGGGTTCGAATAAGAATATATATGTGTGTGTGTGTGTGTGATATGAGGTATGTGGTATTATATTACATAGGGTAATATGGATTATGTAATATATGTTTTTGTGATTTATAAATATACTATTAATATATATTTGTTATTTAGCGTAGAGACGATTTAGTGGAGATAAAGAAAGTGGATAAATCTCTATCGATATTAAATAATTTATAAAATTATTTTATCATAGTAAGTTAGTGACATTAAATATCCTTAATGTATAATCACCATATTCTTGTGTATGTGTATTAATAACTAGTACGCTTATAATATAGGTTATTGATAAATCTTAAGCTATCCATGAATGGGTTTGGATAGTAAAGCATGAGTTAGTTAAGGGAATTAACTAATAAGAATAAATATTAGTTAATTTAAGTTGGGAGTTATATTAGGGAATAATATAATGTTAATATTGAACCTTAATGATATGGTGCAGTGTTTAATTTACTTAAGTAAAGAAATGGATTAATATATGCGTTGAATATATGATTATAGTTGCTACTTTTTATATATATTACTTAGAATAGTAATATGTGAGAAAGTCTAATTCACGAATAACGTTAATAAATATATATATATATATATATATATATATATATATATATATATATATATATATATATATATACACACGTTATTAAAGAGAAATGAAAATCATTATATCTTTAAATGAATATTTGAAGAAATTATTTTGGGAACAATTTATAGAAAGGAAAGAGAAATAAATATTATATATTTCTAATAAAGAATATTAAAATAATTTCTAATATTGAATTATTTTAATAAATGGAGGAAATGTTATTTTTGAATAGTAATATTACCTTATATATTTTGTATAAGGTGTGATTGATTAATATGATAGATATATAACATATTTGCTACATGTAAATAAATTGATGGAAATAATTTATTATAATAGAAAATAAACTTATTACCCATTTTCTATATATAATGTACATGTGTCGTACATGTGAATATTTCTAATAGATATTATATTAATTATAATATCTTTAGACAATAAGTAAATTATTTTCTAATAATGAATATCCTTATTTGGAGAAAACATAATATTTTATGTTATGGCTAAATACATAATTTCTAATGTATTTTCAAAAGTAGTTTAATTTATAAAAGAAAACTAAGTTATTTTAATAACTTGAGTTGCTATAGTACCGTAAGTGTTCTAAATAATATTAGAATATACTATTCGTAATATATTTATATGTGGACCTTGGACTTAATAGTTCTAATTTAATTGAACATGTTCTAAGTAGTAATGTGGTGAGAGATGAGTAAGTCATGAGAATAATAATAAGCTTAAGATTAAGCTTGTGGGAGATGTCCTGTGTGGCACGATAATAGATTCGTTGATGAATTAATTAATTCAAGGATGGAAGAATTTTTAATTAAACAATTAATCTATATTAATTGTTATTATAATAGTATATTGCTTTATTATTATGGCTAGTGGTAATATAATAATAAATAGATTGATTATGAATATGATCGAAAATTGTATTGATAAGGAATGAGGTATATTGTCCTATTATATTATTATTATGGATAATATAATATTATCAAGTAATTATTTGATAATATGTTGATTAATGAATGAATGAATTATAAATATTATAAGATTTATATTTATTGTGATAATTAACCATTGTTATAGAGATTAATAATTGATTTACGAGGAAGGGATTAATTAATATTATTAATTAATTGATAAGATAAGTAATTTATTAATTTCTATGTGCAAGTATGCGATATTAAAAGTATAAAGTATGGTAGTTAACTATATATTATACGAAGTGTAAAGTGTGGTGTGACTATATTATATAGAAACCATATATTAAGATTTATTAAACTATATCACATGAAGCATTGTGATTGGACATATTGAAACTATATGATATGAATACATCATGAAATGCCTATGAGACAATGTAAATGTGTGGACATTAAAATAGTACATCACAAGTATATTGTAAGCAATTGTTGACTAATAGAACTTAATTAAATAATACATGAGACAATGTAATATGAAGAAAATATACATGGGTTATGTATGTACAAATTACATTGAAGTATTACTTATGTAAATTCATATTGTGACATTAAGATATAACCTATGTATGGGTAATAGGTATATATAAATATAACATAAGGATGGAAATTGTGCATAAGTATATAGCATAAGTATTGAAGAATGCTGAGTTGCTTGTCCCTCAAAGTGAGTCCCCTCCTTCACGTGCATAGCATTATAAAGGCTAAAGCCTATTGTTTCTCCTTAAACTCAGCATTCCATAGCAAATGATGAGCAAGGGTGAGGAATTCATGATGAGTTCCAACAACTACTCACCAACTAATTACCTACCACTCTATAACTTTCATGCAATTCAATCATCTGTTAGTTTAATTTAGAAGATTTATGCATTGTCTGATTATTCAAATGCCTATAAGAGTAAGCCATTCTCCTCCAATTTTCAATTGCTGGGATATTGTTAAGTGTTATAGAGTAATCAGAGAATGAGTTTGTATCAATAGTGAGAACCTGAAATTAAAGGAGGCTTGATACAACTGCTCAATACATTAGCAGAGGTACACTCATGTTGACCAGTTTCTGTAAAAAATTTAATATCTTAATTCTTGAATTAAGCATAGATTATTTGATAAGTTGATTGGAGTAATGTTATTAGTTGCTATGTTAGCTTACTAGTATGTTAGAACTGTGTTAGAATATATCTGGAATGAATTTCGTAGGAAATTTCTGAGATGGGTCTGTGAACTGCCAAGACGAAGACATGTCTGCCCCTGGCCGCACACCTGCGCAACTGCGCCAGTTTTATACTGGCCAGCGGCGCAGCTGTGCCGGTACCAAATTCTGGTTTCTTGATTTTCGTTAAGTGCTGCTATGTGCTAGCATGTGGTATATCATTGGAACAAGCATGCACACATAAATAACATGTATATATGAGTATCATGACATGACATAAGCATGATAGTATACATTATTGATGAAGAACTTATAGTTTTAAAATGAAACTTATAATTTGCAATATGAACCTTGATACATGTGTAACATGTGTGTTTGAACCTTGTAAGCACATTTGTATGACTTAGACATGCGTGTGAGTTGGTATTAACTTATAGTATGTGTTCATGCACTTTCATGGCTATGTTAGTCCGTATTATGGAAGGAAAACGTATGATTTTAAAATAAAACTTATGGTCTTGGATTTGAACCTTGACGCATACATAGCATGTATATATTCTGATTTTGTGAACGCGGTCATGTGGCCTATATTGACATGAAAGGCATACTTAAAGTGTTGAGCACACACTAGCATACATGATTAAAGACTACATTAATTTCAAAAGATAAACTTAGAGTTTTTGGACATATATATAGGATGTCCACATTCTGATCATTTGAGCATGTATAAGTAGCTTATAAATGTGTTCTAATACGAGAGAGTCATGACTACAAGGAACCTTGCATATACTTAGTGACCTTTGTTGACTTAGTGCGATTTTTATGAAAACTTAGAATGTGAAAGCTAATATCATCAAGTACTAAGTGAACTTACATTACGAACATGCAAGCATGTATATTAGGATCTCATTATGCCTATAGACATGTTGACATAAGCATCATATGATGAAACATGGATTTCACCTATGCACGCATATCCAAGAAAATAAATTTCTAAGGCATGAACTATGTGATTAATGCATACATGTGTAGTATACGCACAAGCATGACTACTTAAACATTGTTTGGTCTTGTTATGTGGTAACATAACTTTAGTAGCTGACCATGAAGCATGGACTTGATTTACTTAAGGTATATGAAAGTCCGACATGAAAACCATGTAACTTTGAATTGGATTTGAATGTGCATGCTAGGTTTCAAACTTGAGTTAATGACCCTATAGACATATGTACGTAATAGATATCAGTAATCTGAATGCTAGTGAATGACCTCGGATTGTCTAGCAGCATGAAATGTCATTTCTGGTTTGACCAGTGAGTGGCGCAGCTGCGCCACTCTTAAGGCCAATACCTGCGCAGCTGCGCCAGCCTGTTTTCAAGATTTATGCAGTCTGTTTGTTCTTGGTTTTGTAGTAGACTTGTATTACTACTTAAACTGCAAATCATGGTCTGACCCCTATTGGTTTATGACTATATGATGAACATAGTAACCGTGCATGACTAGTTTAAATATGACAAGGATTTTTAAAGGTGAAACTTAGAAAGTTTGGATGTAAGGGTTTCGATAAGGTTTGAGAAACGTGAGAGCAATATAGATCATGTATCTATGAGCTTTAAATATGTGTCTAACACATAGCGAGTCGAGTAAAGGTGTATGAATGTTGATATTAAAAGTATACCTATACATACCTAGCTATTATAAGAGTATGTTAAGAAAGTGAAACAAAGGTTCTAAGAACCAAGATAGAAAACAATGTAATACTTATTATTATATTGAGAATGTATGGAAGTGTATAACTGATAAGTATGATCTCTATGATTAATATAACTGTGTAGGATTACATGAAGTGCAGATATTCTTAAGCAGTTAAGTCGTAGTTGTTAAACTACGAATCAGGCAAGTCTTTTAATTCCTATTTGATATATGAATTCAATAACTGTTAGTTGAATTATATTATGCTGTGATAATGTGAACTTATATATGAACTGTATATGAGAATTGTATGAGATTGAAAGTTGATCTTTGATGATATGCTTGTTATGTGAGAAGTAACATGCGTAGTAAATATAAATTATTTATAAATGCATGAACTGAGTATGATGTTATATGCTATGTGATGCATGAAAACTGTTAGAATTGCTGAGCTGTCGAGCTCACTCTTGCAAATAACCATTTTTGTAGGTTAAGGACTTACGATAAAGACTTCGTGCTTCTCAATTGATAAAGATAGATAGTATCGCAAGGAAGAATACTGTTTAGATTATTACTCGAACCATGTTTAGGTTCTAGTAGTTGTACTTGATATTTGTTTACGAGGTTTAATGCTTGTCTTACTGTAAAGATGTATTAGATAATACATAGAGGATATTAAGTTAAGATGTATACGATTATACAGAAATTTGAATAGAGTCAATCATGATATAGTTTGATTCAGGAAAAATGTAATGGATTCAAGTTGTGGAATTAATAAAAGATTTTATTCAAGGAAGATTGAAAAAGTTTAAGTTATTCCGTATTTTAGTAACATCGAATATGATGTAAAGATGAGATCTTGGATATGAATAGAATTTATATTCTAAATTGTAATAAACAAAGTTGTGTTCTTTTACTAATGATTAAAAGATGTAATAGTTTGACGATAGTAGTATCGTGACTGCACCGATTCCGAGGAAAGAGAGGAACCCGGATTTGGGGGCGTCATAGGTTGGTATCAAAGCTGTAGGTTATAAACCTTAGGTAAGTGTACCTTAGACTATAACCTGAGAGAAGGAAAGATAAGATTAAAATATATCTAAGTGAAGATTCAAAGAAGAATCTCGAAATATCTAGAGAATGAGAATCAGGAGTTTCCTAACTCCGGTAATGAAAATGTTAAGATGATGTCTATAATATATATATTACAAAGATAGTGAGAATAAACTCAGATGGAGTTTGGTTGATAATAGGGAAAGAACCCTAAGGTATAGTGATGATCACGACGTGATCAGATTAAACTGTGAAATGATAGATAGTCTGTAACGACTAAGTGTGTATAGCTTGATTCTATGAGAGAATGTACTATAAAAAGTATGAGATAAACTCATGAGGAGTTATATGTGATGAAACATAGAAAGCTCATAACGAGCAAGTGATAGAGTAAGATAGAGTTAAGTGTTGGACTTCCATTGAGAACTCATGTGATGGCTTAGTTGTACAAACTTTTGTATGGGCAGAAGTTTTGTGCTTGCACTAAGTGCGTCACATTGATAATCGTTGGAATGTTAGTGTCGCGGTATCATTCTACATATGGTGGAAAGGTGATTCTTTTCTCATATTTATTTTGATAGATAGAGATTTCTAAGATATAATTAGATAATATTAAGACTAGGTGCGAGTTCTTAAAACTCATACCTATGACGAGTTCGTGACTCATAATCGTATGGTGGGACCCCTCAGCGAATGGACGACTTTGGTCTGACTAGGATAAGTTCCTCAACCCATATGATTGTGGTAAGTTCCTGAGCTTCCATGGTATGGTAAGTTGGTGAACTGTACTGAGAATAGATATATTATATAAGAGTTTTGGAATAGTGAGCATTGATGGTGGTAAGAGATTGAAGTGATGGAGAAATTGGATTTTTCTAAATCTTCTAGCTACGCTAGATTTTCAAAATTTATTGACTTCGTGCTAGTGTTTGCACTTCGGTTTTCTTGAGAAAAACATTGGGTCGGGTGACTGAACCAATGAGTTTTAAAAAAAACAACATCGTTATTCGTATGTCTAAGCTATTTGTTTTGGCCAAAACAAAAATGATTTGAAAATCTTTCAAAATGTATTTTGACCATGTGCATCATTTGATATGATGTAGAATGGTAAACGATGGAGTCATCAATGCAATTGAACCTAGTGTTGGTTGTGATCGAAAGATCGTCAGCCCACTATGGTATGATGTAATATAACAAAGTCATAAAATGGCGGAATCCTCAACGTACTACTAATCTGGTATGGTATCATGACGTCATAAAAGAATTTTTGGTTTTCTTGTAAATTATGAAGAAGGTCAATTAAGTTAGCTAAATTATTTCAATTGATGTCCGAATTGTTGATGAGAGTCTAAGCTATTTGATTTGGCTAGGCGACTGTTGAATAGAGATTATAGAATTCAAGCATTCTTGTGCATTTATGCCAAACCAAATTGCTCTGGTGCGGATTTAAAAGTTATTAAGCTGAGTTGAACAACCCTATAATGGAAACATATTTTCGGAGACAGTGGTCATGACCATAACGCATATAGTCGTTACAACACGCTACGTTGTGGCCCAACGTAGTAGTACAATAGGGTAGCCACCTAGTGTATGTGTGGAGGGTGTTTTCAGTCCTTGTGATTGATAAACACTCTAGTTTACAGTGTGGAGACTCGTATTGAGACATTTGTAAATGAAGAAGAGTTCACGGTCTTGTGACCCCTCAGCATAATTTGAAATCTAAGTTATTCATACTACTTCCAGATTATTGAAAAATCGTGGAAGATTCTTATTCTTCTGAAGGATGAAGGTAGTAAGTAAAATGTTCCTTAGAAAGGAAAAAGTGGCAGAATGCGATGGAGAATGTTATAATAATAAAACTTCCGAAAAGAGAATGAATAAAAATTATTCAAGAGAATATGTAACAATCGGAATAGCACCGAGTAGAGGAAGTTTTTATGATTCCGAGGACGGAATCCTTATAAGGGAGAGAGGATGTAAGAACCCAAATTTTTAGAAATTATTAAATAAAGATTTCATAAATAAAATTCTTAAACTATGAGATGGGTTCGAATAAGAATATATATATATATATATATATATATATGTTATATGAGGTATGTGGTATTATATTACATAGGGTAATATGGACTATGTAATATATGTTTTTGTGATTTATAAATATACTATTAATATATATTTGTTATTTAGCGTAGAGACGATTCAGTGGAGATAAAGAAAGTGGATAAATCTCTATCGATATTAAATAATTTATAGAATTATTTTATCATAGTAAGTTGGTGACATTAAATATCTTTAATGTATAATTACCATATTCTTGTGTATGTGTATTAATAACTAATACGCTTATAATATAGGTTATTGATAAATCTTAAGCTATCCATGAATGGGTTTGGATAGTGAAGCATGAGTTAGTTAAAGGAATTAACTAATAAGAATAAATATTAGTTAATTTAAGTTGGGAGTTATATTAGGGAATAATATAATGTTAATATTGAACCTTAATGATATGGTACAGTGTTTAATTTACTTAAGTAAATAAATGGATTAATATATGCGTTGAATATATGATTATAGTTGCTACTTTTTATATATATTACTTAGAATAGTAATATGTGAGAAAGTCTAATGTACGAATAACGTTAATAAATATATATATACGTTATTAAAGAGAAATGAAAATCATTATATCTTTAAATAAATATTTGAAGAAATTATTTTGGGAACAATTTATAGAAAGGAAAGAGAAATAAATATTATATATTTCTAATAAAGTATATTAAAATAATTTATAATATTAAATTATTTTAATAAATGGAGGAAATGTTATTTTTAAATAGTAATATTACCTTATATATTTTGTATAAGGTGTGATTGATTAATATGATAGATATATTACATATTTGCTATATGTAAATAAATTGATGGAAACAATTTATTATAATAGAAAATAAACTTATTACCTATTTTCTATATATAATGTACATGTGTCGTACATGTGAATATTTCTAATAGATATTATATTAATTATAATATCTTTAGACAATAAGTAAATTATTTTCTAATAATGAATATCCTTATTTGGAAAAAATATAATATTTTATGCTATGGCTAAATACATAATTTCTAATGTATTTTCAAAAGTAGTTTAATTTATAATAGAAAACTAAGTTATTTTAATAACTTGAGTTGCTATAGTACCGTAAGTGTCCTAAATAATATTTGAATATTCTATTCGTAATATATTTATATGTGGACCTTGGACTTAATAGTTCTAATTTAATTGAACATGTTATAAGTAGTAATGTGGTGAGAGATGAGTAAGTGATGAGAATAATAATAAGTTTAAGATTAAGCTTGTGGGAGATGTTCTGTGTGGCACGATAATAGATTCGTTGATGAATTAATTAATTCAAGGATGGAAGAATTTTTAATTAAACAATTAATCTATATTAATTGTTACTATAATAGTATATTGCTTTATTATTATGGCTAGTGGTAATATAATAATAAAGAGATTGATTATGAATATGATCGAAAATTGTATTGATAAGGAATGAGGTATATTGTCCTATTATATTATTATTATGGATAATATAATATTATCAAGTAATTATTTGATAATATGTTGATTAATGAATGAATGAATTATAAATATTATAAGATTTATATTTATTGTGATAATTAACCATTGTTATAGAGATTAATAATTGATTTACGAGGAAGGGATTAATTAATATTATTAATTAATTGATAAGATAAGTAATTTATTAATTTCTATGTGCAAGTATGCGATATTAAAAGTATAACGTATGGTAGTTAACTATATATTATACGAAGTGTAAAGTGTGGTGTGGCTATATTATATAGAAACCATATATTAAGATTTATTAAACTATATCACATGAAGCATTGTGATTGGACATATTGAAACTATATGATATGAATACATCATGAAATGCCTATGAGACAATGTAAGTGTGTGGACATTAAAATAGTACATCACAAGTATATTGTAAGCAATTGTTGACTAATAGAACTTAATTAAATAATACATGAGACAATGTAATATGAAGAAAATATACATGGGTTATGTATGTACAAATTACATTGAAGTATTACTTATGTAAATTCATATTGTGACATTAAGATATAACCTATGTATGGGTAATAGGTATATATAAATATAACATAAGGATGGAAATTGTGCATACGTATATAGCATAAGTATTTAAGAATGCTGAGTTGCTTGTCCCTCAAAGTGAGTCCCCTCCTTCACGTGCATAGCATTATAAAGGCTAAAGCCTATTGTTTCTCCTTAAACTCAGCATTCCATAGCAAATGATGAGCAAGGGTGAGGAATTCATGATGAGTTCCAACAACTACTCACCAACTAATTACCTACCACTCTATAACTTTCATGCAATTCATTCATCTGTTAGTTTAATTTAGAAGATTTATACATTGTCTAGTTATTCAAATGCCTATAAGAGTAAGCTCAGCTCCTCCCATTTTCAATTGCTGGGATATTGTTAAGTGTTATAAAGTAATCAAAGAGTGAGTTTGTATCAATAGTGAGAATCTGAAATTAAAGGAGGCTTGATACAACAGCTCAATACATTAGCAGAGGTACACTCATGTTGACCAGTTTTTGTAAAAATTTTATTATCTTAATTCTTGAATTAAGCATAGATTATTTGATAAGTTGATTGGAGTAATGTTATTAGTTGCTATGTTAGCTTACTAGTATGTTAGAACTGTGTTAGAATATATCTGGAATGAATTTCGTAGGAAATTTCTGAGATGGGTCTGTGAACTGCCTAGACGAAGACATGTCTGCCCCTGGCCGCACACCTGCGCAGCTGCGCCAGTTTTATACTGGCCAGCGGCGCAGCTGTGCCGGTACCAAATTCTGGTTTCTTGATTTTCGTTAAGTGCTGCTATGTGCTAGCATGTGGTATATCATTGGAACAAGCATGCACACATAAATAACATGTATATATGAGTATCATGACATGACATAAGCATGATAGTATACAATATTGATGAAGAACTTATAGTTTTAAAATAAAACTTATAGTATTCAATATGAACCTTGATACATGTGTAACATGTGTGTTTTGACCTTGTAAGCACATTTGTATGACTTAGACATGCGTGTGAGTTGGTATTAACTTATAGTATGTGTTCATGCACTTTCATGGCCATGTTAGTCCTTATTATGGAAGGAAAACGTATGATTTTAAAATAAAACTTATGGTCTTGGATTTGAACCTTGACGCATACATAGCATGTATATATTCTGATTTTGTGAACGTGGTCATGTGGCCTATATTGACATGAAAGGCATACTTAAAGTGTTGAGCACACACTAGCATACATGATTAAAGACTACATTGATTTCAAAAGATAAACTTAGAGTTTTTGGACATATATATAGGATGTCCACATTCTGATCATTTGAGCATGTATAAGTAGCTTATAAATGTGTTCTAATACGAGAGAGTCATGACTACAAGGAACCTTGCATATACTTAGTGACCTTTGTTGACTTAGTGCGATTTTTATGAAAACTTAGAATGTGAAAGCTAATATCATCAATTACTAAGTGAACTTACATTACGAACATGCAAGCATGTATATTAGGATCTCAATATGCCTATATACAAGTTGACATAAGCATCATGTGATGAAACATGGATTTCACCTATGCACGCATATCCAATAAAATAAATTTCTAAGGCATGAACTATGTGATTAATGTATACATGTGTAGTATACGCACAAGCATGACCACTTAAACATTGTTTGGTCTTGTTATGTGGTAATCTTTAGTAGCTGACCATGAAGCATGGACTTGATTTACTTAAGGTATATGAAAGTCCGGCATGAAAACCATGTAACTATGAATTGGATTTGAATGTGCATGCTAGGTTTCAAACTTGAGTTAATGACCCTATAGACATATGTACGTAATGGATATCAGTAATCTGAATGCTAGTGAATGACCTCGGGTTGTCCAGCAGCATGAAATGTCATTTCTGGTTTGACCAGTAAGTGGCGCAGCTGCGCCACTCTTAAGGCCAATACCTGCGCAGCTGCGCCAGCCTGTTTTCAAGATTTATGCAGTCTGTTTGTTCTTGGTTTTGTAGTAGACTTGTATTACTACTTCAACTGCAAATCATGGTCTGACCCCTACTGGTTTATGACTATATGATGAACATAGTAACCGTGCATAACTAGTTTAAATACGACAAGGATTTTGAAAGGTGAAACTTAGAAAGTTTGGATGTAAGGGTTTCGATAAGGTTTGAGAAACGTGAGAGCAATATAGATCATGTATCTATGAGCTTTAAGTATGTGTCGAACACATAGCGAGTCGAGTAAAGGTGTATGAATGTTGATATTAAAAGTATACCTATACATACCTAGCTATTATAAGAGTATGTTAAGAAAGTGAAACAAAGGTTCTAAGAACCAAGATAGAAAACAATGTAATACTTATTATTATATTGAGAATGTATGGAAGTGTATAACTGATAAGTGTGATCTCTATGATTAATATAACTGTGTAGGATTACACGAAGTGCAGATATTCTTAAGCAGTTAAGTCGTAGTTGTTAAACTACGAATCAGGCAAGTCTTTTAATTCCTATTTGATATATGAATTCAATAACTGTTAGTTGAATTATATTATGCTGTGATAATGTGAACTTATATATGAACTGTATATGAGAATTGTATGAGATTGAAAGTTGATCTTTGATGATATGCTTGTTATGTGAGAAGTAACATGCGTAGTAAATATAAATTATTTATAAATGCATGAACTGAGTATGATGTTATATGCTATGTGATGCATGAAAACTATTAGAATTGCTGAGCTGTCGAGCTCACTCTTGCAAATAACCATTTTTGTAGGTTAAGGACTTACGATAAAGACTTCGTGCTTCTCAATTGATAAAGATAGATAGTATCGCAAGGAAGAATACTGTTTAGATTATTACTCGAACCATGTTTAGGTTCTAGTAGTTATACTTGATATTTGTTTACGAGGTTTAATGCTTGTCTTACTGTAAAGATGTATTAGATAATACATAGAGGATATTAAGTTAAGATGTATACGATTATACAGAAATTTGAATAGAGTCAATCATGATATAGTTTGTTTCAGGAAAAATGTAATGGATTCAAGTTGTGGAATTAATAAAAGATTTTATTCAAGGAAGATTGAAAAAGTTTAAGTTATTCCGCATTTTAGTAACATCGAATATGATGTAAAGACGAGATCTTGGATATGAATAGAATTTATATTCTAAATTATAATAAACAAAGTTGTGTTCTTTTACTAATGATTAAAAGATGTAATAGTTTGAAGATAGTAGTATCGTGACTGCACCGGATCTGAGGAAAGAGAGGAACCCGGATTTGGGGCGTCACAGTAACCAAATTCAACGAGCAGTAAGTGATCATCCCAATTTCTTTTGAAATCCATGATGCACGCTCTCAACATATCCTCCAATGTCTGAATCATTCTTTCGCTTGTGCCCGTCTGTTTGAGGATGATATGCCATACTCATTCTCAACTGCGTCCCCATGCACTCCTGTAGTCTCATCCAGAAGTTCGATGTAAAGCGCGGATCCCTATCAAAAACAATTGACACTGGAACTCCGTGCCTCGAAACAATCACTTTCACATATAACCTTGCCACCGATTTAAGTTGAATCTGATTCTGATCGAAAGGAAGTGTGCGAATTTCGTCCAATCGGTCAACGATAACCCATACTGCGTAGTAGCCTTTTTGAGTTGTCGGAAGGCCAACCACGAAATCCATTGTAATATGTTCCCATTTCCTTTCTGGGATCTCTAAAGGTTGTAGCAACCCACTCATCCTCTGATGTTCTGCTTTCACATTCTTACATGTTAGACACTTTGCAACATCTCATTTCAGATTCGGCCACCAGAAATGTTGTCGAAGATCTTGATACATCTTGATACTACCAGGGTGAATCGAATATCATGAGCTATGAGCCTCGCTCAAAATGTCTTCCTTAATCTCTGGCACTGGCGGTACCCAAACTCTACTCTCAAATCTCAGCAGTCCCTCACTGTCTATCTTAAATCTCGGCTCGGTTCCTTCAGATATCTTCTTCTTCACCTTCTCACATTCTTTGTTTTGTAGTTGAGCTTCCTTAACCTTATCCAGCAAAGTTGTACCAGCTTGCATCTAGAACAGCTTCTCGTCAATCTCCATCGGATACTTCACTTCCAATTCCAGCTTCTCCATTGCTGAAATTAGCTCCTCCTGAGCGGTCAATATTATCAATTTCTCTCTACCCTTTCTGCCGGATGGTATAAAATCTCGCAATCATAGTCCTTAATTAACTCCAGCCACCTTCTCTAGCGCATATTCAAATCCTTTTATGTAAAAATATATTTTCAGACTCTTGTGGTCTGTATATATTTAACACTTCTCCCCATAGAGATAGTGTCTCCAGATCTTCAACTCAAAAACCACTACAGCTAACTCTAAATCATGGGTCGGATACCCCTTCTCATAGTCCTCCAAATGTCGTGACGCATACGCAATGACCCTACCATTTTGCATAAGCACACAGCCTAGTCCTTTATACAACGCATCACTATAAACCACAAAATTTCATGTGTCATCCGGAAGAGATAACAAAGGTGTCGAACTCAACCTCTTCTTAAGCTCTTGGAAGCTTTCCTCACACTTCTCCATCCAAACGAATTTCATAACTTTCCTAGGCAAATTCGTCAGCGAAGTTGTGATCTTGGAAAAGTCCTGAGTGAATCTTCTGTAATAGCCTGCCAATCCAAGAAAACTTCTCACTTTCGACGGCGTCTTCGATATTGGAGTCGTTCCTGGCGCCAAATTGATCACAAAGTCTACTTCCCTATCCGGCGAAAGTCCTGAAAAATCATTCGGAATTACGTCTACAAAATCTGTCACGATCGGGATATCCACTAATTCCGGGCTCTCTTTACGACTATCGACTATATAGGCTAAATATCCTATTCAGCCTTGTCTCGATAACTTCCTGGCCTGCATCATCGTCAGACAACTCGCTTGTCTATTCTACTTGTTGTCATAAAACACAACCTTTGACGGAGTTATAAGGTTAATACATTTTCTCTGGCAATTAATTACAGCCCCATAATTGAATAACCAATCCATTCCTAGAATGACGTCGAATTCCCCAAGTCTAATCGGAATAAGATCTACATTCATCACGTTACCCTTAATATCCACCCTACAGTTCTTGTGTACGTACTTAGCAGGGATCACTTCCCTATTCGCAATCTCTATGTTCATAGGGTATTCTAACTCGTCTTTAGGCAATCCTAAGTTCTTGGCAAAGTCATCGGACATAAATGAATAAGTAGCACCTAAATCAAATAATACATAAGCATTAACTTTATTGATAGGAATGATACCTGACACCTCATCGCGAGACTGCACAACATCCTGTACTGTCATATTGATTGTTCTGGCGGTAGGTTGATTTGTTGCGGTTGGTCTTGAAATTGTCAGGGCGTTGCCATAATGGCTTCAGTCCCTGTTCGAATCTCCTAGCCTTCCTCTCATCAGTATGCACTTGGTACACGGCGAACCTAGCCAACTCATTAAATCTCGCAGCATAGTCTGGCACAGACATGTCACCTTGCATTAGTTCCAGAAACTGTACCTCCATCTGGTTCTGTGAGCTCATCGAAAAGTACATCTCGAAAAATATTTTTTTAAACCTTTCCCAAGTTATCACACCTTGTCCTCCTCGTACCTTGTTTACCTGCCACCAATAGCTGGCTTCTGACTTTAAGATAAACGTTGCGTAAGCCGTCTTCTGATCTTCACTCACTCTAGCCACGTCAAAAACCTTTTCCATTTCCATAACCCAAGTCTGCGCCTCAATTGGGTTCATGGTTCCCTTAAATTCTGGTGGTCCCACCGCCTTGAAATCCTTGAACGAGGTGTTCGGTGGAGTTTGTGGCTGATTGTTCATTGCTCCCGTCAGAAGATTCACTAACTGCTGAACGGGGTTTGCGTTGGCATTAGCATCGTTATTGTTCGTTGACTCTTCTCGGGCTAGTCGACGGCTAGGGCGTCCTCTCGGTGGCATATTTCTATTAAGATATACGTTTATTAGATCTTTCTTCAATCTTTAAATATCTAAGACTTAGCTTAAACATTTTTAACATAATCACTTAACACATAACATCTCAAATAACTCTGATATTTTATTTAATCAAAAGTTTTAAACATAATACGATAGCATCACTGCTATTTACATCAACTATCCCGAGATAAAGAATCTACAGGATTTAAATCATCAAAATATTCCTCCGTTTATAAGCACGTCAGAATTTACATTATTAACTACCAAGTAAGTTATCACATAATCAAACTATTCCTACCACTTCCTACTAAGGCGACGAACAGCTTTACTGCGTTCTTCCTCCATAATGCGAAACATCGTTCTACGATCTAGCATATACCAGGGTAGACCATCGAACTAGACTGGATAGTACATCACCCGATCTTGGGCTTTGTCAATTGCATTCTGAAACGTATAGCCCGTCTCTTCAATCTTTTCTCTCTTTGCACGGACATTATTCTCCGCAAGATCGGCACGTCGTGAAACTTCACCCAAGCTTCCTCTGCTATGGCAAGCCTTGTTGATTTCTCTTTCAATTCATTCTTCGACTTCTCTATCTCCTCTGACTTCTGCTCGACTTGGCCCTTCTCATGGACCAACTCCCACTCTACGTCTCCAAGACGTGTGTGAAGAGCCTCAACCTCACCATCCTTCTGCTCAATGGTAGACTGTTGAGTAACCGTCTGCTCCTTCAGCTCCCGAATAGTATCTTGTAACTCTATGTTATGGTCATAGAGTTCATCATACATCTCAGCACTGATAGAGTTCAGTGGGAACTCTTCAGGGTCTTCCTCCTCCTCCTCGGCTGCCTCAACCTGAACCTCAATCTCCTCAGAGTCCTCCTCTGAGTCAAACACTGGCTCATGCTCCCAACCAACGACTGTGATCAAAGGAGATGACTCTCGTCGAACTAACTGCTCCCAGATTGTGTGAATGTCTTGGGGCTCTTCCTCTCTAGCCTCTCGGGGTACAATGTCCCTAGGCTGACTAGGTTTTCCAGCATCCGTCATCCTGACAAATCAAATATTAAGTCTTAGTTATTATGTGATGCTAATCGATACTCTCGTAAGTATATAAGTATAAGCACATCGCACATAAGTTAAGTTATTATCTTTCTTAGAACTCGATAAGAGTAATCTTTACTATGTTCTCAAAGGCTACTATCCTAAGATTTTCCCCCACCTAAGGTTCATAACCTGGCTCTGATACCAACCTGTGACACCCCAAAATTCGGGTACTTTAATTTCACGGGATTTGGTGTTCACTGTACAAATATCATCTATCTATCTACCCATAATAAATGCAAACCATGCAATAGATAGAAATAAATCCTCCCCTTATGGGGTTACAATATTTCAATAATAAATACAATCCCAGGTCATACTAACCTTAAATCTCAAGTGCGGAAATGTAAACAGATAATAAGTCTTACATAACTTTAACATAAGTCTTAAACATAAACAGATTAAATAAACAACAAGTCTTCATCAGTTGTTGACTTTGCCCTTGCCTTTGCTAGTAGAAGGCTCGTCAGACCTTTCATTCTTAACTGCAATGTTATTATTACGCAAAAGTGAGCATGATTTCCCACAAGTATAACAATATAACAATAATATAATAATATGCGAGTGAATTAAATACTTCTGAATAAAGAAACTCGGCTTTTGAATCAAGAATGAGTAACAAGAATCAAAAAACATCTGAGGGTCATAAGACCTTAAACCATGTCCTTGGTTGTCAAGTATATTTACCTTTACACCTTTAACAGTCATAGACTATGGACTTTACTTCTCGTACTTAGGGGGATCAGCCCTTAGTACCAATACTGTGCACAATATCTAAACGCTAAAGCATCATCAATCCCTTATCAAAAGGGTTGTTCATCTCAGTTTGACATCAGAGTCCGCACCAAAGGAAGTTTGGTTTGGATAAACTCAATAACGGTTCTAGAATTTAGAACGCTCATCAACTATAGACTAGTCGAATCAATAAGGGTTCGCTAGTCTTACAAGGTTCAACAATTAAACGATATTCAAATTGAATAATAACTTCTCAAGAGTATACAATCGAATAAGTATTATATAACTGAAATCATGCTTTTAAAGGTATTATAATATCTTATATGGAATCTCAACTTGATTAACAAGTATAAGAACTTGCATCATGATAGTATTTCAAGAATAGAAAACTTGCTCAATAAAAGTAAACTTTGAATTTAGTAACTTGCTTGACATTCGAATAAGGAATAGAACGCCTATTCAAATTAAAGAGTTTAGATAAGGAACTTGCTTAACGATAATAAGTTAGGGATAGAATACTTGCCTCGTGCGCAAGCTACAAATATATTTATAATTCAATTCCTCAACATCCTACACATTACATTATGCATACGATGTCGATTAATTTCATAACTTCTATGTTCAACTGTTGAACTTTTCATTTAAATTCAACTTACAACTTGGTTTCAAGTGATAACTTATTAACTAATCACATAACATAAGTATGAATTCACAATATGCGTATCACATAGGTATAATCCTTTAAACAATCATAATCAAGTTTTACAATCATAATATTCAAATTCATACTTAGTTTGTTAACTTGAACCTTCACATTATCTTATACATGTCAACAACTTAGTTTATTAACATAAACTTCAAATCATATAATATATGTTAATAACATGTTATAGCATAGTGTTACATGTTCATCAAGTCCTCAAGTATGTTATAGCATAATATTACACTTGGCACGACGTTTTGACGTTCATTTATCGCACGCCCGACTCGTCCCTCTTGCGTACGCGTAACATGCCCATGCAATTTGTCTAAAACATCAATGATTAATGTTAAAAATCATTATATTTTATAATATTCATGTTTTATAACTTAGAACAACATCTCTTATCGCAACCACGCCCGCTGGGGCAGGGATTTAAGCCTACACAGCCCCGCTGGGGCGGGGCCCCATGCTGGTGGAACTTTGGTTCGCGATTTTGACAGTTCAGTTGGCCCAATTACTCCAATTAAATAAAATTTAAACTAGTATCGTGATTTCTATGAAGTATGAACTTCATAGAAACATCATACAATGTTACTAACATGTTTTAACACCTTAGATCATGCAATTACTAGAATAAAATCACGTAATTTCACTGTTCTTGGTGTTCTTGAAGGTTTTGAAGAAAACATGAAATTTGACGTCACGAAATCGTTATAACTCTGAATCCGTCCGTTCAAAGTTTGTTTTCTTTGTTTTAACATGTATTATCATAATCTACTGTCAAATTTAAGTTAAACAAATAATTCATGACATACAATTATTCGTAAGGGCCATAAGGCAATATGTACAACTTTTATACTCTGTAACTTCAAAAAAATCCAATTACGACATATTTATATGAAATTGATAGTTTGAAAACATACATAGATGGTAGAACACATGTTATGATTATATATTATCAGGTATATACACAGAAATTATCAATTCATGCATTGATCATACAATAGTTATTTTACAGAGAACTCAAAACACCAGTTAATGGAAAAAACTCTGATTATAGCATGTTTATATGAAATTGGTTACTCTAATCACATGAATATATGATATAGACATATTGTAAACATATACTACATATATATCATCATATACTCATCAATTATCAATCTCTTCAATCAAAGAGGACTTTGAAATAGTTTTTCATAAAAAATATAAGAACGTGAAACATATCCATGAAGATGAAGAGATTACCCTTTGCTACTTGCTTGATGATGATAGAGACTTCCTTTGTTCCTTCAATTCTCTATCAATTCTCTCAAGTTCTTTCTCAAACTCTCTCTAAGTATTTTCTCTCTGACTGATGAATGAATATGAAATAGAACGGATGTATATATAATATATGTATATAATATCACGTATAGTATTCAACTGACAAGTTAGTGGGTAAGTTACTCCGTAATGGTTAACTGGTCCAACTCCCCTTAGGGCTTGTTTGGCTATTCTTTAATAACTCCTTCCCATTGAATTTAATTAATTCTTACCATATAGTTAAATAATGTCACACCCAATTAATCATATAATCTTATTTAAATCAATTAAATAAAAAAGAATAATTCCACCTTAAATCACATAGTCACATAATTAAAATTCTCATTTATTAATTATGTTAAATCATTAAATCTCTAATTAATTATTAAATTAATTAGAATAACATTATGCTTATTAAGTAATTCATTTAATCAAATAAGCTCAATTAAATTCATACTTTGAATTATAAATTCTCCACATTAATTTAATCAATGTAACACATATAATTAAATTAATCTACCACAATTTCATCAATTAATTAATCGACTCAATAATTAAATCATCGAAAAATATTTATTTTAATTCAATAAATATTTTAATAAATTATAAAATCTCGTTCGTCACAGTGTTGGTGGTCCAGTTCAATATAGATGGATGTACCCTTTCGAGGGGATGATGGGAAACCTTAAGAGGAAGGTGAAGAATAGAGCTTACGTCGAGGGGTCGATATCTGAGGCATATAGTTTCGATGAGATATCTACGTTTGTCTCAGACTATTTTCCCGACGAAGTCTTGACAAAGGCCAATCGAGTCCCGAGACATGATGATGGGGGCAATGTTGAACTAAATGGTCGACTTTCTGTATTTGGTCTACCGGGATGCGCTTATGGAAAAGGGAAGCGCATATTCCTCTCTGAACAAGAATTAGATGTTGTACATACTTACATTCTTCTCAATTGCGAGGAGATTGACGAATTTGTGAGGTATACATTCCAATATGTTAACGTTTATAAAATTAATCTCATACATTCCAATATGCTAATGTTTATAAAATTGTACAGATCATACGATGACGAGTTAAAAGCAAATTAGCCCAGCATCACTGATAAAGATATTCAACTCAGTCAAGATAAAAAATTTGCACTTTGGCTGAAGGACAAAGTAAGTGAAGTTAATTAAGCACGACATATATAGTATTAATTTATGAATTCATTTAATTTAAATTCATTTTTGTAGGCTCTTAATGTCGGAACCATTCCTTCAAATATACAAGTCCTAGCTATAGGCCCAGACAGGGACCAAGTTAGCCACAATGGTTACAAAATAAATGGCTGTGAATTTCATACAAAGACATATACTCGCGGGAAAAGAACAACAAACACTGGAGTTTGTGTCCAATGAGATTGTTACAATGAGCTTGGTCCTGCCTTTTATGGAGAGTTGGAGGAATCATAGAGTTGTTGTAACGCCCCCAAAATAGGTCCAATCCACCCAACCCATTCTGGGTCGTCACGAGATACACTCAACAAAATCCAAATACAAATCTTTAAATTCTAACTTTTAAACTGTCGTACAAAATACGACAACAGTTAAACTATGAGTTTTAATACAAAAACATGTAACTCTCATGGTGCTTCAACCTTGGACAACACCTCACCCTATTTGGATCACCAAAATTAACGGTTAAATGGCGTATACAATACGACACACATTTAAAGTTCTCAATACAATTATATATTTTCATAGTGTTTTATAATGTATTGAGAAACTCAACAGTCACCGACCATTACTCTATTCCCTTGTTATCCCCGCTCGACCTAGCTACACTCTTATTACCTGAAAGGAATTGTGAAGCAAAAGAGTAAGCACAAATAGCCCAGTAAGAATATCATAACTAAAGATAATTAAATTATCAATAGTTTTCATCAGTAATAAATCAGAGATTTATAACATATGGTAGATGATAAAACTTTTCAACCATAGTTACAGCAGAACGAACAATCCATTAGAAGAGTTAAATAGATCAAAATGTCTATTTTCTTCTGCATGTTAAAAATCTACTAACAATGTTTAATCCCTGTAACATCAATCAATAGTTCCTGTCCACAATCATGTAAATAGTTCATAATCATAATTATGTTGATAAATTCCTCTTCGCACACAAGGCGAAGATACTTTTCATCACCTGTCTTTACCTGAAACACCAAAGATCATGGTTATACCAAATCACAGTTCTTATTCATAATCATGCTCATAAATTCATCTTTGCACTCAGGCCAAAGATATTCATCAACAGTTCATCTTTGCACTACAGGCCAAAGATATTCAACAAGTCATCTTTGCACTACAGGCCAAAGATATTCAACAATAGGTTGTCTTTGCACTACAAGCCAAAGATATTCATATCTCAAAGAAATATCTAATCATTTTAGAATTTATATAAACAATAATTATAACCATGTTGATCAATTCACCTTTGCCCTTAAGCTAAAGATATTCAATTATAAATTCAATGGTCATGAACATACCAATCAACAATTCATCTTTGCACTACTGGCCAAAGAGAACCCACAGTCATGATCATACCAATAATCTACCCATCTTTACACTCAAGTCAAAGAGAAATTTTATCACCAGGATTATAAAAATGTTATATATGATAATAAAAACAATATGATCAAAACATGGATCTAATTATAAATCAACGATAATTTGGTTAGAAAAAGAAATCAATTTTGTCGTGAATAGTACCCCGTAAATAGTAACTCGTGCATAGTTCTTCGTGAATAGTGCCCTGTGAATAGTAACCCCGACATGAAAAGGTAAAAATTTCACAATAAAATTCATACCAATATTTCGGTGTCATGATATTGAAAGAAATAACATCATTTTTGAAAAAAATAACATCCCTTACTATCCCTTACCATCCCCTACAACAATGATATCCCTTACCTCAAAAGAATAGTACTTCTGACTGGAATATCGGATAAGATGCTGAAAGAACTTGCACTGTATAGCAACACTCAAAGTATTTAAATACTCACAAAAATACGCTCGATATTATAGAGAGAGAAAACTTCTGATTCTGGTGTGATTTTCAAATTTTAACTAAGCACCTTATTTATAAGAAAATGTTTAGGACGCCAAAGCAGAAAATTTAATAAAATATTATTAAATTTTTTTTTCTTACGCACACCACATCACAATCTCATCACTCCACAAATGGGTCTTACCCACAAAAAACATTTTTCTTAAAAAAATATTTATAACCCCAAAAATTAATTCAGACCCAATATTCTGAAACTTCAATAATTCATAATAAATAGCCCTTTTATCAGAAAAATACGAATTTTATGTCCATTCCATAGGAAATTTAATTCTCAACAACTTTGTAGAAGAAAGTTTTTTTAAATTCCGAACGAAAAATTACCAAAATTTACATACGGATGAATTTTGTACCGCACACCCTTCTTAAAATTCTTTTTCTTCAGCTTATTTTACAAACAAGAGGACATCAACATTTTTTTTCCACGTTTTCTTTTTTTTTTCTTCTTCTCTTTCTTCCTTTCCTTTTTCCCCCACTCTCTTCCTTTTTTTCTGTTTTCTTCCTCCTTTCTCTCTTCCTCTCTCCCCCTTTTCTCCCACCATTTCCCACTTACTCTCTCTCTCTTCTCTCTCTCTCTCTCTCTCTCTCTTTTCTTTCTTTTCCATAATTTTCCACTAACTTCCAATCATACCTCCACTAACCATACATACACACACACACATACACACACACGTGTATATATATATATATATATATATATATATATATATATATATTAAAATATTAAAATATTTATAATTATTAACAAAAATTCCAATTCCATTTTTTTTCTCTTCCACCTCATTTTATTCATATATCGTGAATTTGTTGTAAAAAATATCACTATTATTATATTATTATTTTTTCACATTATACGCTTATAATGTAATTTTATAATAATATATTCGAATAAATTATTTTATCAGAAAAGATAAAATATCAATTTTTTTAACAATTGTTGTAGGAACCCGAACTTTCAGAAATTATAAAATAAGAACTTAATAAATAAAATTCTTAAAACATGAGATGGGTTCAAATAAGAATATATATATGTGATACGAGATTTGTAGTATTACATAGGGTAATATGAGCTATGTAATAAGTGATTTTATGTTTAATAAATATATATCATTACTATATATTTGTTATAAATTATAGAGATGAATTAGTAAGAAGATGGATAAGATTTATCTATCGACATTAAATAATTTATAGAATTATTTTATCATAGTAAGTTGGTGACATTAAATATCTTTGATGAATAATCACCATTTTCTTGAATATATATACTAGTAACTAGTATGATTGTAATATAGGTTATTATTAGTACTTAAGCCATCCATGGATGGATTGAGATAGTAAAGCATGAATTAGTTAAGGAAATTAACTAATAAGTATAAATGTTGGTTAATTTAAATTAAAAGTTAAATTATGGAATAATATAATTTGAATATTAAAGCCTCAATTAAGTATGGTACCATAGTAAGGGTTTAAGATCACTTAAGTAAATAGTGAGTTAACACATGCGTGGAATATGTGATTATAGTAAGTGCCTTTATATATATCACTTGGCATAGTATTATATGAATGTGCAAACGACGTTAATAAAATACATTGTTAAACCAGTATATCTTTAAATAAATATTGATTAGAGAATTAATTAATATTGAGATATAGTTAAATATATAGATTAAAGAAATTGTTTTGGAGATAATTTATAGAAAGGAAAAAGAAATGAATATTATATATTTCTAATAAAGGATATTAAAATAATTTCCAATATTGAATTATTTTAATAAAAGGGAGAAGGTTATACCTTGTATGACTTTGTATGAGATAATATGAATGAGGGTAAATATATTAAAACATATTTGCTATATGTAATTTATTAATAAAAAATAAACTTATGGTCTATTTTCTATATAAAAGGTGTACATGTGTCGTACATGTAATTATTTTAATGAAATATAGATATTATATTAAGAATAATATCTTGAGATAATGAGTGAATTCTTTTATTATAATTAACGCCTTTAGTTTCAAAATTATAATAAAAACGTTTTGTCATGGGGGAATACATAATTCTTATAATAATAATGTATCTCCAAGAGGGTTAAATTTATAAAAGAAAACTAAGTTATTTTAATTTACTACATAACTTGAGTTACTATTTTACTGTAGATTTTATTATTTAAATAATTAATAGAGTAAATATTAATTATTCTAAGCATAAAGGTTATACTTATTAAAAGTGTATAATTATTTAAGGTAGCTTGACATTAGAATGCATGTGTCACACAAACCTTATATTAAAGGAATATTAAGGTGTGGTGGAAGTGATATTAAGCTTAATAGTGTAAGCTTATGAGATATGCCTAGTGTGATAAAGTAGTGGAATAAGCATTCATTAAATAATTTAATGAATGAATAACTAAAGGAATTAATTAGTATTATTATAGAAATTAATTGCTATGTGCAATGATATGTAATTATATGTTATATAGTAGCTACATCTATATGACATGAAATGAAGTGTGACACTTCAAGAAAACTATATTATATAGGAACTATATATAGTAAGATTAAAGGAATGATATAAGTTACATAAATAATGTTTATGTAATAAGATGTGATGAATGGATACACTAAGGTGTATGTATTGAATAATAAACTACACTAGATAAACAATTGTTATTTAATGATTATTTCAATAATTAAATATAATTTAAATAATAGAGTTGTAATAATATGGTGTGACAATACCCAATCTTACTATATTCGGTATTGTCAAATGTGCATGGATTATATGATTGGGTGTATGTGTGACCCTATCATATCATATGGTAATAACATTAAGTTATTAGATATAAGCTTGCAAGTTAGCTCATGTGAGAGCAATGATGGTTAACCAAATGGCTAGAGTACAATGAATAGTAGTAGTTGGTGGGAGTTAGTCACCAACTCTTCTTTGCCCCTTGTGTAATAACCATAGGAGGGTAATAGCTTGGCTATTAGTAGAGACCATGCATTGGTGTGTAGAATGTTAGTTTATTTGCTAAATGCAAGTATATATGTTATGGGAATTAATTATGTAACATGGTGCAATAGACCCCTCCCATGACCCTTAGAATGCTGAAAATTTTGTGTCATGGTGAAGTTTGTAAACTAAGAGCCATGTGGGAGTTTAGTTGATAATGGAAAAGAACCCTAAGGTAAATCGATGATCACGACGTGATCAGATTGAACTATAAAATGATAAATAGTCTGTAACGATTAAGTGGTTATAGTTTGGTGCTATGAGAGAATGTACTATGAAATGGTACAAAAAGAACTCATGAGGAGTTGTATGTGATGAAACATAGAAAGTTCGTAATGAGCAAGGAGCAAGTTAAGGGTAAGATAGAGTTAAGTATTGGATTTTCATTGAGGACTCATGTGATGGCTTAGTTGTACAAATTTTTGTATGGACAGAGGTTTTGTGCTTACGCTAAGTACATTACATTTATAATCATTGGAATGTTGTTGTCGCGCTATCATTATACATATGGCGAAAAGATGATTCTTTTCTCATGTTTATTTTGATAGATAGAGATTTCTAAGATTAAATTAGATAATATTAAGATTAGGTGTGAGTTCTTAAGACTCATTCCTATGACAAGTTTGTGACTCATAATCATATGAATTTTTGAGCCCCTAAGGGTATGGACAGTCCATGATTAGTTCTTGGACTACGTATTACTAGGACAAGTTCCTAAAATCGTATTATTGTGTTAAGTTCTTGAACTTCCATGGTATGGTAAGTTAATGAACTATACTGGGAATAGATATATTATATATCTAGTATTAAGAGTTTTGGTATAGTGAGAATTGATGGAGTAAGAGATTGAAGTTGATGGAGAAATTTAGATTTTTCTAAATCTTCTAGCTATGCTATATTTTCAAAATTTATTGACTTCATGCTAGTGTTTGCACTTTGGTTTTCTTGAGAAAACGTTGGGTCGGATGACTGAACCAATGAGTTTTAAAAATGATACTGTTATTCATATGTCTATGCTATTTGTTTCGGTTAAGACAAAAATAATTTGAAAATCTTTCAAAATGTATTTTTGACCATATGCATCATTTGATATGGTATAGGATGGTAAACAATGGAGTCATCAATGCAATCGAACCTAGTGTCCGGAGCGATCGTAAGATCGTCTGTCCATGATGGTATGATGTAGTATGATAAAGTCATAAAATGACGGAATTTTCAACATACGACTGAGGTGGTACGAAATCATGACGTCATAAAAGAATTTTTGGTTTTCGTTTGAACTATGAAAAAGATCAATTAAATGGATTGGATTCGATCGATGTCCGGATTGTTGATAAGAGTCTAAGCTATTTGATTCGGCTAGATGACTGTTAAAAAATAATTATGGAATTCAAGCATTCTTGTGTATTTATGCCAACCTAGATTGCTCTGCTGCGGATTTAGGTGTTGAAAAGCTGAGGTGAACAACCCTATAAAGGGGACATGTTTTCGGGGACAATGGTTCCGAACGTAGC
Source organism: Panax stipuleanatus (assembly GCA_020205555.1). Lineage (NCBI taxonomy): Eukaryota > Viridiplantae > Streptophyta > Magnoliopsida > Apiales > Araliaceae > Panax > Panax stipuleanatus. The sequence continues at coordinate 71,930,535 of CM035120.1, read as the reverse complement.
GCATATAGTCGTTACAACACACTACGTTGCAGCCCAACATAGTGGTACAATAGGCCGGCCACCTAGAGTACGCATGGAGGGTGCTTTTAGTCTTTGTGATTGATAAATACTCTGGTTTGTAGTGTGAAGAATTGTGTTGAAACATTAGTAAACCTGGAGAAAAGTTCACGGTCTTGTGACCCCTCAGTATAATTTGGAATCTGAGTTATTCGTACTACTTCCCAATTATTGAAAAATCATGAAAGATTCTTATTCTTCTGAAGGATAAATGTAGTAAGTAGATGTTCTTTAGAAAGGAGAAAGTGATAGAATGCGATTGAGAAAGTTATAATAATAAAACTTTCGAAAAGAGAATGGATAAAATTATTCAAGAGAATATGTAACATTCGGAATAGCACCGAGTAGAGGAAGTTTCAGTGATTCCGAGGACGGAATCCTTATAAGGGGGAGAGGATGTAAGAACACGAACTTTCAAAAATTATAAAATAAGAATTTAATAAATAAAATTCTTAAAGCATAAGATGGGTTCAAATAAGAATATATATATATATATATATATATGTGTGTGTGTGTGTGTGTGTGTGTGATACGAGGTTTGTAGTATTACATAGGGTAATATGAGCTATGTAATAAGTGATTTTGTGTTTAATAAATATATATCATTACTATATATTTGTTATAAACTATAGAGATGAATTAGTAAGAAGATGGATAAGATTTATCTATCGACATTAAATAATTTATAGAATTATTTTATCATAGTAAGTTGGTGACATTAAATATCTTTGATGAATAATCACCATTTTCTTGAATATATATACTAGTAACTAGTATGATTGTAATATAGGTTATTATTAGTGCTTAAGCTATCCATGGATGGATTGAGATAGTAAAGCATGAATTAGTTAAAAGAATTAACTAATAAGTATAAATGTTGGTTAATTTAAATTGAAAGTTATATTATGGAATAATATAATTTGAATATTAAAGCCTCAATTAACTATGGTGCTATAGTAAGGGGTTTAAGATCACTTAAGTAAATAGTGAGTTAACACATGCGTGGAATATGTGATTATAGTAAGTGTCTTTATATATATCACTTGGCATAGTATTATATGAATGTGCAAACGACGTTAATAAAATACGTTGTTAAACCAGTATATCTTTAAATAAATATTGATTAGATAATTAATTAATATTGAGATATGGTTAAATGTATAGATTAAAGAAATTATTTTGGAGACAATTTATAGAAAGGAAAAATAAATGAATATTATATATTTCTAATAAAGGATATTAAAATAATTTTTAATATTGAATTATTTTAATAAAAGGGAGAAGGTTATACCTTGTATGACTTTGTATGAGGTAATATGAATGAGGGTAAATATATTAGAACATATTTGCTATATGTAATATATTAATAAAAAATAAACTTATGGTCTATTTTCTATATAAAAGGTGTACATGTGTCGTACATGTAATTATTTTAATGAGATATAGATATTATATTAAGAATAATATCTTGAGATAATGAGTGAATTCTTTTATTATAATTAACGCCTTTAGTTTCCAAAATTATAATAAAAATGTTTTGTCATGGTGTAATACATAATTCTTATAATAATAATGTATCTCCAAGAGGGTTAAATTTATAAAAGAAAACTAAGTTATTTTAATTTACTAAATAACCTGAGTTACTATTTTACTGTAGATTTTATTATTTAAATAATTAATAGAGTAAATATTAATTATTCTAAGCATAAAGGTTATACATATTATAAGTGTATAATTATTTAAGGTAGCTTGACATTAGAATGAATGTGTCACACAAACCTTATATTAGAGGAATATTAAGGTGTGGTGGAAGTGATAATAAGCTTAATAGTGTAAGCTTGTGAGATATGCCTAGTGTGGCAAAGTGGTGGAATAAGCATTCATTAAATAATTTAATGAATGAATAACTAAAAGAATTAATTAGTATTATTATAGAAATTAATTGCTATATGCAATGATATGTAATTATATGTTATATAGTAGCTACATCTATATGACATGAAATGAAGTGTGACACTTCAAGAAAACTATATTATATAGGAACTATATATAGTAAGATTAAAGGAATGATATAAGTTACATAAATAATGTTTATGTAACAAGATGTGATGAATGGATACATTAAGGTGTATGTATGGAATAATAAATTTCACTAGATAAACAATTGTTATTTAATGATTATTTCAATAATTAAATATAATTGAAATAATAGAGTTGTAATAATATGGTGTGACAATACCCAATCTTATTATATTCGGTATTGTCAAATGTACATGGATTATATGATTGGGTGTATGTGTGACCCTATCATATCATATGGTAATAGCATTAAGTTATTAGATATAAGCTTGCAAGTTAACCCATGTGAGAGCAATGATGGTTAACCAAATGGCTAGAGTATAATGAATAGTAGTTGTTGGTGGGAGTTAGTCACCAACTCTTCTTTGCCCCTTGTGTAATAACCATAGGAGGGTAATAGCTTGGCTATTAGTAGAGACCATGCATTGGTGTGTAGAATGTTAGTTTATTTGCTAAATGCAAGTATATATGTTATGGGAATTAATTATGTAACATGGTGCAATAGACCCCTCCCATGACCCTTAGAATGCTAAAAATTTTGTGTCATTGTGAAGTTTGTAAACTAAGAGCCATGTGGGAGAAATGATGAATAGTAGTAGTTGATGGAGTTAGCTATCAACTCCATCCTTTGCCCCTTGGTTATTGCTTGGTTATTGCCCATAGGAGGGTAATAGAGTGGTCATAATTAGAGACCATTAATTAGTATATGAATGTGCTAGTATATAAGTTATGAGAGCATATGATGTAATGATATTACATTATGAACATATTATAAAATGTGATAATAAGAATAATATTAATTGTAAGATTATAGTATTGTAAGCTTGAGGTCTATTATATACTAAGCTTACATAATTGTGCCTTGTGTGGTATGGGTGGTAAAGTTAAATCAATTAGAGGTTTAACTATAATGGCAAGTTAATAAATAATTAATATTAATTATCATTATAATATTTGGGTTTAATTGAGATAATAATTTTATGGAAAATTATGATATGAGAATACCCAACTATTTTATATCTAGTCCAATTAAAATGTTGATTGAATTAAACCAATGTACATGAGGTACATAATATTATGTATTGGTGTATAATTAAATTGTGAGGGTACTTATTTATATGTGGGTGTATATATATGTTTGTGTGTATGTACCCATAACCTTATTAGTGTAGCAATATTAAGTCAATGAGATTTATTTGTGAGCTAAAAGGGAAGTAGAGGTCATTGGCCTAAGTTAGAGGATGATGATGGCTATGGTGATGATGAAGGGGGTGGTTGCAATAGTGTCCCTCCTACCAACTCCATCTTGTCCAATGTCTTTCTCTTCTATCCTTTAGTTTGATTTGTTGGGCAAAACCATGAATTGGTCCATGATTTTTCTATAAATTAGAAGTTTTCCCTTCACATTTCTAGTTGGCTAAGTTCTTGCTAAGTTGCTAGAGAAAGTTTGTTGATAAGCATTAAGAGAGGAAAGTGCTAAATTGAGAGGAAGTTATCTAAGTTGAAAGCAAGCCTAGTATTGCAAGCCTTGAAGAGGTAATGTTACTATGAACATTTCTCATTTCAAAGTTCTATAATTGTAAGAGATTATCATGATATCAGTAGATTTATAATCTAGTTAGCATTGTTATCAAATGAAGTCTAAAGATACAAGTCCAATTATAATGCAAGATTGGTATAATGTGGTGCGGTTGAGGAATTTCTAGAGAGTTCATAAAACTCTTGATGGATCAATATGTGAATTGATGATTTTATATAGAACATGTTAGAAACTTTAGTAATATTGTTTCTGTAAAGTTTTATGTGTAAATTGGTTGGCTGGAATTTGGTGTGGAGAAAAATTCGAAACCCTGGAAGGGGCCCGCCCCGGCGGGCCTTGTAAGCCTTGTAACCCCGCCCCGGCGGAGGGTATGCATGGAAAAATATTTGAAGCCGCCCCGGCGGGCATGTTAAGCCTTGAACCCCCGCCCCGGTGGGGGGTATACAGAAAAAAAGGGGACCTTTGTTTTGAAAAGCTAAGTTTATGTAATAATTTAATGGCATTTTAACATGCCTTAAAATGTTAGATAATAGTAATGAGTTATATTAATAAAATAATGTGTAATTATAATTTGGATAATTATAATTATAGTAAAGGTTTAATTTAAATTATAATTTGTTAAATTATAATAAATATAGTTTGATTAATTATGATCAAAGTTAATGTTTAACTTGAAGTATAATTTGTGTAATTATAACTTAATATGTGATTATAATAATTATAATAAAGGTGAATGTGTAAGTTAAATTATAATTTAATGAGTGTATAAATTGAAATTGATTATTTATAATCTAAGTAATTGTTTAATTTAAATTATAATTGGTTTAATTATAATTTAATGCATGATGTGATTAATTTTGTTATGAATAACTATTAACTTATTAGTTAAAGAGGAATGAGTTAACCTAAAGTGGTTAACTAATGTTGAGGATTAGCTATGTGATAATTAACTGATGTTGTTAATTATATATATGATTTGACAGTAAGTGTCAAACGAGTAAATCGAAGAGAATTACGAAGTGTAAATTAGAATTTGCTTAGACGTTTGATAAGCGCTGCTAGGTGACTAATAATTGATGTGTATGGTAATAAGTGTGTAGGATTGATGAAGCAGATTATATTAAGCTGTCTTTTTTTGGTAATTGGTAATCTACGAGCCAGGCAAGTCTTTAAGTTCCTATTTGATATATGAATTCTATAACTGTTAATTGAGTTATATTATGTTATCAGAATGTTGATGTATATATATGAAATGCATATGAGATAGGTATGAAAATTGAAAGCTGATCTTTGATGATATGCTTGTGAAGTAAATCTTTATGCCTGTTATGTGAGAAGTAATATGCGTAGTAAATATTAATTGATTATGAATGCATGAACTGAGTATGTTATTATATGCTATATGATGCATGAAAACTGTTAGAATTGCTGAGCTGTCGAGCTCACTCTTGCAAATAACCATTTTTGCAGGTTAAGGACTCGCGATTAAAGTATTATACCACTTGATTGATAGAGTTCCGTAGTTTCGTAAGGGGATCGACGTAGTTATCTAATGATACGATCTTAAAAAATGTTTAAGTTTTATACAAGGTACTTGATAATTGCTTATGATGTATAACACTTGTCATGTTATAAAGTTGTACTATATGATACATAGAAGACTTCGTATTAAGATGTAAAAGTTTATACAGTAACTCAAATAGAATGAATCATATCATATAGTTGATTCAGGGATTGTAATTGATTTAAAGTTATGAAATCAATAAAAAGATTTTATTCAAAGGAGATTGAAAAAGTTTAAATTATTCCGTATTTCTATAACATCGAATATAATGTAAGACAGGAATGGTAAATGACCAAGATTGTAACTTATAAAAGTTTGGGGTCATTACACAAGATCTTGGATATGGAAAGAATTTATATTCTAAATTGTAATAAAGCGAAGTTATATTCTTTAAGTTATGAATAAAAGATGTAATAGTTTGATGATAGTAGTATCGTGACTGCACCGGATCCGAGGTAATAATGAGACCCGAATTTGGGGGCGTCATAATTGGCACTCTACTAAAAATTCCTCCATTTATATTCACATTGAATAAATATTTCCTTATCATTATTATCAATAATTAATTATTCACAAATAATATTACAGAACCACAATATTGACAACCAGGTCGTTCCCAAGAAAGAGGGGGCTTTCCGATAAGGATTTCTCCTTATTGGCGCGCAATTAGGTGACCAAACCCCTTTCCTAGACAGAACTTTCTTAGACATTGCCAATAATGCTATCTAATAATATTATTCAAATAATATGAATTATTGATTTGATAGTGGAAAATACTGTGCAGTGACCATTATTGAATTAACAATAATATAAAATACTGTGCAATACCGTGTGCTACTGTGCAACAACGAGTATTACTTTACCTTAACCACCGGGTATTTCAATAGTTTTAACGGTAACCGTTACACCGTTATTTTTTAAAAAATTATTTGTGTCGTTTTCTTCATTCGACAGTTTTCCATTATAGGGCCCATAAATGGCTGCGCCGTCATACGAATATTCCCTGACTACAAGAATATTCCACGACCAAATGAATATTCCCCGACAACAATGAATATTTTATAACCACTTGCTTATTTTGAAAAATTTACATATATCACCCTTAACTTATAACATCTATTCAATTTAACCATCTACTAAATAATAATTATAAAAAAAATTGAATACTTCTATTTCATAAAATTCGGGGTCTTACAATCTCCACTACTTATGAAATTTCGTCCCCAAAATTTACGTACCTGGTATTTCAAAGAGTTGAGAATACCTTGCTTTCATTTCAGATTCTATCTTCCCGATCATTTCTTCTGTATCATGATTTCTCCATTGCTCATTCTAGAATACAGCTTCAAAACAAAGGTTAATTGATATATCATAATTTGTCAATTTAAGTAAGAAAATTCAGCTTAGGTAAGTCACACACAAGCAAAGTATATTACTCGTCTCTCTCCTCCTAGTTCTAGACTCAGATCTCCGCCAGCAACCATATCCCTAAGCTCTTATACCAAATTATAACGCCCCCAATATAGGTCCAATCCACCCAACCCATTCTGGGTCGCCACGAAATACACTCGACAAAATCCAAATACAAATCTTCAAATTCTAACTTTTAAGCTGTCGTACAAAATACGACCACAGTTAAACTGTGAGTTTTAATACAAAAACATTTAACTCTCATGGTGCTTCAACCTTGGACAACACCTCGCCCTATTTGGGTCACCAAAATCAACGGTTAAATGGCGTATACAATACGACACACACATTTAAAGTTCTCAATACAATTATATATTTTCATAGTGTTTTATAATGTATTGAGAAACTCAACAGTCATCGACCATTACTCTATTCCCTTGTTATCCTCGCTCGACCCAGCTACACTCTTATTACCTGAAAGGAATTGTGAAGCAAAAGGGTGAGCACAAATAGCCCAGTAAAGAATATCATAACTAAAGATAATTAAATTATCAATAGTTTTTATCAGTAATAAATCAGAGATTTATAACATATGGTAGATGATAAAACTTTTCAACCATAGTTGCAGCGGAACGAACAATCCATTAGAAGAGTCAAATAGACCAAAATGTCTATTTTTTTTCTCCATGTTAAAAGTTCACTAACAATGTTTAATCCCTGTAACATCAATCAACAGTTCCTGTGTAACACCCGAGAAAATTGAGCGTTTATGTAAATAAATTTTTATTTGATTTATTGAATAAAATTTGGATTATTTATTTATTAAACTGAGTAAGCTAATTGTAGGTCATTTTATGACCTAGAGAATGCAGAAATGAATAGGATTCTGGCTACGTGCTAGGAATAAATTATATGAATTTATAAGACGAAAATAAAAGATTTCCGAGAATAAAAATATTTTGGAAAAAGATGAAATAGACACTATTCAACCCTAAAGATTAGGGTTTAACCCTAAGGGTTAGGGTTTGAGACCCTATGCCATTCCGAGAGTTCGGAATGTCAGAATGACGTTCTGTCGAAAGATTTGACGGTAATATATCTTGAAAAGTTAAGTTAGCCGAGAAAAGTTTTATCAGGAGAAAAAGTGCAGAAATCACTATTCATCCATTTCTGCTCGGGAATTTATTTTGAAATTCTGAGAAACGCGTAATGATAGGATTTAGATACGAGATAGAATATGTAATAATATTTCATTTATGACTCACGAAGCTTTTGCGTAGGGACTTAAAATCCTAACGGTTAGGGAAAGTGATCTAATGAAATAATTGTTTACGTATAATATTAAATGATTATTCTATGAAAAGAATACGTGTATAATGCGAGGTATTATACAAGAATAATACGGAGAGAATACGAGAATTATACAACGTAAAATACAAATTTTTATACGGAGTAAATACGTTAAAACAAATCAAATTGGAATTAAAAGTTAATAAGTTTAACCGTGGGTCGAACCATTGGGTAAACGAGTGGTTTTAACCCATGGTTCAACCCACAACCTATGTTGGACATGGGGGAACAAGGCCACATGGGAGCATGTGGGAGCACATACGGGGACATGGGAGAGTACAAGGGGAGACATGGTTGACCATGTGCTAGCACATGGGCCTTAACTTGGTGGGAAAGAAAGGAGAGGAGGTGGGAATAGTAGAGGAGGTTGGGCCTAAATTACCTTTGTACCCCCACCTTGCCAACTCCTATAAATATAGAGCTTGCACTTCATATTTTGTTGTTTGAGAAATACTACCAACTTAGAGAGAGAGAGAGAGAGAGAAGAAGGAAGCTTGAGCCTTGCCTAGTCAACTCATCTATCAAGAAGCTAAGAAGTAGCCTTTGAGTCTCCATACTCAAACTCAACCAAGAACCTTAAAAGTATACTTATAAGAGAACAATATGTAAAACTTTCTTTTCTTTCAATATTAGTGTTGATAGAGAAGTGTTAGAGAAAGCTTGAACCTTAAGAAGTTACAAGGATGGCTAAGTAGGGGACTAAGAACCTTAACAAGCCATGCATGATAAGATAATAAGAATCGATTAAGGACTAATAAAAAACTTAATGAATTCATAGGAAATGGACTAATGAACATGTGAAACCATGAAAAACTTAAATATTTTGAATGAGTAGAATTAGTAATAATCAACCATGGGATTGATCCCAAGTGGTTTGAAGTAATAATAATGAAGAACGAAGATTCGGCGAAAGTTACGCGATTAGACGATAATCGTCGAAAACATAAAGTTCTCGAATTAGAAGTCAAAAGTCGCCGTGAGCATCGTAAATGATGGTTTTCGATTGCAACACGTGTATTTAAGTAAATAAGACTTGCGAGAGAAAGAACGGATTGATTCCGACTTAAAACGAAGATTTGAGCGTCGAACGTTCACGAACGTTTAACGAAAATGTAAAAATGGACTAATCGGCGAATTTCTCATCGACAGATTCAAAAACAAATTTTGACTTGATAGGATGGCAGAGCATGTCATTTATGAACTTTTGGCTTTGGAATGAACCAATTCCGAGTTATAACGATCAAGTTATGGACTCCGAAATTTTAGAATTTTTAAAGACTTAGAAATTTTCTGAGTTGCAGAGCTAGCGCCGCAGTGCCAGCCAATAGGCTTAATCCGGCACCGCAGCGCCACTCCCGGGAGAAATCTCTGGAGGGGTAGCACTGCAGCGCCAATCCAAGGGCAAAATCTGGCGCCGCAGCGCCAACATGTCAAAAAATTTTGACATTATTAGTAATTACTTAACCTTTTTCATATCATTAAGGGGCTAGTAAGTGATGAATATACACTCTTTAAACAACATGTTTAACCAAGGGTGATGAAGATTAAACGTTAACTAAACGTAATTAAACTTAAGTTTTGGACGTTAATCAAAACTAAGTTAAGGAACTAGTTAAATACTCGCTTAATCATCATGCCTAGTGATGATCAAGAAGAGTTGGTTTATGACATAGGATGTTAATAAGCCGTAATGAACATTAAATAACTTAAATGAATGTTATTAATTTAACATTTCGATTAAGTTATACAAGAAGGAGAAGTTAAGCTATACTTGGTATATCGATGATGAATTCTCATAGGTATACTTTATGTTATGCTTTGTAGACGTTGTAAAGACTGAATAGACTACGTGTAAAGGTTTAGAAGTCGCAAAGGCAAGTTTCCTAACTTCGTTCATACTTTACTATGAATGCAAGTTTTCTAAACTCTTGTCTATACGTTATGGTTGGACAAGAGATCATTGTGCATAATTGCTTATGCATGAACTGTTATTGAATAGTCGATGCCATTTGATTCAGCTAGACTGAGATTTAGCATATTTTGGTAGATTTTTCCACAAATCTTTCCAAAATATATATACAATGTTGTGATCCTATGCCATTTGATTGGTACGAATTCTTAGGTAAACCTGAGCTTGAATGAACAAAGTTTTAAAATGTCGTTAATTCGACAGGCACGTGAGGTTGCCAACAATTAAGCGTAAACACGTTTAATGTATAAGTGTTGATCAACATAGAGTACTACAGGCTGATCACCTGGATGTGCTCGTAAGCTATATCGAACTTACGGCATTCGTGCTGGGTTGTTTCTTTCATGAATGAGAACTAAAATATGGTTCATGGTCGTTGACCAAGATGGATTCCGAAGAGGCTATAAAGTCCTTGGGAATGGTTTTAAAGGAATCAAAATGATATTTTGATTATTCTTAAGTACTTCATAACTATTGTACAGTTATTGAAGACCAAGGAATATGATTCTTGATTTTGTGGTTTCAAGATATACTGTTTAACTTGCTGAGCTGTTTATGCTCATTCTTGCTTAAAACTAAATGATTTCTTCTAAGAACGAACGGACCGAAGGATCCGGTAAAGACAAAGGCAAGTCCAAGCTGGACAAGTAGTGACCTTTGTAATAGTATAGTATTATTATTGTATTTACTGATATTATGACACAGAACAATGTATTGGTTACGAATACTTGGGAAGGAATTTAATAGAATGTAATAATTAGTAAACTTATGCATTGATATTGATGTCCCCAATTGAATGTATGAGTAGATTGTAGCACCGTGTAGCACCATATCCTGGGTTTGAAGGTACCCGGATTTGGGGGCGTCACATCCTGTCCACAATCATGTAAATAGTTCATAATCATAATTATGTTGATAAATTCCTCTTCGTACACAAGACGAAGATACTTTTCATCACCTGTCTTTACTTGAAACACCAAAGATCATGGTTATGCCAAATCACAATTCTTATTCATAATCATGCTCATAAATTCATCTTTGCACTCAGGCCAAAGATATTCATCAACAGTTCATCTTTGCACTACAGGCCAAAGATATTCAACAACAGGTCATCTTTGTACTACAGCCCAAAAATATTCAACAACATGTTATCTTTGCACTACAGGCCAAAGATATTCATATCTCAAAGAAATATCTAATCATTTCAGAATTTATATAAACAATAATTATAATCATGTTAACCAATTCACCTTTGCCCTTAAGCTAAAGATATTTAATTGTAAATTCAATGGTCATGAACATACCAGTCAACAATTCATCTTTGCACTACTGGCCAAAGAGAACCCACAGTCATGATCATACCAATAATCTACCCATCTTTACACTCAAGTTAAAGAGAAATTTTATCACTAGGATTATAAAAATGTTATATATGATAATAAAAATAATATGATCAAAACATGGATCTAATTATAAATCAATGATAATTTGGTTAGAAAAAAAAAATCAATTTTGTCGTGAATAGTATCCCATGAATAGTAACCTGTGCATAGTACTTCGTGAATAGTGCCCCGTGAATAGTAATCCCGACATGAAAAGGTAAAAATTTCACAATAAAATTCATATCAATATTTCGGTGTTATGATATTGAAAGAAATAACATCATTTTTGAAAAAAAAAATAGCATCCCTTACTATCCCTTACCATCCCTTACAACAATGATATCCCTTACCTCAAAAGAATAGTACTTCTGACTAGAATATCGGATAAGATGCTAAAAGAACTTGCACTGTATAGCAACACTCAAAGTATCTAAATACTCACAAAAATACGCTTGATATTATAGAGAGAGAAAACTTCTGATTCTGGTGTGATTTTCAAATTCTAATTAAGCACCCTATTTATAGGAAAATGCTTAGGATGCCAAAGCAGAAAATTTAATAAAATATTATTAAATTTTTTTTTTCTTATGCACACCACATCACAATCTCATCACTCCACAAGTGGGTCCCACCCACAAAAAATGTTTTTCTTAAAAAAAATATTTATAACCCCAAAAATTAATTCAGACCCAATATTCCAGAACTTCAATAATTCATAATAAATAGCCCTTTTATTAGAAAAATATGAATTTTATGTCCATTCCATAGGAAATTTAATTCTCAACAACTTTGTAGAAGAATGTTTTTCCAAATTCCGAACGAAAAATGACCCAAATTTACATACGGATGAATTTTGTACCGCACACCCTTCTTGAAATTCTTTTTCTTCAGCTGTTTTCACAAACAAGAGGACACCAACATTTTTTTCCACGTTTTCACTTGTTTTTTCTTCACTTTCTTCCTTTCCTTTTTCCCCCACTCTCTTCCTTTTCTTCTTTTTTCTTCCTCCTTTCTCTCTTCCTCTCTCCCCCTTTTCTCCCACCATTTCCCACTTACTCTCTCTCTCTTCTCTTTCTCTCTCTATCTCTCTCTTTTCTTCCTTTTCTATAATTTTCTACTAACTTCCAATCATACCTCCACTAACTACACACACACACATACACACACACACACACACACACACACACACACACACACACACATATATATATATATATATTAAAACATTTATAATTATTAACAAAAATTCCAATTCTATTTTTTTTCCTCTTCCACCTCATTTTATTCATATATCGTGAATTTATTATAAAAAATATCATCATTATTATATTATTATATTATCACATTATACACTTATAATGTAATAATATAATAATATATTCGAATGAATTATTTTATCAGAAAAGACAAAATATCAATTTTTTTAACAATTGTCTCTCTACTAAAAATTCCTCCATTTATATTCACATTGAATAAATATTTTCTTATTATTATTATCAATAATTAATTATTCACAAATAATATTACAGAACCACAATATTGACAACCAGGTCGTTCCCAGGAAAGAGGGGGCTTTCCGATAAGAATTTCTCCTTATTGGCGAGCAATTAGGTGACCAAACCCCTTTCTTAGATAGAACTTACTTAAACATTGCCAATAATGCTATCTAATAATATTATTAAGATAATATGAATTATTGATTTGATAGTGGAAAATACTGTGCAGTCACAATTATTAAATTAACAATAATATAAAATAATGTGCAATACCGTGTGCTACTGTACAACAACGCGTATTACTTTACCTTAACCACCGGGTATTTTAACAGTTTTAACGATAACCGTTACGCCGTTATTTTTTTAAAAATCATTCGTGTTGTTTTCTTCATCCGACAGTTTTCCGTTATGGGGACCACAAATGGCTGCGCCGTCGTACGAATATTCCCCGACAACAAGAATATTCCACAACCAAACGAATATTCCCCGACAACAATGAATATTTTATAACCACTTGCTTATTTTAAAAAATTTACATATATCACCCTTAACTTATAACATCTATTCAATTTAACCATCTACTATATAATAATTATAAGAAAAATTGAATACTTCTATTTCATAAAATCCGGGGTCTTACAGTTGTCCTACAATGGCACTTACGGGGGTCAGATTAACTTGTTCAAGTGTTGTTGGTTTGATTCAGAAAAAGGATACGTGTTGACAGACATGGAATCGTCGATATTGACCTCCATAGGTCTGCGTACGCCCACGAACCGTTTGTGTTGTCAACTCAAACAGTACAAGTATACTACACTCCTAGTGCTGTTAGAAAAAGGGGTAGATTGCCTACAGATTGGCAAGTTGTAATTCATACTCCTGCGCGAAATCGTGTCCAATTAGTAGACAGAGAGTTCTACCAAGAGGAGATGCTTCATAGACCTCCTATAATAAATGTGGAGGACAACAATGAAGTAATCCAGTCAGAGGTTGGAGATGAACCTGATGAATTAGATCCCGAGTCAGTACATGTGCCGGATGACATTGATACTGAGGAGGAAGAGTTATTGACTGACACTGACACTGAATATGAAGAAAATAATGGTTATGAATCTCCAATACATATACAAAATGATTCTGCCTCAGACATCGATTAGGGTGAGACATGTATTTTTAATTTTACTTATATTACATACAATTACATATATATACATTAAATACACATACAATTACATATATATTCATAGCACCGCATGGGTATTAGGCACGCATTACAACTGACGGGACTCGATTCTGATATACGGATTCCAAGTTATTAGCCCGTCTGCCTAACTTAAGCAAACGTGGAACAATAGTCGAAAAAGAGTCCAAAACCCGCCTCGGGCGTCGAAACGACACACAAACACAGACATAGCACCGCATGGGTATTAGACACGTGTTACAATTGTATTGGGTTTGTACGAAATCGTGACGCAATCAAATTGTAAAAATTAGCGGAAGCATGGTATATCAGAGTTTAAAAAATTTCTACAAAACCATTACCCGGATCATCCTTTATGCAAATTATTAATTTAAAACGATAAATAAGAAGTTATGGAATCATACCCTTGTAGAACGAAGCTTCCACATGTACTAGTTCAACTCCTTGTTCTTCGTGATCTCCTTGAATTTTCGGGTTAGATTCTTTCCTTTGATCAACGTTAGCCACCCAAGTGTTTGGCCTCTAGAGGTGATCCACCAAGGAAGAGGAATTATCAAGAAGGAGGGTGTTTGGCTTAACCTTAGTTTTCTATCCTCTATAGAAAAGGAGTACTCTCCAACAATTGGAATTGCATCATCTAATATCTATTATAAGACTTCTCTTATATAGACATTGGTCAACCCTTCTAATCCTATTAGACATGGGATTTCTTTTAATTAATTAAACTCCTTTAATTAATTTAGGCTTCCCACCACATGGGAATAATTAATTAAATTCATTTAATTAATTTGTCTCCTAATCTTATTAGGAATAAATGAGAGTACTAAATATTAAATTAATTACTAAACTCCTTTAGAAATTAAAATAATAATAATTGTAATAATATTAATAAGACTCCTCTTATTAATTTATATTTAATATTTTCAAAATATTAAATAATAAACATTAAGCTATTTAATTTATTCTATCACCATAGATTAAATTAATTATACTTAATGCATTATTACGATTATGCCATTACCTTCTTAAATAATTATTCTTCCTTTTATGGTGTGACCCTTTAGGTTCTCCATATTAAACCGGTTGTGAATAAATCAATTAAAACAATTTTAATCTTATTTAAATAAATAAATTAAACTAATAATTTATTTAAATAAATAATATTTATTCTACAATAGGGATAAGCCTCCCTAGCGATCAACGACTTTCCAGATAATATAGATTTCAACATTAATCATAAAAGAACCTGTGAGTTAATAGTTACCATACAATTCAATCCTTCCACCATACAATGTCCCAATTAAATATAAGACATGGATTTACTGTCAAGTCTTATTTTATTTAATTATATGTATTTCGATTAGAAAATGCACAACTCCAAATAATGCAAATTAAAAACTCCTTTCTAATTTCATTTCACCTTGGCCAAGGATTCCTGGGTTGTCATTTAACGAATCACATGGGACATATCTCCTCTTTTACTAGAGGTGGTAGATTCTTTATTGATCATTCATTATCTCCATATGTAACTCATTATACCCAAGCATACCCTATATATGCCTTAAAAGGTCTTAAGGAATAAGTCAAAGTATAATTTGTTACATACAAGATACTATGATGATCTCAAGTCCAAGGATCACTTGTACTACTATCACATTAGGAATTCCTATTGACATGCGAGTAAAACTCCATTAGGTATTCCATAGCGAATCACGTTCAGTGAACTTATTCTTCAATAAGCACCTACATACTTGCTTTAGTGTCTCCACACAAATGATCATGAGATCAATCATCCTCATCCAATGAGCAAGCAACATATGTACCAATCTATCCGGATTTACTAATCCCCTTTTTAGTAATCCCACGATTGGGAACTATTTAAGTTTTAAAACTTTCTAAGAATTTAGATCTCATTAGCATGATCATCATCATGATTCTAAAAGCATTGCTTAAAACTATGGGTTATTTACATATTATAAAAACAGCAACATGTAGATAATTAAATGCCTGTAATAAATGAATATTTCATTAATAAATAAATAAGATTGTTTACAAAGTACGTGCTTTATCATCATACATGATTGGCTTGTATGCACACTACTATCAATCTCCCACTTGCACTAAAGCCAATCGCCATGGTATCTCATACCCATCTTCTCTAAGTGACGATCAAACTGCTGTTGTGTTAAAGCTTTAGTAAATGGATCTGCAATGTTGTCTTGAGAGTCTACACGCTCCAAGGTGACGTCTCCTCTTTCAATGATCTCCCTGATCAAATGAAATCGCCGCAACAGTGTTTAGATTTCTGATGAGACCTCGGTTCCTTAGCCTGTGCAACTGCTCCTGTGTTGTCACAGTAAATGGGAACTGCTTCTCCAATGCTAGGAACCACACCAAGTTCAGTTATGAACTTCTTCATCCAAACAGCTTCCTTTGCAGCTTCACTTGCAGCTATATACTCTGCCTCTGTCACTGAATCAGCAACTGTTTGCTGCTTGGAACTCTTCCAACTCACTGCGCCTCCGTTCAAGGTAAAAACATACCCCGAAACAGATTTACTGTCATCTTGGTCCGTTTGAAAACTTGAGTCTGTGAAGCCCTCGAGTTTTAATTCAGACCCACCGTAGACAAGAAAAATATCCTTAGTCCTTCTCAAGTATTTTAGGATATTCTTCACTGCCTTCCAGTGCTCTTCTCCTGGATTCGACTGGTATCTGCTCATTACACTAAGTGAATGAGCAACATCCGGTCTAGTACATATCATACCGTACATGATAGATCCTATTGCAGAAGCATAAGGGATCTTACTCATACGGTCTCTCTCCTCAGGTGTCTTTGGGGCCTGTTTCTTGGAGAGATGTATTCCATGGCTCATCGGCATGAGACCTCTTTTGGAATCTTCCATGCTAAATCTCTTTAGCATTGCATCAATGTACGTTCCTTGGGATAAACCAAGCATCCTTTTAGATCTATCTCTATAGATCTTTATCCCCAAAATATAGGATGCTTCTCCCAAGTCCTTCATGGAGAAGTGTTTAGATAACCAGATTTTAATCGATTGTAGCATAGGAATGTCATTCCCTATCAGTAATATATCATCAACATATAATACAAGGAATGAAATTGCGCTCCCACTAACCTTCTTGTACACACATGGTTCATCGTCATTTTTGATAAAATCAAACTCTTTGATTGTCTCATCAAAACGAATGTTCCATCTACGAGAAGCTTGCTTCAATCCATAAATGGATCGTTGCAGCTTACAGACTTGATTTATTCCAACCTTTGAAATAAATTCCTCTGGCTGTGTCATATACACATCCTCCTCAAGTTTCCCATTGAGGAAGGCCGTTTTCACGTCCATCTGCCAGATCTCATAGTCGTTATAAGCTGCAATCGCAAGCAAAATCCGAATGGACTTGAGCATAGCTACTGGTGAAAAGGTTTCATCATAATCAACTCCTTGTCTTTGTTTAAAACCTTTTGCAACCAGTCGGGCCTTATAGGTCTCCACCTTGCCGTCCGCTCCAGTCTTTCTTTTAAAGACCCATTTACACCCAATAGGCTTAATGCCTTCAGGTGGTGAAACCAAAGTCCATACTTTGTTTTCATACATGGAGTCCATTTTGGATTTCATGGCTTCAAGCTATTTCCCTGAGTCTTTATTACTCATGGCCTGTTCGTAATTCAATGGATCATCATCATTCATGATGTGTACCTCATCGTCATCCTCTATAACGAATCCATACCTCTCAGGTATCTTCGGTACTCTCCAAGATTTACGAACAGGGTGTGGTATAGTAGGTTCTTCTACTTGGTCAGGTACCTGACTTTGATCCGTGGTAATTTGTGGTTCTTGAACTTCTTCAAGATATATCTTACTCCCACTGACCCCTTCATGGATAAACTCATTTTCCAAGAAGGCAGCATGTTTCGCAACAAACACCTTTTGATCAGTTAGATGATAGAAATAATACCCTACAGTTTCTTTAGGGTATCCCACAAATCTACACTTTTCGGATTTAGTCTGTAGCTTATCATGTTCAAACTTTTTGACATAAGCTGGACAACCCCAAGTCTTAACATGCTTAAGATTTGGTTTCCTCCCCTTCCACATCTCATATGGAGTCTTTGGGGCGGATTTGGTAGGTACCTTGTTAAGTAGGTATGCAGCCGTTTCTAGGGCATATCCCCAGAAGGAAATTGGAAGGTCGGTAAAACTCATCATGGATCGAACCATGTCTAACAGTGTTCGATTTCTCCTTTCAGATACTCCATTTAACTGTGGTGTACCTGGAGGAGTCCATTGTGAGATTATACCATTTTCTTTGAGACAATTGAGAAACTCATCGCTTAAGTATTCTCCGCCTCGATCTGATCGAAGTATCTTTATACTCTTGCCCGTTTGTTTCTCTACTTCACTTCTGAACTCTTTGAACTTTTCAAATGATTCTGACTTGTATTTCATTAAATACACATATCCAAATCTTGAGTGATCATCAGTGAAAGTAATAAAATAAGAATACCCACCCCGTGCACTTGTTGTCATAGGCCCACAAACGTCTGTGTGAATCAATGTCAACAACTCTGTAATTCTTTCTCCTCTTCCGCTAAAAGGAGATTTAGTCATTTTACCCATGAGACAAGATTCACAAGTTGGATATGATTCATAATCGGATAGCTCGAGGAGCCCATCTTTATGCAACTTGGATAATCTTGTTTCATTGATATGACCTAGTCTACAGTGCCACATGTAGGTATAATTAATATCATCTCTTTTCCTTTTCTTAGTTTGTTCAATTTGAAATATATTTTCTTGTAAGTCAAGTGTATAAAGTCCATTTCGCAAATTTCCAATACCATATAAAACATCGTCTTTATAAATAGAACAACTATTGTTCTTTATAACAACGTTAAATCCTTCCATATCCAATACAGAAATTGAAATAATGTTTTTAATAATATTCGGAACATAATAACAATTATTAAGATAAATGGACTTGCCCGAAGGCATTGCTAAATAATAAGTTCCTACAGCTAATGCAGCAACCTTTGCTCCATTCCCCACTCGTAGGATCACCTCATCATTGTTCAGCTTTCTACTTCTGACCAGTCCCTGCACAGTATTACATATGTGAGAACCACAGCCGGTATCCAATACCCAAGTAGAATTATGACTTTCAGAAAAATTAATTTCAATCATAAACAAACCTTGATTGGAAGTCGAAGCTTCTCCAAGCTTCTTCTCTGCTAGATACTTCTTGCAGTTCCTTTTCCAATGTCCCGGCTTGTTGCAATGAAAGCACATTCCTTTAGCTGGTTCAGGTTTCTTTTGTTCCTTTTCTTTCCCCTTTCCCTTAGCCTTCTTGGATTTCTTCTTTTCAGAAGATACCTTAGGTCTCTTCCTTTTATTGGAAGAATCCACCATCAAGATATGGTTCTTCTTGGATGGGAAGTGACCTTCTGCAGTTTTCAGCATGTTAAGCAGCTCAGGCAAGCTGACATCTAGCTTATTCATGTGAAAATTAATCACAAACTGCGAGAAGGTCTCAGGGAGTGACTGCAAGACCAAGTCTTGACTCAACTCCCCATCCATGACGAACCCAAGCTGTCCAAGGCGTTCAATCAAATTGATCACTTTCAGGACATGAGTCTCGACGGCAGTACCCTCGGTCATCCGAGATCGGAAGAGCTCCTTAGATATCTCATATTTAGCAGTCCTACTCTGTTCACCATACAACTCCTTGAGGTGAAGCAGCATAGCAGGAGCATCCATTTTTTTTGTGCTGACGCTGAAGCTCATTATTCATGGATGCGAGCATGATGCATTGAGCCACAGATGCATCATCTTGCCACTTATTGAAAGTGACAATCTCTTCCTCAGAGGCTGTTTCTGAAACAGATTCAGGGACAGTTGAATTTAGGACATAAGAAATCTTTTCAGCAGTGAGAACAATTCTCAGATTTCTTAGCCAGTCCTCATAATTCGGCCCGGTAAGCTTGTTTGCATCAAGTATGCTTCGTAGTGAGATTAGTGATTTAGACATTTTTAAAATTCTGCATGTGAAAAATAACATTTTAGCAAACATTCATTTTATTAATTTTGCATACCAAAATAAATTTAGGTCTTTATTTTAAATTGGTATCTCCCACTATTTTTATCAAACTATATTACCCTCACTTATATAGTTCGGCAACATCTAATTAAAGATTTGCTAGTGAGAATAAGGATCCCATTTCAAATGTATATAACCTTGTGGATAGCACAACAAGCGATATACAAATAAATAGGTAGACAACTCTTGTCAATTACAACACTATATAACTCCTTTTATTTTGCCTCTTAAATCATAATGGTCAAGTGTGTGCACATCCGAACTAAAATGATTTAAGTTAAGTCCAGCCTAGCACTTCCATAAATTCAAAAAAGAAAAATGTTCGTCCTTGTGGATAGCACAACAAGACTAGATCGTTCAATTTTCTTGATAAGCATCAAATGTGATTAATTAACATCTTAAATACGCAATACTCGCCTTGTGGATAGCACAACAAGCTCATATTAAATATTTAATACTCTATTAATTTATCATGCTAGAAGGCGACGTTCGATATTCCAAATATCATTTGAACGCTTCGGACTTAATATTATTTCTTTGAGGGGTTTGTTATTATTTGTCTCATCTTGTTTAGCGCGCATGCACATATATATATAAAATACGCGTCATTTTATTAAACATGCGAAGCATGTTTGCATAAAATATAATATATATAATATTTAGCATGCAATATAGAATATTATATTCTACCCGGATTGATTATGGACTTTTATTCTAGTTTGGTTCACTAGAGCCACCAAGTGAACCAAAAGGTCAAACCTAGGAGTGCAAGAATTTAAATTTAAATATAACTATTACATTTAAACTCGGGTTCCATACAAACGGGTCTTCACGCGCTCCTTGCTCCTTGGTCTCCAATTTTTAAAGATAATTCTAACTATTTCTATTACATTAAACTATTTAATTTAAATAGAAACCTTGATCAACAGTCAAGGGGAAGTACATAGGAGGGAGATAGAATTTTACATCAAGAAAAAAAAATTAGAGAAGACGAGGTACGCAGACCCCATTTAATAAAACCCATTCATTCAAGCATTCAACTAAAATAAAATCCAATCACATTGGTCAAATAGTCCATAATCAATCCCCATTTATTTTCATACATATCACCATATATATCAATAAATAAATATTCATCTCATGAATTAAAACATTCCATATATATATGAGTATCATTTAATGGGCAATTTTAAATTGCATGAAATCCAATTTCAAGATTAAAATAAACTCTTTATTTTAATTATAAAATTATTAGAATATAATATATAAATATATCATATTTATTTTTTAAAAAGAAGTCACCTTCTTTTATTAAAAGAGTCCTGCAGGTTTATTAAAAAAGTCATTTCCTGATGGGTCACCTTCTTTTTGGAGTAAGAAAGAGACAACACCTTTTCTTTGCAGAATTCAAGATTAGCACCAAAAAAAAAATTGTGATTCGTCCCAAAAAGAGTCTTTTTTTTTTCTTAAAAAATATAATTTTATACAATAAAATTATGCCCAATAAATTATTTTAAATACATACCCATATGTATATGAAATCAAAAAAAAATTAATAATTGCATAAAGATTTGGCTCTGATGCCACTATTGGGTTTGTACGAAATCGTGACGCAATCAAATTGTAAAAATTAGCGGAAGCATGGTATATCAGAGTTTAAAAAATTTCTACAAAACCATTACCCGGATCATCCTTTATGCAAATTATTAATTTAAAACGATAAATAAGAAGTTATGGAATCATACCCTTGTAGAACGAAGCTTCCACATGTACTAGTTCAACTCCTTGTTCTTCGTGATCTCCTTGAATTTTCGGGTTAGATTCTTTCCTTTGATCAACGTTAGCCACCCAAGTGTTTGGCCTCTAGAGGTGATCCACCAAGGAAGAGGAATTATCAAGAAGGAGGGTGTTTGGCTTAACCTTAGTTTTCTATCCTCTATAGAAAAGGAGTACTCTCCAACAATTGGAATTGCATCATCTAATATCTATTATAAGACTTCTCTTATATAGACATTGGTCAACCCTTCTAATCCTATTAGACATGGGATTTCTTTTAATTAATTAAACTCCTTTAATTAATTTAGGCTTCCCACCACATGGGAATAATTAATTAAATTCATTTAATTAATTTGTCTCCTAATCTTATTAGGAATAAATGAGAGTACTAAATATTAAATTAATTACTAAACTCCTTTAGAAATTAAAATAATAATAATTGTAATAATATTAATAAGACTCCTCTTATTAATTTATATTTAATATTTTCAAAATATTAAATAATAAACATTAAGCTATTTAATTTATTCTATCACCATAGATTAAATTAATTATACTTAATGCATTATTACGATTATGCCATTACCTTCTTAAATAATTATTCTTCCTTTTATGGTGTGACCCTTTAGGTTCTCCATATTAAACCGGTTGTGAATAAATCAATTAAAACAATTTTAATCTTATTTAAATAAATAAATTAAACTAATAATTTATTTAAATAAATAATATTTATTCTACAATAGGGATAAGCCTCCCTAGCGATCAACGACTTTCCAGATAATATAGATTTCAACATTAATCATAAAAGAACCTGTGAGTTAATAGTTACCATACAATTCAATCCTTCCACCATACAATGTCCCAATTAAATATAAGACATGGATTTACTGTCAAGTCTTATTTTATTTAATTATATGTATTTCGATTAGAAAATGCACAACTCCAAATAATGCAAATTAAAAACTCCTTTCTAATTTCATTTCACCTTGGCCAAGGATTCCTGGGTTGTCATTTAACGAATCACATGGGACATATCTCCTCTTTTACTAGAGGTGGTAGATTCTTTATTGATCATTCATTATCTCCATATGTAACTCATTATACCCAAGCATACCCTATATATGCCTTAAAAGGTCTTAAGGAATAAGTCAAAGTATAATTTGTTACATACAAGATACTATGATGATCTCAAGTCCAAGGATCACTTGTACTACTATCACATTAGGAATTCCTATTGACATGCGAGTAAAACTCCATTAGGTATTCCATAGCGAATCACGTTCAGTGAACTTATTCTTCAATAAGCACCTACATACTTGCTTTAGTGTCTCCACACAAATGATCATGAGATCAATCATCCTCATCCAATGAGCAAGCAACATATGTACCAATCTATCCGGATTTACTAATCCCCTTTTTAGTAATCCCACGATTGGGAACTATTTAAGTTTTAAAACTTTCTAAGAATTTAGATCTCATTAGCATGATCATCATCATGATTCTAAAAGCATTGCTTAAAACTATGGGTTATTTACATATTATAAAAACAGCAACATGTAGATAATTAAATGCCTGTAATAAATGAATATTTCATTAATAAATAAATAAGATTGTTTACAAAGTACGTGCTTTATCATCATACATGATTGGCTTGTATGCACACTACTATCAAATTGACGGGACTCGATTCTGATATACGAATTTTGAGTTATCAGCCTGTCTGACTAACTTAAGTAAATGTAGAACAATAGTCAAAAAAGAGTCCAAAACCCGCCTCGGTCGTCGAAACGACACGCAAACACAGACATAACACCGCATGGGTATTAGGCATGCGTTACAACTGACGGGACTCGATTCCGATATACGGATTCTGAAACGACACGTAAACACAGACATAGCACCAAAACACAGACTAGTTCATACAATTATGTCTTTATTGTCCTTTTATGCAAGGTATTACGTACAATTACATATATACACTTATCGCAGTTGTACCATTCATTTATAGTTGTCGTAGTTAACTAGTTTATACAATTATCTGTCATTATTGTCCTTTTATGCAAGATTTTACATACAATTACATATATACACTCACCTCCATTGTACCTTTCATTCATAGACGTCGTAGTTAACTAGTTCATATAATTATCTGTCATTATTGTCCTTTTATTCAAGGTATATGTTAATATATCATATAACTCCTACTGACATCCATTAATTTTGTATGTATAGATGTCTTCTGAAGCTCCGCTAAAAAAGCGCGGCTTGGGTCGGGGGCCTAATCAGGTCCAAAGGCCCCGAGTTATCCGAATGATCGAATTCTTATATAGATCAGACCTCCTACGGACATTGTTGTCTATTTTATTAACAACAATTAAACACGCAAGTATACATGTTTGTTTGTAACATTTAGCAAGCAAGGATATCGTTCCCACGAGGAAATAGATTAATATTACCAAATATCAATTTCAATTCAATTAATCTTAAATTAAACTACGAATAATGATTTTGATTTTGAGAATTCTAATTAACAACTAAAATATAACGTCACAACAATGAATGCAAATGGAATAGGTTAAGATCACAACTTCCCTTAGTATTTCATTTAAACTAATAAACTCCTCATTTAATTATTTAATCACTATGAATAGCTAACCAAGAATTCTTTATAATATTTAAGTACTTCTTCCGAAGACACGTAAACGAATCGTTATACATCCAGCAGTTACGCAACAGATTTACAAGGAACACCCTAACTAATTAATCCACTATATTCCTATGTGAAATAAAATAATTAGGGTTTTCAAGCACAGATTCTTTCAATGGTTGCAAAAGACATATAGATATATTCCTATCCTATATGCTAACCATATTAACCTTAGTCAGATTATATGAACATATGCTATCATATCTAGATCTAACTCATACTCCATTTTCCAATTTCGTATAAATTATCCCAATAATTGTTGATCAGACAATTAATCAATGAACACAAGATATGATAAACGATTCAAGAGTAATTAACTTAAATTAAATAGGAAGGATCAATTTCAAATTACATACTAAGTTTCGTTGCGATCTTAATAAAAAGTTAGTTTATAATGACAAAGGAAAACATCATCCAAATTAATAATCCAAACATCCCAAAGATTACAAAATTAAAGATAGATGAAAGGGATAGAAGAAACTATTAGGCCGCTCCAAATCCCTAACTTGATCTTCAACCTTTTGTAGATCTCCTTCGTGTTCTCCTTTGACCTATCTCTGCAAATCCTTGTTGTCCGAAATTCCACGATACGTCTTTTCTGAAGTCTTATTCCTTTCGTATTGGACCAAACCCTCCTGCCAGTTCCTCAAAATCAACTCAGTAGCAAAATAACTCACATTGGGCGTGGCCTAGCACACTAGGCGCTAGGTTTAGTGCAATCCAAGTGCACTAGGCGCTAGACAAAGACCAAGTAATTACAAAAATGCCACTCAGCTCTAATTTTAATGGTTTTTAATTCTTTTCTTCTCCCAAATGACCAGTTTATCCCTCCAACTCCATCCTACAAGAAATAAACACAAAAACTAATAAAAAGATACTAAAAACACTTAAGGATAACAATAATTAAGCTAAACAATATCTGATTTGTAAGTATAAAACTCACTCATCATATACCCCCAAACTTAATCAATTGTTTGTCCCCAAACAAGGCAATAATGCAAATGCAACCTGTCTAAATGCCTACGAATTAAACAACCAAATAACAAGGCATCAAATATCAGGCCTCAAAGATACACATAATACTCAATTTAGAACATCCAACCAACATAAAGTTTTCAACTCAAATCACTTAGTCAAATTATGCCTGTCGTCACTCATGTTATATGTGTGTGCGTAAACCAACTCTTTTAATCAATCACAACTCAAATCACTCACATAGGCAACTTCTTAGAAAGAAACTCCAGTTTTTATTAAACTCAAACAGTTAATACAACCAATCCGACTAATGCAAGCAATTACTAAGCATAGGGGTATCACCAAGGGTTATCATACACATACTTTATTATTGTACGAGTGCGTTTTACGCTCCATCTCGCTTTTTAAATCGACTTGTGCAATGTCTAGTTTTCTTAGGCTTACAAAACTACCCATGTATCGAGCTTTCGACCAGAGACTCCCAAACCAGTTGTCTTAAAGGCACTAGGTGTTAAGACACCCCTACGGATCTAATAACCCAAGTAGCAATGACCACGAAACTAAACCAATCAAGTTTGATTATTTATTCCTATTTTTCTGATTTTTCTCTTTTTTGATTTTTTTTTTCTCTATTTTCTTTTCTTTTTATGATTCACCCCAAGATTCCCCCAAACTTAGTTTCTTGCTTAACGTCCACCTTCATGAATGTTTCACTGAATTCATCAAATATTATCCCAAATTTTCTTACCAGAAATAGATTATGTAACGATTTGACTCAAATTGATCAAACAGTCAGTTATATGCTTTCCTTGCTAATTATGAGTTTTAAACAAGCATAATTGACTTCACAATTTAAGTCATTACTCCACATTAGTGTTCAATCCTATTTGAGTTTCACACTAACCCTTCAGTCTTATCATTGGCCAAAATTAGATAACTACATCATGCCCTACTTAATTCATGCAATTAGATGCGACATATGCAACATAACTCTAACAAAACATGCATAAGTACTACTAACATGAGTAAACTAAGCAACATGCTCCTACTCAATATGCATAGACTATTAACTACAAAATATAATGCACCCCCAAACTTAAATGACACAGTGTCCTCATTGTGTAAGCGTAATTAAATTAAGAGTTGAGGACTTCCCTAATCAACGCTTACTCCTCTCAGGCATCTTCATCTTCGGCATTAGGAGGAGGTAAGTATGGAGGTGGATACACTGACAGAGGTGGAGGGAGTGTGAACTGGTATGGAGTCCCGGCTGGATTCATTCGGTGAAACATATCTGCCAACGACGTGGTACAATGAGAATAAATTTCTACTTGACGTTGGGCAAGACAAGACTGCTGCCGATCCATACGGTCAAAACCCTGGTGTATCTGGGTTGCCACCAAGTCAATCCGTCTCGTATGATGTTATAGGTCCCTCCGTATATTCTCAACCCAATCAGGTGGTGGCATTGAACTTGGGGCCTCAGGAGGATGCTCAACAGGCTGCTCAACATGTACTGGGGGAACGATAACAAATCCCAGTCCCCGTGGGTGTGATTCAGCCACATCCTATATCTTGTATTTAACCATTGCTTTATGATTAACTAGGGATAAAGGCATCAGAACTTCTTCCTTATCATTCCATTGAACCCCTGCTTCTCAACACAATGCTGTAATTAAGGGAGGGTGAGGTAGACCACCTGTAGTTCCTGGGTGAATTCCTTTCAAGATAGATTCATGGATCACATCCCCAATGTCAACTGATTTATCCTTCGCAATGCAAAATAACAATGCATCCTTTTGACTCATCACGTCACTCATATGCCTACACGGCATCAACTTTGCACAAATGAAGGCGTTCCAAGCTTTACCATATCGGCTTAACTTTGATGTAGGGAATTGGCGTGCTTCTTGATGATCTGTTAATGCCCATTCTGTCCCTGGTTCACATAGGGCTGTAATCACCTCACTATAATCCAAATTATGTTTCATATAATCCTCATAATCACTGCTTATGATCTTGGACAGCCCATATGTGCATTGATTGCTTTACGTCCCATGTTGACTGCTCGTCCTCGAACCATAACATTGTTGCCATCAGCCGTAGTTGCATTGGCATAAAATTCTCTTACAATCCTAACCACCGCCGGCTCGGGTTGAGCAGTAAAAGCTAACCAATTGCGGCTTAATATCATTAAGGTAATTTCCCCGTCTTGAGCTTCCGGGAGCAATCCCCGCTCAGGTATTAAAGGTCTTCCAGCGAACCAATTTTTATAATGTACAGATGCTTCATAGGTTTGGAATCGCTTCTTGTCAAATTTTCCTGTAGCTCTTGAACTCTCTCCTCTTTGTCGCTTGCAAGCCATAGATGTGAATGTCATTGTCTTGCACAAACAAAAATTAGAGTTCAAACCCCTCAGAAGCCAAAATTTATCTTTGTGGCACAATATCAAACAGTTGGAGTGCAATGTTCTGAATAACTGTTGAAAAGCTCTTCCCCCAAAATTATTATGCACCAAATCTGTCAATTTGCTAAGCACAATGTCCTTCCAAGATAATACAATCAACAATTAAGTATACCCGAACCCAATTGAGCCAAAACAAACTCAATTGGTGCTCCAACAAAAATAATCAATATTTTGTCAATGTATGTACTAGAGCAAACTCCAATAGAGCAATTACAAGCACTCAAAGATAATTCTTGGTTAAGCTTACTTGTTTATGTCCCTAGATTGTATGCCAATTGAATTGATAAGTCACTTTGAATGCTTAAGCCGATGGTATCCAATCCGTGTGTAAGATGGAGGTGAGAGATGGGCAATCCGTGTATTTAGGAATTGGAGTTGTTGAGTCTGATCCATGTTGGTGAAGGGGAGAGTTTGCTTTGTGTTGAAATTATGTGGGATATTAGGTTTGGTTTAGGAGAGGAAAGAATGGGGTGATTTCGTATGGGAAGAGGAGAGTAGGTTGCATAGTTAAAGCTAATTTGGACTCATGTATGTGTTAAAACCCGATCTGCTATGTAAAAGAATTTTTTTTCCATGTATATTGCCAAGTGCACTAGGCGCTGGCTTTTGTTCAGTGCAGGCGCACTAGGCGCTGGAATGCAGGGAAGGGGTTATGTTGGGGCGCACTAGGCTCTGTGATTTGTGAAGGAGAGGCGCAGTGTGCGCGGTGAGGTGGTCTTGAGTAGTGCTGCAGCACACTAGGCGCTAAGAGCCAGGAACAACTTCGTGCTGCAGCGCACCATGCGCTGGTATTGGGCATTCTCGTGTGTTTTAGGCGCTGCAGAGCATGAACATATGTTTTCAGCACCCTTCATGGTATTTCCTAGACTAAACTAAATACACTATAAAAAAAACAAATTGATTGAAAAATTGAGGATTTGACAAATGGACATTCTGTAATTGTGCTCATAGGTGCTTGGCTTCCAGGGGGCGCTTCCCCCTTGAACCTCCCGCCAAATATAACCTTGGTTCCCATCCTGAAATAAATTAAAGACCATATTAAATAACATATGGGATGTAACTACTGAAATAAACTAACAGTGAAGAAAAATAAAATCAAAAAAAAAATTCCTGGGTTGCTTCCCAGTTAGCGCTTGGTTTATAGTCTTCAGCCCGACTCTTTCTTCGCTTCTCTATCCAATACCCCTTTGATAATTGAGTAACCCTCCATCAATTAATACCAATATAACTTTCGAGAGCTTCCCATCAGTAAGGGTCATCAATTCAAATTCGCCTAGCTTGTTCTTTATGGGTAGATTCTCTTTTAAATCCTTCAAATAACTATGCGTTTTCCCAATTGTATCTGAGAATGAATTGTTGCGTTGAAGCTTTTCCAGAACAATTGAGTTTTCACCTCTCTTTCCTTTCTCATCCCACCATGACACCATTTTTAAGCTAGCTGCCATATCACATAGAACTTTATCGACAAAATGACTACCACTTAGGCAAGGGATTGCAAAACCTCCCGGAACCTTAAGCTTTGGTGGAGAAGGTACATGGGGCACTATCAAAATAAGCTCATCTGCGTTGAGACTCAAGGATGGATTCTTCTCTTGCATCCCTTTGTGGCTCCCCACTAGTCTCCTCCCTTTCCACATCCTCATCGTTTGGCACATCCGGTTCCAAATTTAGCGCGGGCAATCCATCAGTCTCGGGAACCATGTCGCTTGACACTTCACCTTGAGGGTGATTGATGATGACGTTGAAAAGTTATCCCACTTGGTTCTCAAGATTTTGAATCGACATCTCCTGACTATTCGTCTGCTCCTCAATCAAAACCATGAACTTGGAAAGAAGTCCCTCCAAGTTTGACACCCTTTCTTCTTCATGATTAGGAGCTTGATCTTGTAAATCAGGAGTGTATGATTGGCTTGGATCAAAGGTTTGGACTTGATTATTATGGCTCCTTGAAAAATCTAGATGATTCCCGCACCTATAATGATACTCATCGGGATAGTCACCGCAGTTACAACTATACTGTACTGAATCAAAACTGATGGCACATTTATGACTCGGATGATATCCATCATAATAATCATATATTACCGCTTCACTTTGAATAGGTTGTGCTGCTAGAGCGTCAATCTTCCTCGAAAGTGTATCAAATTGTGCTGAAAATTCATAGAGTCCATAATTCCCTACCTCCATTGGCTGAGTCATTCTCGAATAAGGCCATTGGTAATCAAATTCAGTCATGGTACCTAAAAAGGAATTAATCTAGAAAGAGAAATAAAAAAAAGTTTAAATTAAGATTAACTTTATCAAAATCAATAATGACAAAATATTAAACTAATTTTCCAGGCAACGGCGCCAAAAACTTGTTGCCTATTTTATTAACAGCAATTAAACACGCAAGTATACGTGTTCGTTTGTAACATTTAGCAAGCAAGGATATCGTTCCCTCGAGGAAATAGATTAATATTACCAAATATCAATTTCAATTCAATTAATCTTACATTAAACTACGAATAATGATTGTGATTTTTAGAATTCTAATTAACAACTAAAATATAACGTCACAAGAATGAATGCAGATGGAATAGGTTAAGATCACAACTTCCCTTAGTATTTCATTTAAACCAATAAACTCCTCAATTAATTATTTAATCACTATGAATCGCTAACCAAGAATTCTTTATAATATTCAAGTACTTCTTCCAAAGACACGTAAACGAATCGTTATACATCCAGCAGTTACGCAACAGATTTACAAGGAACACCCCTAACTAATTAATCCACTATATTCCTATGTGAAATAAAATAATTAGGGTTTTCAAGCATAGATTCTTTCAATGGTTGCAAAAGACATATAGATATATTCCTATCCTATATGCTAACCATATTAACCTTAGTCAGATTATATGAACATATGCTATCATATCTAGATCTAACTCATACTCCATTTTCCAATTTCGTATAAATTATCCCAATAATTGTTGATCAGACAATTAATCAATGAACACAAGATATGATAAACGATTCAAGAGTAATTAACTTAAATTAAATAGGAAGGATCAATTTCAAATTACATACTAAGTTTCGTTGCGATCTTAATAAAAAGTTAGTTTATAATGACAAAGGAAAACATCATCCAAATTAATAATCCAAACATCCCAAAGATTACAAAATTAAAGATAGATGAAAGGGATAGAAGAAACTATTAGGCCGCTCCAAATCCCTAACTTGATCTTCAACCTTTTGTAGATCTCCTTCGTGTTCTCCTTTGACCTATCTCTGCAAATCCTTGTTGTCCGAAATTCCACGATACGTCTTTTCTGAAGTCTTATTCCTTTCGTATTGGACCAAACCCTCTTGCCAGTTCCTCAAAATCAACTCAGTAGCAAAATAACTCACATTGGGCGTGGCCTAGCGCACTAGGCGCTAGGTTTAGTGCAATCCAAGTGCACTAGGCGCTAGACAAAGACCAAGTAATTACAAAAATGCCACTCAGCTCTAATTTTAATGATTTTTAATTCTTTTCTTCTCCCAAATGACCAGTTTATCCCTCCAACTCCATCCTACAAGAAATAAACACAAAAACTAATAAAAAGATACTAAAAACACTTAAGGATAACAATAATTAAGCTAAACAATATCTGATTTGTAAGTATAAAACTCACTCATCATATACCCCCAAACTTAATCAATTGTTTGTCCCTAAACAAGGCAATAATGCAAATGTAACCTGTCTAAATGCCTACGAATTAAACAACCAAATAACAAGGCATCAAATATCAGGCCTCAAAGATACACATAATACTCAATTTAGAACATCCAACCAACATAAAGTTTTCAACTCAAATCACTTAGTCAAATTATGCCTGTCGTCACTCATGTTAAATGTGTGTGCGTAAACCAACTCTTTTAATCAATCACAACTCAAATCACTCACATAAGCAACTTCTTAGAAAGAAACTCCAGTTTTTATTAAACTCAAACAGTTAATACAACTAATCCTACTAATGCAAGCAATTACTAAGCATAGGGGTATCACCAAGGGTTATCATACACAAACTTTATTATTGTACGAGTGCGTTTTACGCTCCATCTCGCTTTTTAACTTGGCTTGTGCAGTGTCTAGTTTTTTTTGGGCTTACAAAACTACCCATGTATCGAGCTTTCAACCAGTGACTCCCAAACTAGTTGGCTTTAGGGCACAAGGTGTTAAGACACCCCTACGGATCTAATAACCCAAGTAGCAATGACCACAAAACTAAACCAGACATGTTTGATTATTTATTCCTGTTTTTCTGATTTTTCTCTTTTCTGATTTTTTTTTCTCTATTTTCTTTTCGTTTTATGATTCACCCCAAGATTCCCCCAAACTTAGTTTCTTGCTTAACTTCCGCCTTCATGAATGTTTAACTGATTTCATCAAATATTATCCCAAATTTTCTTACCAGAAAATAGATTATGTAACGATTTGACTCAAACTGATCAAACAGTCAGTTATGTGCTTTCCTTGCTAATTATGAGTTTCAGACAAGCATAATTGACTTCACAATTTAAGTCATTACTCCACAGTAGTGTTCAATCCTATTTGAGTTTCACACTATCCCTTCAGTCTTATCATTGGCCAAAATTAGATAACCCTACTTGATTCATGCAACTAGATGCGACACATGCAACATAACTCTAACGAAATATGTATAAGTACTACTAACATGAGTAAACTAAGCAACATGCTCCTACTCTATATGCATAGACTATTAACTACAAAGTATAATGCACCCCCAAACTTAAATGACACAGTGTCCTCATTGTGTAAGCGTAATTAAATTAAGAGTTGAGGACTTCCCTGATCAACTCTTACTCCTCTCTGGCATCTTCATCTTCGGCATTAGGAGGAGGTAAGTCTGGAGGTGCATACACTGACAGAGGTGGAGGGAGTGTGAACTGGTATGGTGTCCCGGCTGGATTCATTCGGTGAAATATATCTGCCAACGACGTGGTACAATGAGAATAAATTTCTACTTGACGTTGGGCAAGACAAGACTGCTGCCGATCCATACGGTCAAAACCCTGGTGTATCTGGGTTGCCACCAAGTCAATCCATCTCGTATGATGTTATAGGTCCCTCCGTATATTCTCAACCCAATCAGGTGGTGGCATTGAACTTGGGGCCTCAGGAGGATGCTCAACAGGCTGCTCAACATGTACTGGGGAACCGATAACAAATCCCAGTCCCCGTGGGTGTGATTCAACCCCATCTTATATCTTGTGTTTAACCATTGCTTTATGATTAATTGGGGATAAAGGCATCAGAACTTCTTCCTTATCATTCCATTGAACCCCTGCTTCTCGACACAATGCTGTAATTAAGGAGGGTGAGGTAGACCACCTGTAGTTCCTGGGTGAATTCCTTTCAAGATAGATTCATGGATCACATCCCCAATGTCAACTGATTTATCCTTCGCAATGCAAAATAACAATGCAGCCCTTTGACACATCACGTCACTCATATGCCTACATGGCATCAACTTTGCACAAATGAAGGCATTCCAAGCTTTACCATATCGGCTTAACTTTGATGTAGGGAATTGGCGTGCTTCTTGCAAATCTATTAATGCCCATTCTGTCCCTGGTTCACATAGGACTGCAATCACCTCACTATAATCCAAATCATGTTTCATATAATCCTCATAATCACTGCTTATGATCTTGGACAGCCATAATATGCATTGATTGCTTTACGTCCCATGTTGACTACTCGTCCTCGAACCATAACATTGTTGCCATCAGCCGCAGTTGCATTGGCATAAAATTCTCTTACAATCCTAACCACCGCCGGCTCAGGTTTAGTAGTAAAAGCTAACCAATTGCGGCTTAATATCATTAAGGTAATTTCCCCGTCTTGAGCTTCCGGGAGCAATCCCCGCTCATGTATTAAAGGTCTTCCAGCGAACCAATTTTTATAATGTTCAG
Organism: Panax stipuleanatus; assembly: GCA_020205555.1. NCBI lineage: Eukaryota > Viridiplantae > Streptophyta > Magnoliopsida > Apiales > Araliaceae > Panax > Panax stipuleanatus. Next base: position 71,896,482 of record CM035120.1, on the reverse strand, counting down.
ATGCTTCATAGGTTTGGAATCGCTTCTTGTCAAATTTTCCTGTAGCTCTTGAACTCTCTCCTCTCTGTAGCTTGCGAGCCATAGATGTGAGTGTCATTGTCTTGCCCAAACAAAAATTAGAGTTTAAACCCCTCAGAAGCCAAAATTTATCTTTGTGGCACAATATCAAATAGTTGGAGTGCAATGTTCTGAATAACTGTTGAAAAGCTCTTCCCCCAAAATTATTATGCACCAAATCTGTCAATTTACTAAGCACAATGTCCTTCCAAGATAATACAATCAACAATTAAGTATACCCGAACCCAATTGAGCCAAAACAAACTCAATTGGTGCTCCAACAAAAATAATCAATATTTTGTCAATGTATAAACTAGAGCAAACTCCAATAGAGCAATTACAAGTACTCAAAGATAATTCTTGGTTAAGCTTACTTGTTTATGTCCCTAGATTGTATGCCAATTGAATTGATAAGTCACTTTGAATGCTTAAGTCGATGGTATCCAATCCGTGTGTGAGATGGAGGTGAGAGATGGGCAATCCGTGTATTTAGGAATTGGAGTTGTTGAGTCTGATCCGTGTTGGTGAAGGGGAGAGTTTGCTTTGTGTTGAAATTATGTGGGATATTAGGTTTGGTTTAGGAGAGGAAAGAATGGGGTGATTTCGTATGGGAAGAGGAGAGTAGGTTGCATAGTTAAAGCTAATTTGGACTCATGTATGTGTTAAAACCCGATCTGCTATGTAAAAGAATTTTTTTTCCAAGTGTATTGCCAAGTGCACTAGGCGCTGGCTTTTGTTCAGTGCAGGCGCACTAGGCGCTGGCATGCAAGGAAGGGGTTATGTTGGGGCGCACTAGGGTCTGTGATTTGTGAAGGAGAGGCACAGTGTGCGCGGCGAGGTGGTCTTGAGTAGTGCTGCAGCGCACTAGGCGCTAAGAGCCAGGAAAAATTCGTGCTGCAGCGCACCATGCGCTTGTATTGGGCATTCTCGTGTGCTTTAGGCGCTGCAAAGCATGAACTTATGTTTTCAGCATCCTTCATGGTATTTCCTAGAATAAACTAAATACACTATAAAAAAAACAAATTGATTGAAAAAATGAGGATTTGACAAATGGACATTCTGTAATTGTGCTCATAGGTGCTTGGCTTCCAGGGGGCGCTTCCCCCTTGCAACTCCCGCCAAATATAACCTTGGTTCCCATCCTGAAATAAATTAAAGACCATGCTAAAGAACATATGGGATGTAACTACTGAAATAAACTAACTGTGATGCAAAATAAAATCAAAAAAAAAATTCCTAGGTTGCCGTCCCAGTTAGCGCTTGGTTTATAGTCTTCAGCACGACTCTTTCTTCGCTTCTCTATCCAATACCCCTTTGACAATTGAGTTACCCTCCATCAATTAGTACCAATGTAACTTTCGAGAGCTTCCCATCAGTAAGGGTCATCAATTCGAATTCACCTAGCTTGTTCTTTATGGGTAGATTCTCTTTTAAATCCTTCAAATAACTACGCGTTTTCCAAATTATATCTGAGAATGAATTGTTGCGTTGAAGCTTTTCCAGAACAATTGAGTTTTCACCTCTCTTTCCTTTCTCATCCCACCATGACACCATTTTTAAGCTAGCTGCCATATCACATAGAACTTTATCGACAAAATGAATACCAATTAGGCAAGGGATTGCAAAACCTCCCGGAACCTTAAGCTTTGGTGGAGAAGGTACATGGGGCACTATCAAAATAAGCTCATCTGCGTTGAGACTCAAGGATGGATCTTCTCTTGCATCCCTTTGTGGCTCTCCACTAGTCTCCTCCCTTTCCACATCCTCATCGTTTGGCACGTCCGGTTCCAAATTTAGCGCGGGCAATCCATCAGTCTCGGGAACCATATCGCTTGACACTTCACCTTGAGGGTGATTGATGATGACGTTGAAAAGTTGTCCCACCTGGTTCTCAAGATTTTGAATCGACATCTCCTGACAATTCGTCTGCCCCTCAATCAAAACCATGAACTTGGAAAGAAGTCCCTCCAAGTTTGACACCCTTTCTTCTTCATGATTAGGAGCTTGATCTTGTAAATTAGGAGTGTATGATTGACTTGAAGCAAAGGTTTGGACTTGATTATTATGGCTCCTTGAAAAATCTAGATGATTCCCGCACCTGTAATGATACTCATCGAGATAGTCACCGCAGTTACAACCATACTGTACCGACTCGAAACTGATGGCACATTTATGACTCGGATGGTATCCAGCACAATAATCACATATCACCGCTTCACTTTGAATAGGTTGTGCTGCTAGAGCGTCAATCTTCCTCGAAAGTGTATTAAATTGTGCTAAAAATTCATAGAGTCCATAATTCCCTACCTCCATTGGCTGAGTCATTCTCGAATAAGGCCATTGGTAATCAAATTCAGTCATGGTACCTAAAAAGGAATTAATCTAGAAAGAGAAATAAAAAAAAGTTTAAATTAAGATTAACTTTATCAAATTCAATAATGACAAAATATTAAACTAATTTCTCCTGCAACGGCGCCAAAAACTTGTTGCCTATTTTATTAACAGCAATTAAACACGCAAGTATACGTGTTTGTTTGTAACATTTAACAAGCAAAGATATCGTTCCCACGAGGAAATAGATTAATATTACCAAATATTAATTTCAATTCAATTAATCTTAAATTAAACTACGAATAATGATTATGATTTTGAGAATTCTAATTAACAACTAAAATATAACGTCACAAGAATGAATGCAGATGGAATAGGTTAAGATCACAACTTCCCTTAGTATTTCTTTTAAACTAATAAACTCCTCATTTAATTATTTAATCACTATGAATCGCTAAACAAGAATTCTTTATAATATTCAAGTACTTCTTCCGAAGACACGTAAACGAATCGTTATACATCCAGCAGTTACGCAACAGATTTACAAGGAACACCCTAACTAATTAATCCACTATATTCCTATGTGAAATAAAATAATTAGGGTTTTCAAGCACAGATTCTTTTAACGGTTGTAAAAGACATATAGATATATTCGTATTGTATATGCTAAACATATTAACCTTAGTCATATTATATGAACATATGCTATCATATCTAGATCTAACTCATACTCTATTTTCCAATTTCGTATAAATTATCCCAGTAATTGTTGATCAGACAATTAATCAATGAACACAAGATATGATAAACGATTCAAGAGTAATTAACTTAAATTAAATAGGAAGGATCAATTTCAAATTACATACTAAGTTTCGTTGCGATCTTAATAAAAAGTTAGTTCATAATGACAAAGGAAAACATCATCCAAATTAATAATCTAAACATCCCAAAGATTACAAAATTAAAGATAGATGAAAGGGATAGAAGAAACTATTAGGCCGCTCCAAATCCCTAACTTGATCTTCAACCTTTTGTAGATCTCCTTCGTGTTCTCCTTTGACCTATCTCTGCAAATCCTTGTTGTCCGAAATTCCACAATACGTCTTTTCTGAAGTCTTATTCCTTTCGTATTGGACCAAACCCTCCTGCCAGTTCCTCAAAATCAACTCAGTAGCAAAATAACTCACATTGGGCGTGGCCTAGCGCACTAGGCGTTAGGTTTAGTGCAATCCAAGTGCACTAGGCGCTAGACAAAGACCAAGTAATTATAAAAATGCCACTCAGCTCTAATTTTAATGATTTTTAATTCTTTTCTTCTCCCAAATGACCAGTTTATCCCTCCAGCTCCATCCTACAAGAAATAAACACAAAAACTAATAAAAAGATACTAAAAACACTTAAGGATAACAATAATTAACCTAAACAATATCTGATTTGTAAGTATAAAACTCACTCATCAAGTACCCCCAAACTTAATCAATTGTTTGTCCCCAAACAATGCAATAATGCAAATGCAACCTGTCTAAATGCCTACAAATTAAACAACCAAATAACACAGCATCCAATATCAGGCCTCAAAGATACACATAATACTAAATTTAGAACATCCAACCAACATAAAGTTTTCAACTCAAATCACTTAGTCAAATTATGCCTGTTGTCACACATGTTATGTGTGTGTGTGTAAACCAACTCTTTTAATCAATCACAACTCAAATCACTAACATAAGCAACTTCTTAGAAAGAAACTCCAGTTTTTATTAAACTCAAACAGTTAATACAACCAATCCGACTAATGCAAGCAATTAATAAGCATAGGGGTATCACCAAGGGTTATCATGCACATACTTTATTATTGTACGAGTGCGTTTTACGCTCCATCTCGCTTTTTAAATCGACTTGTGCAATGTCTAGTTTCCTTAGGCTTACAAAACTATCCCATGTATCAAGCTTTTGACCAGTGACTCCCAAACCAGTTGGCTTTAGGACACTAGGTGTTAAGACACCCCTACGGATCTAATAACCCAAGTAGCAATGACAACTAAACCAGTCAAGTTTGATTATTTATTCTTGTTTTTCTATTTTTCTCTTTTCTGATTTTTTTTCTCTATTTTCTTTTCTTTTTATGATTCACCCTAAGATTCCCCCAAACTTAGTTTCTTGCTTAACTTTCGCCTTCATGAATGTTTCACTGATTTCATCAAATATTATCCCAAATTTTCTTACCAGAAATAGATTATGTAACGATTTGACTCAAATTGATCAAACAGTTAGTTATGTGCTTTCTTTGCTAATTATGAGTTTCAGACAAGTATAATTGACTTCACAATTTAAGTCATTACTCCACATTAGTGTTCAATCTTATTTGAGTTTCACACTATCCCTTCAGTCTTATCATTAGCCAAAATTAGATAACTACATCATACCCTGCTTGATTCATGCAACTAGATGTGACACATGCAACATAACTCTAACGAAACATTCATAAGTACTACTAACATGAGTAAACTAAGAAACATACTCCTACTCTATATGCATAGACTATTAACTACAAAATATAATGCACCCCCAAACTTAAAGGACACAGTGTCCTCATTGTGTAAGCGTAATTAAATTAAGAGTTAAGGACTTCCCTGATCAACGCTTACTCCTCTCCGGCATCTTCATCTTCAGTATTAGGAGGAGGTAAGTCTGGAGGTGGATACACTGACAGAGGTGGAGGGAGTGTGAACTGGTATGGAGTCCCGCCTGGATTCATTCGGTGAAACATATCTACAACCGACGTGGTACAATGAGAATAAATTTCTACTTGACGTTGGGCAAGACAAGACTGCTGCCGATCCATACGGTCAAAACCCTGGTGTATCTGGGTTGCCACCAAGTCAATCCGTCTCGTATAATGTTGTAGGTCCCTCCGTATATTCTCAACCCAATCAGGTGGTGGCATTGAACTTGGGGCCTCAGGAGGATGCTCAACAGGCTACTCAACATGTACTGGGGGAACGATAATAAATCCCAGTCCCCGTGGGTGTGATTCAGCCCCATCCTATATCTTGTATTTAACCATTGCTTTATGATTAATTGGGGATAAAGGCATCAGAACTTCTTCCTTATCATTCCGTTGAACCCCTGCTTGTCGACACAATGCTGTAATTAAGGAAGGGTGAGGTAGACCACCTGTAGTTCCTGGGTGAATTCCTTTCAAGATAGATTCATGGATCACATCCCCAATGTCAACTGATTTATCCTTCGCAATGCAAAATAACAATGCATCCCTTTAACTCATCACGTCACTCATATGCCTACACGGCATCAACTTTGCACAAATGAAGGCGTTCCAAGCTTTACCATATCGGCTTAACTTTGATGTAGGGAATTGGCATGCTTCTTGCTGATCTGTTAATGCCCATTCTGTCCCTGGTTCACCTCGGACTGTAATCATCTCACTATAATCCAAATCATGTTTCATATAATCCTCATAATCACTGCTTATGATCTTGGACAGCCCATAATGTGCATTGATTGCTTTACGTCCCATGTTGACTGCACGTCCTCGAACCATAACATTGTTGCCATCAGCCGCAGTTGCATTGGCATAAAATTCTCTTACAATCCTAACCACCGCCGGCTCGGGTTGAGTAGTAAAAGCTAACCAATTGCGGCTTGATATCATTAAGGTAATTTCCCCATCTTGAGCTTCCGGGAGCAATCCCCGCTCAGGTATTAAAGGTCTTCCAGCGAAACCAATTTTTATAATGTTCAGATGCTTTATAGGTTTGGAATCGCTTCTTGTCAAATTTTCCTGTAGCTCCTGAACTCTCTCCTCTCTGTCGCTTGCGAGCCATAGATGTGAGTGTAATTGTCTTGCCCAAACAAAAATTAGAGTTCAAACCCCTCAGAAGCCAAAATTTATCTTTATGGCACAATATCAAACAGTTGGACTGCAATGTTCTAAATAACTGTTGAAAAGCTCTTCCCCCGAAATTATGCTTACAGAACTGGCCTACGCCAGTGATTACATGGGCGAGCACACCTCTCGCCCATAAGGATGCAGTTGGGGCTGAATTCCAGGTATATTTTATTTAATTTTGACAGATAATATAATTAATGTGTATATATTGTTTTGGATTATATCATCACCGTCTTAATATTATTGTTGTTATTTTATTTGCAGAAGAGGTATAGATGGGACGACGCACATGCATCAATAATACAGATATTGTTCTGGCAAAAGTGCGACGTTCGAACAAAAGATAACCTGAACAAGGAACGACAGAAAGCCCTGAATAATGCATCGGTCGACCATCCAGGGGAGGGTGAGCAGCACATGCATGTTTATAGCCCGTAGTGGTGTGCGCCGGCCATATGGGCACGGATGTGTGAGCTGTGGCGGAGTGAGGGCTGGGTGAAGAGACGCAAGACTGCAGCCACTAACAAAGCCTCAGGTGTACCTAAAGGCGCCAAGGCAAAAGGCGCATATAGGGGCGACAGTATATCACAGCTGTTGCATATTGCTACACGGGTACGTATTTTACAAATGTCAATCATTATGTATACATTATATCACATGTTTACATATTAATATACGAGCATATTTTACAAGAGACTCAGTCTCAGGGTGAGCCTATTAATTAGTTGGATATGTACGTGGCCACCCGCGATGGTTTGCCTGAGGCTGTCCAGATAGCGGTAATTTGTTTTTTATAACTTTATATTTTTGTCATTAATTAATTCTTAAGCATTTTATATTTATTTTTAACAATTTTATTTTTAAAATGCTGACAGGACACTTATAAGAGCCTAATGAACGAGCGTTATCCTGGAAGCACCCTGCGGCCGTCGATTGATCAATAATTGTGGAAAAGGGCGTCAGTTGTGAACAAAAACTATGTCAAAGGCCAAGGACAACTATGACGACCGACTATCAGTGGCACAGGCAGCTCTGTTAGTCAGTCTACTCAGTCCTCGTGCCATCCGACGCCGCACACTCCTGCTGATTGTGTGAGAGCAATATGTCAAGATCGGAATCTTCTTCTTACACTAGGCGGGCATCTGTACTCCCTGAGTCCTAAGGATCTAGCAGAGGCAGTAGCTAGAGCAGCAGAGCATCAGGATATATGAGGTAATCCTGTCATTGTTTAGGTTTCATGTTATTGTAATACATTAGAAAGGCTAGGGTCTTTTTTTGTTTTTCATATATATGTTTAACGTTTTTTCTTCTTTTGTTACAGCCTCATTCGGACGATATTTGATGCGGCCCAAATGTTTTGTACAGACGTTTTATATTCACGATTTTATATTTATTGTATTGGTCTTAGTGTGTTGTGTTGGTGATCTTATTGTGTTGTGTTGTTCTTATTGTATGGATGGATTTGGATTGTATATAATTGTTGTGAGTTGGGACAGGTACAAAACAGGTCATTTTTTTGGGGATATAAGCAGGTACAAAAAATTCCTTTTTTTTTATTTTAGTATCAGCGACCGCGTACGGTCGCTATTACTTTTCTGCGACCGAAATAATGTTTTCTCTGCTAGCGACCACGTGCGGTCGCTATTACTGGTCACTGAAATGAGCGACTGCAGGCTGTCGCTACTACCGGTCGCTGACACATGATTCCACGTCACACCACAGGCTGACTCAGCCTGACACAATATGGCGACCGTAGCGGTCGCTATTGTCCGTCGCTGCTACATCGGTCGCTAAAGGTGATCGCCAATTTACTTATAGCAACTAGATTATCTGCAACTATTATCCGCGATCGCAGTCGGTCGCTGATACTCATCTGCGACTGGACACGATCGCTGATATGCGGTCACAGAAAGCCTGTTTTGTTGTAGTGGGTGAACAACCCTATAAAGGGGACATGTTATCGGAGACAATGATTCCGAGTGTAACGCATATAGTTGTTACAATGTACTATGTTTGTGCACGACGTAGTAGTGCGATAGTCTGAACACCTAGAGCACCGATGTAGGATGTTTACAATCTGTCTGATTGTTAAATATTTTGTTAGAACTGTTTATAGTGTGAAGTACCGGGGGTGAAGCACTATTAAACCTAGAGATGAGTTCAAGGTCTTGTGACCCCTCAGCTTGATTTGAGAATATTATAAATTCCTGAGTTATTTATACTACTTCCCAATTATTGAGCAATTGTGAAAGATTCTTGTTATTCTGAAGTAAATGTGGAAAAGGGGGTATTCCTTAGAACGAAGTAAGTTGTATAAAGATGAATATATTGAACAAGCAAGGAAAGAAATTTTGAAAAAAGAAAGGATGAAGTTATCTAAAGAAAATGTGAAATTCTCGGAAGAGAAAGATGTGAAGAATGCGATGTCTTTTTTTTAGAAAGATCCTTAGAGGAGGAAGTGATTATAGAACCCAATGAATGAATAAAAGATTAACGTAAAATCTATTTTGATAGATTGAATGAATGAAGATTAATAAATAAAAATTTCGAGGACGAAATTCTTAGAAGAATGGGTGAATGTGATAACCTGAATACTTTCATGATAGTGAATTATGAAGTATATGAATTCTACAAGCAGAGTATATGATAATGATCCTTAAAAAGGTAATGAACGGGTTAAAGAATATATAATATTTGAAACATAATTGAGTTTAATTGAAGGTTATGAAATAAAACCTAAAATTTGTTGAAGAAATAAATGGAGTAAGATATATATATAAAACTTTTGTTAAGATAATGTGTTGAAGTTATTCAACGATAAAATTATGAAGGAGATTGGTGTAAACTGAGTAAGGGAGGTTTCGGTGATTTCGGAAATGGAATCCTTATAAGAGGGGAAGAATGTGACAACCCGAATTCTCAGTAATTATTAAAAAAAATTAATAAATAAAATTCTTATTATGAGATGTTTTGGGTTTAAATATATATATATATATATATATATATATACATGGTATATATATTTTGAAATTTGTGATTTGGTGTGAAGAGAATTAAATGTTTATATATAAAAGAGAGTTGTATATATATTCATATGTTGGAGAAAATGAGATTTAATAGTTAATTAAACTATTAAAGAAATTAAATAATGTTAGTTAATTTAATTAAGTTAAAATTTATATTATGAAATAATATAAATTGATATTCATGCCTTGATTGACGATGGAATTGTTATGAATTAAATTTCATAAATAATGTGAGTAATTTAGTTAATTAAAATAATTAATTAGTGTAAGCATAATTATTTTAATAAATGAGGAGGTAATATATTACATATGAGTGTAATATAACAAAGTTAAACAAGGAATTAAAGATACATAATCTAGTTTATATTTCTAGTTTATGTGTTCTTGAGTTTTCTTTTAAAATTAGAGTTTTGGTTAATGAATTTGTGGGTTATGATGTTATATATATGTTATTAGATATTTATAATTTGATAATGGTCATCTAGAAACGATTTTTCAGAAATCAAATTCATGTATTTACCCTAAAGAAAAGGAATTTTGATTTTGATGGTAATGTGTGTTTTGGTTTACTTTGAGACTAAAATTAATGATGAATTCGTGATGGAAATTTAAATTGATGGTTGATTGTTGTTCTCCTCTATAAAATGAAAACAACGCAACTTGAACGGATCGAATTGGTTAAGAAATGAATTCATGGTGAATATTTACGTTAAACATGTTAAAAATATAAAAAATTAGTATAAACTAAGTCCCACATCGACTAAATTGAGAACTTTACCCTTTTCTAAGTCTATAAATAGAAGGGCTTGGCCCTTTGTTTCATTCACCAACAAAAAGGCTTCCAATTTTGAGAAAGGCTTTGTTGTGGGAGGACTTTTTATAAAGATCTCCTTAGTTAAATTTTGACGTTAAGTGCGTTGGCAGTTTGTGGAACTCGTATTTTCGGGTATGTTTCTTACTTAATTTTTGGTATTGTTATTATTTTAAATATTGTATTTATTTTGTTAGTTCTTCTTATGAGATGTTAAATTTCTAGTAGTTCTATGAATTAGGAGTTCATAGAGTCCAAACGAACTCAATTAGATATCTAATGGCTGAGTCCATAGAGTTCTATGATTTTCTGGTATGTTGTAGTTCTATAAATTAAGAATTCATATAATCGAAAATGGACTAAAAATGATTTCGATCGAAGTCGTCGTGAAAGTTTTCGTAAAATATGTTAAACGATGAAAAACTTAGTCTGAGGGACTTTTGAGTCAAATTTTGGACTAATTAATTAATCTAAAAAATTATAAATTCAAGGGGGGTGTTGTAGAGCATGTTACAAGCTTTCCATAGCCTTAAGAATGACCTAATTCCGATAACAGATGACCAAGTTACGAAGATTTGAAATATGTGCGTTAAAATAGACAAAATCTAGAAAAGTTCAAAAATTAGTGCACAGCTGACCCTAAGAGAAATTCGGGGCTAGTTAGATGTTCTAGAAAATTCTGGGCTTTTTGGGTATTTTAGTACACTGAATAAGATTTCCATAGACTCCAGAACGGACTAATTCCGACTTCGGAGCAAAGAGTTATGACCTTTCAAAGTATTCTCGTCAAAACTATCCAAATCAGGAAAATCAAGTGCAGACCTGTCCCTTGCGCGAATTTTTTGGGCTGATGTGTTTGGAATTTGAAAAATGTCAGTAAATAAGAGTTGTAGCCCCGGAAGTTAGCTTCGCGTGGGCTCAAGAATCGCTTAAAAATATTTTGGAACGAAAAAGTTATGACTATTTTAGTGAGAGAGGGTAAAGCTGAAATGAAAGTGAAAAACTGTTATGAACGTATACTTTTGACGCTCTGTTTGTGCTGCCTAATGAACCCGAAAATGGGGTTTCATATTTTTAAAAATATTCTCATATGATATGAAAAACATACTAAAATTTAGAAATTTTTCAATAAGCGAGCAAGGCGTGAGAAAATTGCAAAATGGCTCATTCATTATGCAAGGATAGTGAGTTATTCGTGAAACAAAGTGCGAAACTAATTTGCTAAGGAAATAAAATATTTGTGTATGAGGCAATGGGCCGAATTAACTTATGAGCTATCAAAAAGGAATAAAAATAATATAAATAAAGGAAATAATATAGTAAGTCGTGTTTTACTAAAAGTTATATAATATCTGTTTAGAACCTAAATTCGCAAATAAAGGTAAAAGATATTTCTAAAGTGGAATATAAGTGATTTAAGCTTCGAAATGTTAAATATTTATATATTAAACTGTGAGGGACCTTTATTTGGCGTAAAAATGTTAAAACAAATTAAGTTTCTAAATAAACTAATATTCGTTTTGAGTAAGAATAAATAATATTATTTTGTGTAAAACTAATAATTATTATTAATGGATATACATGCATGTTTTGTAACATATTCAATTATCTAATATGTGTGTGCATGTAAATATGATTATGTAGGAATTGTGAAGAAACTTTAAGTTAAATTTTAGCGGTAATCTCCAATCAAGGCAAGTCTTTTAGTTCATATTTGCTATATGTAATTAATGATGAATTGTTTTAATCTGTAGTGCAAAGATATTACATATGTTGTGAGCATGAAATGTTAAAGTCAATTTATGGCTACATTGATTGAGTAAAGAATGTTGATTGAGTAAGGTACTCAATCTTTATAGTTGTTATGTAAATTAAACATGTATGATATGTTAGTCTAATGATTATGATGTATAAGATGAGCATGTTATTTATGTGCTACGTGATGCATAAAAACTGTTAGATCTTGCTAAGCTGTCGAGCTCATTCTTGTAAAATAACCATTTTTGTAGGTCAAGGTTTCAAGGTAATGATACGTACTAATTAAATGATAGAGATCAATAGCAATTCAAGAAGATTACTTATTTTAATTGGAAAATGCATTTAATATTTTTGATTATAACATAATTGTTGAGTTATAAAGTTGAGCTATCCGATGTATAATGGATATTGCTTTGTGATGAAAGATTTTATATAGCAACTTTGATGAAGCGATTCATGAAATAAATTTGAATCAAAGATATGTAATGATAAAGATTGTGATTCAGAGAAATATAAAAAGTAGACAAAAAAGTTTAAAATATTCCGCATTTTAAATGATTGTATCATCGGATAATGATGTAAAGTTAGAATAAAGGTGTATTGATAACGACCGAGTTGGAGAGTTGAATTGTATGAATTTTGGAGTCGTTACAGCGGGCGCGCCGTCTGCAGTCATGAAATCGCATTTTGTGTTTTCTATTAGGATGAGAATGCTAGTTTGACTTGAATCTAGTTATAAATGTCCTGACATGCTAAACATAAGTAACTTATAAATGTATGAGTGTAACATGTGATCTAAAGCCCTTTGCATGATATGAATTACGTGAGCTTAAATTCTAAAAGAAACATAACGTTAGAAAATGAAACTTGACGGACTTGGTATACTTTAAGTTCTGACCTTGAGCATTCTTATATGGCTTGGTTTGGTATATAATAGTATGATATATGAATCCAATGTATCTTGCATGTTTGGTTGATTTAACATGAGATTTTCAAGAAAAGTTAAGAGTTTGAAAATTAACTTTGTTGATAACTATCCTATGTTATATTTTGAAATTTAGGACCACCATGATAGGATATGTTATGCATATAGGCATGATCGATACGTTCACCATCTAGCTAAACATGATTTAGACTTGTCAAAAAATAATGTAAAATGACATTCTAAGTGTTAAGCTAATAACCTAAATGTAAACAAGTGGTATACATACGGACATGCGTATTAAAGACTTATGGGCAGCATGATAAGATTTGAGGACTTAAATACTTAATCCTTTGATTGTTGTTGAAATCTTGTTGATTGAAATAAAAATAAAACTAAATGATTTGAATGCAAATTTGTAGAAGGATCCCCTTAGTATGTGAATATTTTATGTGTTGATTCCTAAGTATGATAGTAAGTGAGCTAGATTCCTGCAAGCTCAAAGTTGCTTCTGGTTTTGAAAGGGAGAAGCGCGGCCGCGCCACTCCCTAGTTTAAATCTAGCGCGAACGCGCCACCCTGCAGTGCTGTCAGTTTTTGTTATTTGTAATCTGAAACTTGATGCATGCTTATATTGATATCCTAAAACTGCAATACATTATCAATAGGATGCTCAACTGTTAATGTATATGTTGACTACAGGAAACTAAGAATTGATAAGTGTTTCTAAAACTTTCAAAACGCTAAGTCAACGACGATTACAAAGCTATGTTGTTTGATTACGTAGTAACGTGTAAACTAATTATGTAATGTGTGTAAAGGAATACGTGTAGGATATAGAAGTTTAATTACTGTACTTTTATCATCGGGTATTTCAACGGTTTAGCGGTACGAGTTTTGTCGTTATTTTTATAAAAAGGTCATTTCTGTCGCTTTCTATATCTAACAATTATTTCGTTGTGGGGTCCACCAATGATTGTGTCGTCGTACGAATATTCTCTGACAAAAAAATATTCCTCGATCAAACGAATATTTCCCGACACAACGAATATTTATGACAACTTGCTTACTTTATAAAATTTGCACATATCACCCATAACTATAACATTTATTAAATTATCACCTTACTATTTAGAATAATAATTAGAGAAAATTAATACTTTATTTATAAAAAGTCGGGGTCTTACAGTTGGAGTTGATAAAAGATTACGATTGCAATATCTTATATCATCCAGGGAAGGTAAATGTTGTGGCCGACGCCTTAAGTGGTCGGGAGAAGCTATTGATGTTAACGGCTCATAACGAGTTAGTAACGGAGATGGCAAGGATGGAGCTAGAAGTTAGATTACCGAGCAATTCGGGAGAGAAGTTATTTACACTGGAGACTCGACCAACAATTGTGGAACGGATGAAAGAAGTACAACTCAAAGACAAGGAGTGCGAGCAGATGAAGAAGAGGATTGAAGATGGAGAGAAAACTAAGTATAGTCTCGACAAGGAGGAGTTATTACGTTTAGAAGGAAGAATTTGGGTTTCGTGTAATGCGGAATTAAAAGAAGGGATAATGGAAGAGGCACATAGTTCAAGGTACTCTATACATCCGGGTAGCACCAAGATGTATCAAGACTGTAACGCCCAAGAAAAATCAAATGATGTAAATGGATTTTATTTGATTTATTGAATAAAATTCGATTATTTGATTATTTAACTGAGTAAGCAAATTAAAGGTCGTTCCATGACCTAGAGAAGTCCGAAATGGTTAGTATGCTAGATTTATGCTAGAAATAATGAATGTGAATTTTTAAGACGAAAATAAAGTCTTTTCGAGAAAAAGACAAAATAAGCACTATTCATCAAACCCTAAGGGTTAGGGTTTGTGAAACCCTAAGCTCTTTGAGAGTTTGGAACGCCGGATTGACATTCTGTTGAAGGATTTGACGATAATATGTCGTGAATAGTTAAATTAGCCACGAAGAAGTTTTCTCAGAAGAAAAGTATGGAAATCACTATTCATCCGTTTCTGTTCAAAAATTTATTTTGAAATTCTGAGAAACGTGTAATGATAGGATTTCAAGGCGAGGTGGAATATGTAATAATATTTCATTTATGACTCGCAAAGTTTTCGCGAAAGGACTTAAAATCCTAAGCGGTAGGGAAAGTGAAATGTGAAATAATTAATTGATTTCGTGTATAATAAATGATTATTATACGGAAAGAATACACGTATAACACGAAGTATTATACGAGGTATTATACGAGAATTAATACGTTGTATAATACGAATTTTATACGGAGTAAATTCATTAAAATGAATTGAATTGGAATTAAAATTCAATAAGACAAACCATGGGTCAGCCCACAACCCATGTCGGACATGGGGGGACAAGGTTGGACACATTAGAGCATGTGGAGGCACAAGGTGCCCATGTGCTAGCACATGCTAGCACATGGGAGGACATAGGCAAGACATGGGTGTGTGAGGTGGAGAGGAGGTTGGGCCTAAATGACTCTTCTACCCCAAGCCTTGCCAATCTCTATAAATAAGAGAGCTCCCCTCCTCATTTTGGTTGTTTGAGAATTCTATCATCCCATAGAGAGAGAGAGAGAAGAATAAGCTAGAGCAAGCTTTGCCTAATCTT
This sequence comes from Panax stipuleanatus, assembly GCA_020205555.1. Classification (NCBI taxonomy): domain Eukaryota; kingdom Viridiplantae; phylum Streptophyta; class Magnoliopsida; order Apiales; family Araliaceae; genus Panax; species Panax stipuleanatus. The sequence goes on along the minus strand of CM035120.1, from coordinate 71,881,029 downwards.
AACTCATCAACCAAGGAGAAGAAGTAGCCTTTGAGTATCCATACTCAAGCTCAACCAAGAACCTTGAAGGTATAACCTAAGAAAGTGTAAAACTCTCTTCTTCTTTTATTAATAATTTTAATAAAGAAGTGATTGAAGAAGGTGTGATCATGGAGAAGTTATAAGGATGGTGTAATGGTGAATTAGGAACCCTAATAAGCCATGTATGATAAGATAATAAGAGCTCATTAAGAACAAATGAAGAACTTAGTGAATTTGTAAGAAATGGACTAATGAATAAGTAAAACCATGAAAACTTGAATGTTATAAATGGTTAAAATCAATAATAATCAACCATTGGATTGATTCCAATTGGTTTGAAGTAAGAATAAAGAAAAACGAATATTCGGCGGAAGTTACGCGATTAGACGATAATCGTCAAAAACGTAGATTTCCCGGATTAAAGGTCAAAAGTCTCCGTGTGATTCAGAAACGGTGGTTTTCAATTGTAACACGTGTATTTAGGTAAATAAGACCTGTGGGAGCAAGAACGGATTGATTCCGACTTAAAACGAAGAATTGAGCGTCAAACGTTCACGTTTAACGAAAACGTAAAAATGGACTAATCGGCAAATTTCTCGTCGACGAATTCAGAAATGAATTCCGACTGGATAGGATGATAGAGCATATCATTTATGAACTTTTGGCTTTGGAACGAGCTAATTTCGAATTATAACGATCACGTTACGGACTCGGGAATTTTAGAAATTTCTATGACTTAAGAAATTTTTCTGAAATGCTGGGACGGCGCCGCCGCGTCGCCTAATAGGCTTAAACCGACGCCGTCGCGTCACTTTGGGGAGAAATCTCTACAAGGCTAGCGCTGCAGCGCTGCCAAGCAAGGTAAAGCTGGCGCCGCAACGCCAGCATAACAGAAAGTTCTCACATTGCTAGTAATTTCTTAACCTTTTACATATCAATTAAAGGCCTAGTAAGTGATATAATGTAACCCTTTAAACAACTTGTTTAATCAAGGATTTATAAGAACTAAACGTTAATCAAAATGTAATTGAACTTGAACTTTGGAAACGTAAACCGTAAACCAAAGATTGAGTTAAAGACCAAGTTGAAGAACAAGTTAAGATCTCGTCGATTATCATACTTAGGAATAATTGATGAAAGTTCGGTTTATAACATAGGAATGTTAATAAGCCGTAATGAACATTAAATAACTTAAACAAATGTTATTAGTTTAACGTTTCGGTTAAGTTATGCAAGAAAGAGAAGTTAGGCAAATACATTGTATATCGATTATGATTTCTGATTGGTATACTATGTGTTATGCTTGTAGAAGTGGTAAAGACCAAGTAGCTTACCTTAAAGACTAAGAGACACGAAGGCATGTTTTCTAACTCTTTTATTAACGTTGTGTTATACAAGTTTTCTAACTCTTGTTTATACCTTATGGTTGGACAAGAGATCATTGTGCATAACTACTTATGCATAAAAGAGATTATTGGATGGTCGATGCCAATTGTTTCGGCCAGACTGAAAAGTAAATATATTTTGGTGGGTTTTTCCATAAATATTTCCAGAATATATATATATTGAAGCTATCCTATGCCAAGTGATTGGTAAGGATTCTCAGTGGGAACCTGAAAATGAAAGACAAATGTTTTTACGTCGTTAATTCGACGGGCACGCGAGGTTGCCAATGATTAAACATAAACACATTTAATAAATGAATGTTGATCAACATAAAGTACTACAGGCTGATCACCTGGATGTGCTCGTAAGATATATCGGGCTTACGGCCTTAGTGCCGAGTTGTCCTTTTTAAAATGGGAACCAAGTGTTGGTTCGTGGTCTTTGACCAGGCAAGATTTCGAAGAGACTATATGTCCTTGGGAATGGTTTTAAAGAAATCAAAACAATATTTTGATTGTTCAGAAGTACTTCATAGTTATTGTACATCTATTGAGTGGAATAGATATGATTCTTGATTTTGTGGTTTCAGGATAAAATGTTAACTTGCTAAGCTCTTTATGCTCACTCTTATTTAAACTAAATGATAGAGGAATGAACGGATCGAAGGATCCGGGAATGACAAAGGCAAGTCCAAGATGGACAAGTAGAGACCTTTGTAATAGTATAGTATTAGTATTGTATTTACTGATATTATGACACAGAACAATGTAATGGTTTCGAGAATTTGGGAAAGAATGAATAGAATTTATGTTTGGTAAACTCATGCGTGATATTGAGGTGTTTCAATGGAATGTATGAGTAGAATGTAGTACCGTGTAGCACCAGGTCTAGGGTTTGAAGTTACCTAGATTTGGGGGCGTCACAGGTTGGTATCAGAGCCGTAGGTTATAAAACTTAAAGGGTAAAAACCTTAGGTTATAACCTAGAGAAGAGAAGTAGAAGTTAGAAGTAAACGAACCCGGGCAGAGGTTGTAAAAGAAGAAATTAACCTTAAACATATTAAATGTGATATATATACATTGTTTATGTTTTGATTGTATACTAATCCATTTATTTATGTTTTATGTAGATAACAGGAATAATGAGCATGTATAATGAAATACATGAGGTTAGCAAGGATTCAGTCAACCTCATAGAAGTAGTACCTATACCGGTAGCCGAGGTACCTTTGGTAATCTTAGAGGGGACTGATATAAAAGAAGAGGACTCGTCCGAACATTCTGACAACTTTGACTTTGCATCATTGTTCGAGGGTATGTCGAAGGAGGAAGTTGAGTCGGTGCCGAGTAATACGATACTGTCTACTGAGGAGGAGGAGACAATGCTGATTAATACGGTATTGTCTACGGAGGAGGATGTGGAGGATTCTACACTGGAAGAGTCCATGAAACTACTGTTCATGGCAATATTGGACAGAAATGTCCAACTGAGTAAGAAGGTCCGTGACCTCAAGAAAGTAGTCGACGATGTAGTAGAAGACAGGGAAGATATGGAGATCTTCTGGGAGGCTGGCTGAGCACGATGAGAAAGTGCTGGCCAAGGATAAAGTTCGGGACTTAAAACTAGAAGTCCAGGAACTGAAGACTGAGCTTCTAAACAAGAAGCAGAAGATAGGACGAATGTGCTATATCCATAGGTGTTCGCACGAGGATTACCAGCAGCAGATTGCTGAGTATCCCGTGGAGGAAGGACAAACTCGACGTACTATTAGCCGGGACATTGTGGCCGGTATGGCCGATGCAGACTACATAAATGTCGTGTTGCAGATGTAGTTCCGTAGTATATATAGAAGAAATAGCAATGTAAATAGCTATGTAAATGAATGTATAACTAGTAATAACGTAAAACCCTCTTTTGTATAGGTAAGGGTAGTCTTTTGTAAATCCCAACTTTTGGAAGTAAACGCGGGATGGTAATGTAAATGGCTGAAGCCATGTAATATACAAAGTGGTGTTATACCACGAAGAAGCATTTTAATATAAGAGATTATTGAAGTGCTTGCTAATGTGATTGAATTATTATTTACTTGTTAATAATAACCAAAGAAAGAAGTAAGTAATAACGAACATGTTTCGTTTTAACAGAAAATGCTGCTAAGAAGACGACACAGAAATCGTGAAGAAGAACCTCGTAAGGAGGAAAAGAATGGGAATGATAACCCGATGCAAGAATTTGTGAATATGTTAGCAACGACTCTCAATCGAATGAGAGGTACCGTACACGCGAATCTTGGGGTAGGTCGAGGAACTACCTTTAAGGAGTTCAAAGCGATAGGTCCGCCTGAGTTCCATGGAACCACGGATCCTATAGCTGCCCAAAGTTGAGTGAAAGAGATTTAGAAGGCATTTGTCATTGCAAATGTCGGTGAGGCGCAGAAGACTTCTTTTACGACTTACCTGTTGAAAGGTGAGGCCAACTACTGGTGGGAGGCCAACCAGAGTAGGGCCGGAATAGATGTGGTCACATGGGACAGGTTTAAAGAGTTGTTCTTCGAGAACTACTTTCCCCCGAGTGTGCAAGGGAGGATGGAAATTCAGTTCTTGGAACTTAAGCAAGGGAAAATGACGATTCCCTAATATGCAACCAGGTTCAATGAACTGGCGAGGTTTGCTCCACACCAAGTGGACACAGAATTGCGAAAAGCACGCAGGTTTGAGCAGGGATTGAAACCCTGGCTCTATAACGGAATCTCAGTTCTCCAAAGTGTTACTTTTGGAGCTCTGTTGGAGAAGGCTATTATAGCCGAGGGTGGTAGCGAGGCATTGACCTTATACCACAAAGAAAAGAAGAATAAGGCTAAGACTGAGGTGTCCGTTAAAGTCGAGGGGGGCGGTGGAAGTGGCCAGAAGAGAAAAGGTTTTGACTTCGGGAATACCTGGGTAAAACAAGAGTTCCCTAAGAAGAAGATAGAGTCATGCAAGACTTGTGTCAAGGCTCATTCAAGAGTTTGCCTTAAGGGAAAGGTGGTTTGTTACAATTATGGACAGGAGGGGCATATCTCGCCTAACTATCCCAATCCTAAGAAGAGTCGCGGGTGCTTTGTGTGTGGATCTACAGATCACATGGCACAAAACTGTCCAAAGAAGGGTTTGGATGGTGGGAGTGTTGGCACTGGAAAGCTAGCAATTGGTGGTACAGTATCACAGGGTAGACCGACTGCCCGTACGTTTAATATGACGGTCCAGGATGCAGTAGCATCAAGCGACATCGTAGCAGGTATCATTCCGGTCAACGATATAAATGCTTATATGCTGTTTGATTCGGGTGCAACGTGTTCGTTCATAGCATGCGAGTTTGTTGAACGACTAGAATTACTCCCCGAGAAGCTTGCAATACCTTTGAATATTAAGGTAGCAAACGAGGAGGAAATTCCTGTGGATTCTGTTCACAATAATTATTGGGTAGAAATTAGGGGTAACAGGTTATCGGTAGATCTTATACCGATAAAGCTGGGAGAATTCGATGTAATTCTCGGAATGGACTGGTTAGTTAACCATAGGGCGATGATAGATTGCCAAAATAAGAGGGTGAACCTTCGGGTTTCTAAGAAACCTAAGATGGTGTTCTAGGTAGTAAATCACCGAGACGTTCTTGTTGTCTAACCATGACGCAAGCCAAAAAGTTGTTGAAGAAGGGATGTCAAGGTTACCTGTGCCATGTTGTTGATACCCAGCGATTAGGAGAACAAATACCTGCTTAAGAAAACTCCCGAATTTTATAAATATCGAGTTCTAGACCAATTTTAGGGAGTCAAATATTGAACCCTATTGCGAAAACCTCCTAAATCCGAATGAGTTAGTACATCCATTAAAAACTATACTAACTGAAGAATGTCTAATTCGGAATCATTAAGATCAATCTTTTCAAGTAGTCAGCATTTATGTGTCTTTTTTCCTAAAATCTCACCTTGGTATAACTTGATCAACATAGCAAAATACAAAAGGGTAAAAATACCAAAACAATATTTAAGAATCGAATTTCCCACGTCAACATGTAAGGAACTTCATGTTAGCTTATAATTAAAAATATAAATGTATTTCTAATTTTGAAACAAACTAAAAATGAATACGTATCCCCTATATTGTAACGGATGGAGTATTATCTTACGGACAACATAGATAATTTGAACTAAAAAAATGGCGCACGATCTACTCGACCTTTGCCCCTTCTATTACAAGAGAGATTGACATCATGAGGTTCCAATGACCTCCAATCCAAAAGAATCAGCAAAGCCCGATCATTTCAGCTAGCACCTAAAAGAGAGTATATCTCAAGAAAGTAAATCGTCAATTCCCTGGCTCCTCAAACTTCTACGTGGACAAAGTTCTTACTGGTTTAGTGTTTTGTGATAAGCAACCTGCATAGTTCAAATCAGGAAGTTATGACACGCTGCTAAGTAAATTAGAAGCAACATAATTATATGGCATGCATGGAAAAAGATAAAAGAATGGACTAGTTAACTAAGGCATATTCATCCCCCCGGCCATAGTGAACACATTTGGGATCCAAAATCAGCTTTGGATGGGATTCTTTAGCTGCGTTGATTTGAAGTTTATGGCAGTGGAAAGGACATCAATACTCTAATCAGGAACTCGGATCACAAACAGTTTAAGTCGAGGTTTAATCTCCCATATAGGATCGATATGGACTTTTTGAAGTCAATTTGATATATTTTTAAATTAAAAATTAATATGAATTAATATAGTTTAGGCAATACAATTTTGAGGAATTGTAAACCATCTAAATAGTATTACTAATTACAAGATTTATTATTTTCAAAAGTTAAATAAATCACATCAATTGTGAATTTGAAAATATTTCAATTTGACTTTGAAAAGTCAAACTTAATCTGATATAACGGAGGGAGTACTATATACATATAAACTTGTGAGTGGCATCCAATAACCATCCCCTTCTCCACCTGATCAGGTCTAGGCAGGCTGATCAGTCAAAATTTGACCAAATTTCAGTGGCCATGCCGGAGTGGCATTGCCCTTCTCAAACCCACTTCCATCACCAACCCCACCTGTATGGTTATTGTGTTCCCACTTCCTAGTCATAAAATGTACATGATGGTTTGCCAAAAGATCCAATTAAGATGACTAATTTATTCAATTTCCAATGCAACTAAATTTAGATTTCAAGTAAGCTTTAGTTGTAGACACGTACTGAAGTTGATGTTTTCAGCAGCTCCCTAACGGCCATAGTTGCATAGCAAGAAGATGGGAGGGTAAAGCTCATTCTGATAGCCTTCTGTGCTTCCTGAACATTAGATCCAGCAGGAAACTCTTGATGATGCAATTCGTCTTTCCTGTCATTATCTAGTATATTATTATCTGTTGAAACACTGACATTATTCTCAAAGCTCACTGATTGCTTGTGATCATTTTGATGTTTCACATCCTCATTTCCATTGGCCGACTCCTCTCTGGCCACAGTTTCAGGTCTGATCCTAGCAACAATGTCAAAATCTGTCTCTGCTAATGGTATATTTCCATCCGAATATGTGAGCATTTCCCTACATCAAGAGAAAGAAAGGTTATCTCAAAGAAAAATGTTATTATAAAAATAATTATAAAAAAAAAAAACAAAAGACCAAATGAGACTCAGGGAAGAAAAAAAATTAGGCATACCATTCAAAATCTTGTGGTTTCTGGAATACTCGCCTATAAGCTCCAGTCATGCTCGTTAGTGAGAACTCCCTAGCAAAAGATAGGCATACTTATTTCATCAATTCATTCAAACCCCTCCCCCCACATGCACACACACACACTCGTCCACATGGACACAATGAAGCATGTGCAATCATGTGTGGCAAAGGCTGTGAAGTAAACCATTTCCGTAGAGAAGCCGCTTAATATGGGAATCTTCTTAAGATAAGAAGATAAAATGTTCATCTTTCTCGGGTCAGGGTGTCTCTACGGCAAAGGTACTCCAAAACCTTCACTGCACAGCAGTAACATTCCAAAAAGGAGAAGAAAAATAATTCAGTTATAATTTAAGGAAATGTTTGAGAAACTTACTTGACACTGTGTACACTCTCTATCAAGCTGATATCATCCTGAAAATACAAATAATTGATATGTATAAAATTTTAAAAGACAATAATAATAAAAGAAAAAAGAAAAACCTTAAAGAAGGGGGAGGGGAGTTTGAAAGTACAGGTTGCACACCGCCCAGTTTGCAGAAGGCCACATCAATTTTGTCTTATTGATATACAAAGGTATGCTACTTACACTCCCATAACTATGTAGGTAATGTTTTATTATATGCTATTCCAAATTTTTAGTAGCATCCCAATTATTTTCCCTCTTTTTACTACAAAGACTAAATTTCCCTTCTTGATCCATGGAGAATAATAATTTGTAAGACTGTTAATTACTGGGACGGCTCCCTTTCAGTGACCTTGGAATAAATTTCACTGAAAATTGTGTTCGTCTTATCTTAAGGTTAAAATCATTTAACCATGTGCAAGTTATTTACTAACATAAACAGTAAAGAGACTAACACTAAATAATTCAAAAATCATTAATTATTTATACCTTTTCTAGTTACACCATAATTAAGAAATTTATAAAAAGTTGGTCATCCAAATAAGATTTGAGGTCAATTCCTGCCAGTTTCTGAAAATCGAGAGCTGAGTGAACTGCCATTAAAATCAAATCCATCAATTCATAAGTTTCCTCCAACAATGTTAACCTAGTAGGACAAATTATAATATTCAACTCAAAAATATAAAATCTAGGAATCTTCACAACCCAACACTTGGGCCAAACATCTTGGTAAACCTAGAAGGAGAACATTTTACTTCCATTCCCTTTCCTATGTGAACCTAATTGGCAACACCATTGCCGATCACCTTCATTGGCCTTGTAATGTACCATGCTTAGAAGGATTATAATTGACTTGAGAAGAGGAAAGAAAAGGAAGGATGGTGTTTTATTTCCTCTTTTAGGAATCTATGGGAGGAACAGAAGCTGTTTTGCTCCCCTTTTTTTTGATTAAAAGCTTAGTAGAAAAGATAAAAAAAAGAAAGTAGTTTACATTACGTTGCTGCCCATTTTGTTTCAAAATAACTTAGCGTGTACTGTCAACTGTGTGATGGTGTGTTCACTGTGGGTGACTGGCCGTCAACAGAAGGAGATGCTATTGTTCCACCTTGTAATAGGAAATAAAGCATTAGTATTCTTTAATGTTGACCTGACTTTTTGAAAATAAGTGTTGGCGTGTATCCCTTTTCTTGCAAAGTTATGTAATTTGACCTCAAAAAACTCCTCGTGTCGTCCCTGGCCTACATTATAACATTAAGATAACACCAAAAAATAAACCACATTTTTATATTGCAAAGCATGCATAGTTCAAACACCATTCTCCAATCTCTTTATATCTACTTAACTTCAACTAAAAATAAATGACTTCGCTTATCTAGTCATGTGTGCCAGTTATGATAGTGCTCACTGCTCCACCTCCTGTATAGTTTACACAGCATGGGTGGGAACTGATTTCAAAACCCAAACCCATGAAAAACAAAGTTCGGAGTTCTAAGTCTGTAAATCAATGCTAGTATGTTTCGACGTAGTGCTACACCTTGAATAACAAAAGGCAGACTTACTAAAGCATCAGAAAGCGTCAGAAGGACAAAGTAGCAGACTGGATATTTTTTCATGAGGTTAGTAATTTCAAGAAAAGGGAAATACCTTCTTTGCCAAGTCATGATAAACTTTGCCAATATCATTCAGCGGATAAATTACCCTTGAACTGTCATAGTAAGACTATTAGAATAGTGAAGTTAAACTTAAGTCTGCAATTTAAAATTTCAAGTAGTCAAAAATTAAAATGATTAAAGGCATGTAAATGCCTGTGGCTTGCCCTTACCCAGGCAGTGGAAGGACAACATCATCAACTGTATAATCACCAGCAAGTAGATCTTCTTGAGTTATAGCCTGCACAGAGGAAGGAGAATATCATAAACTATAACGGTCTAATAGACAAGGGAGATGATACACAGACATAATTTACAGATAGCTTTATCACATAAGAGGCCTTCTTGTACTTAAACTTTTCCAAAGTATGGTGACACAAAATAGTATAATAGGAGCTCTTTTTTCAGTGCTCTTTAGGTTTTGTTTTCTTTAGTCTGTTGATGGTGGACTTCTTGTTCCCCATTTATTGTATCCTTTCTTTACTACTAATAAAACTTCTTCTATCAAAAGAGAAAGAGAGAAATAGTATAATAGGTGAAGTAATTGGATTCAGACATAACAGTTTGATTTAGAACAAATATCTATCACTAGTAATAAAAATCTTATCCAATCTGTGCTAAAAAACAACTTCAAGGAGTAGACATCAAATCAAAAATCATAAATGATCAACTCACGTGTCCAGATCATTTCTGAATTATAGAAGTCCTACAATTCCAAATTAATATATATATACATATATTTATATTCATCATACTATCTGATCCCCTTGACGAACCCAACAACAGTTTATAGAGTAAGGTGTATGCAGAACATATTCTTTAAATAGGTTGGGAATTCAAAATGACGGAAAAATACAAGCAGTCATACCTCCAGAGACTCTGCTTTGTCACTGATCCACTCTGGTTTCGTTCCAAACCTCCCGACTCATTCAGTTTTTAGGTATTCATTGTCTTAGTAACAGGCCCCTTCTACATTACTTAACTCATCTAGAAGAGGTGTAGCAACTGATTATATATTTCATTTTCTGTTTGACTAAGTTCAAAATCTTTTAAAATTTTCCTAATAAAATATTTATGCAGCAAAAAACGTGATATGCATTTTCATATAAAATGTAAAGGGTTATATACTTTTCAGTTAACTGATAAGTTATCTAACAGGAATTTTTTGCTTTGCCGTATTTTTTTGGTGACATATAATGCAACGGGATAACTTTCCTATCAGTATAAACAAAAACATGAAAGAACTTAACCTAACTCGATCTAAATGGGAAGGTGTTAAAAACAATCCCCACAGTATAATTTGTTATTCCTCATCATGTGTAAGATATAGTTGTAAATTTTAGTGAGAGAAGGCTATGTGGCTCATATGCCGAAGCGTCTAACCTTCACTAAATTACTTTTTACTTCTGATGCAGTTGTGTCAGATATGTCATCCAGATGGCTACAATCAAATGTATCATTACAACTTTCATCTTCAAATTCGGAATTAGAGACTTCTGTAATTTTTCGAGTATATTCTTCTTTGCATTGAACAAGATCTCCCAACACAACTCGGTCAATTCCTGCAGAAGGTCGAATAAACAAAACCCTTGATAAGCGTATATAATTGTTTGCGCACAAATTGCAAAACTGTCCCCTCATGTTTACATTGTTTTGCAATATACCCGCTAATGTTATTGTTTTGCAATGTCATAGCCAAACTTTCAATTTTAGCAAATCTATCCCCTCTGACCAATTTTGACCAAACATGTGAGATACATGCAGATTTTAAGGGCAAAATTGTCCGTTTACATGTAAAATAATGTTCCTTCCAAATAGAAGGGCAAAGTTGTCTTCGCCATAAATACTAATCTTCAACCATTATACTTAGTGGCGAAGCTATGTAGAAACTGTGGGGTCAATTGACCCCACTCAATTTTATTTTATTTTTTAATTTGATTTCCAGGCACCCAACCCTAAATCTCATTCCCAGCCTCTAGTCAGCCAAAGTTCAAAGAGAAACCACAAAACAGAGAGAGAGAAGGACAAAGGGGGGCGACTGGCGAGTGCGACACCAACTCACCATTCACCAAGTGCTTCTCTTCTCCAATTCTCCTCCGGCCTTCGGGTATTCTTAAGAATAAGATCTATGCTAATCATCTGATTCATCTCAGTATTTATTGGGATTGCTCTATGATTCAATTTCAATCCAGTTCTATATGATACAGATTACAGAGATTAGACTTAATGATTTTTTGTTGTTGTAATTTAATTAATTATATGTCATATGTGCAGCTTGATTCTATCTCATGGGCTTCTTTGAATCTCTTTCCAGGATGAAATTGGCACAACAAACCATCTTTCTTTTCTTCAATCACAATTGATTTCAGGTATGAACTAAGTTTTGTTTATTCTTGTTGTAATTTCCCCCTTTTTGTTAGTATTATTAAATTGGATGCATCTGGCCCTTTTTCAGTAAAAGTTGAGTTCATGAAATTGGCACAACTTTGTTTTTTGTTGTAATTAAGTTCATAATATCTTTAATTCTTTAAACAACCAATATGGACAAATTTGTATTCAGAAAAGCTTTGCATTTGAAGAATCATGTTCTAATAAGAATCAGAAAAAGGATGATGATAAAGTAGATTTGGAAAATCTTGAAGCAGACCCCCGGGTTGCGAAAGAAATATCAAAGTATCATCCTAATATTCAAGATAAAGTAAGAAGAGCATTCATGCTAAAGGGTCCTTGTCAGCCTCTCAAACATAACTTCCCACAGACACAAATTGGGGGATACTTGCGTAGATTTAATCCTTCTTGGTTTAAAGAATATGAAAATTGGTTGGAGTATAGCATAGTTATTGATGCAGCATTTTGCTTATGTTGCTATCTATTTAGGTCGGACACTGGAAAACAAGTGGGTGGTGATTCTTTCAATACTAACGGCTTCACAACATGGAACAAGAAAGAGAGATTTGATATTCATGTTGGAGGGCCTAATAGTGCTCATAACCAAGCTTGGAGTAAATGTCAAAATTTGATGAAACCAAAGCAAAACATTCAGAATGTTTTTATTAAACAATCTAAACAAACGAGACTTGAATATCGAATTCACTTAAATGCATCACTTGATTGCATAAGATTTCTTTTGCATCAAGGGTTATCCTTTCGTGGTCATGATGAAGATGAGGATTCAAGGTAATAGTGAAAATTTCTTACAGCTTCTACAATTTCTTGCTAATCACAATGAAAGTATCAACAATGTTGTGTTGCAAAATGCTCCAAAAAATCTGAAATTGGTGTCAAGTGATACTCATAAAGATATTATAAATTGTGTTGCAGTAGAAACTACCATTACTATCATTAGTGATATTGGAGGATGATGTGTTTGCAATATTAGTTGACGAGTCTCGTGATATTTCAATCAAAGAACAGATGGCCATAGCTTTACGCTATGTGGATAGAAAGGGATGTGTTGTTGAACGTTTTGTTGGTATAGTTCATGTTACTAGTACCACTGCTTCATTGCTTAAAGAAGCAATTGAGACCTTTTTCTCAAGTCACGGACTAAGTTTATCAAGAATACGTTGTTGAGGGTACGATGGAGCCAGTAAAATGCGAGGTGAATTTAATGGTCTCAAAACCTTAATCGTGAATGAGAATCCTTTTGCATTTTATGTCCATTGTTTTGCTCATCAACTCCAATTAACTATTGTAGCTGTTGCTAGTAAGCATAAACACATTGCTTGGTTTTTTAACAAGGTTTCTGAGTTGTTAAATGTGGTTGGAGCATCATGCAAGCGTCGAGATAGTCTTCGAGAGAAAGAAGTTGCTAGAGTCAGAAAAGCATTGATGAATAATGAACTTCAAAGTCAGAAAGGCTTACATCAAGAAACTAGTCTTAAACGGGCAGGAGGTGACACACGTTGGGGATCACATTATGAGACACTTTTGAACTTGATTCTTATGTTCTCCTCTGTGATTGATGTACTTGAGGAGGTTTCAGATGATGGTTTGGTATACCAACAAAAAGGTATTGTTTTTGGTTTATTAGAGTTATTGCAATCATTTGGTTTTGCATTTGATCTAATATTGATGAGAAAGATATTGGGAATTACAAATGAATTATCACAAACATTGCAAAGAAAGGATCAAAACATTGTAAATGCTATGGAATTAGTTAAAGTGTCTAAGCAACTATTGAAGGTTATGAGAGATGAGGGATAGGAGAAACTACTTGGCGAAGTTTGTTTATTTTGCAACAAACACAAAATTGACATTATAGATATGAATGCTTTATTCCATGGGAGATCAAGTTGAAAATCTTAAGGTATTACAAATTTTCACCATTATTATGTTAAGATATTTTGTACTGTTTTGGATTGGCAACTTCAAGAATTAAATGATAACACAAAATTTCTTTGCCCCTCATTCTTCGAGAATGAGAAAGGAATTCCTATATAACTTAAGTGGGATAATATCAACCACTTGACGTCCATCCGATGCAACCCAAGGTCATCATTCCCTTTGGTTTGCAAAATAGGATTCCCGGAAGGTGAGGATGACGTCAAGTCATCATGCCCCGGAGACCCACCAAAGCACGAAAGCCGGGATCTTTCAAGTACGCCAATTAATAAGATTGATGACGTAGCAATTAATGCACAGACCACTCAAGGGGTTGGAATAATAAGATACGACAAGATGCAAAGTTTGAATTTTATTTAGATTCCTCGTTGGTAGCCCTTCCTATCTGATAGAAAAGGATCCCCCTCGACGGTTATGCCACGATGCCCCTTAAAAATGTGAAATTCTTGAGTAGTCTACTTCCCCCCGAAACAAACGAAAAGGAAACTCGAAATCTTAATTATCAGATTCTATTTCCATCAGAAGAAGAATTAGGCCAAAAATATCGTTTTACGGAAGCAAGTACTGACAGTACTTGCTTTTATCAGTGGCATGCTTAAATCCTAATGATTGTTTCGCTAGTTTTGATAAGGACAAATTGATTCATCTCGCTAGCTTTTATTCAAATGACTTTTCTCCAATGGATCTTATGAAACTTGATAGTCAACTAGATAATTACATTTCTGATATGCGGACAAATCAAGAGTTTTTGGAAGTTCAAGGGATTAGCTGTCTTGCAAGAAAGCTCGTAGGTACTAAGAAACATATTGTATTTCCTTTGGTATATCGGTTTCTAAAGTTGGCATTAATCTTACCTGTTGCGACTGCTACTGTTGAAAGAGCTTTTTCTGCGATGAAGATAATTAAGAGTAGGTTGCGCAATTCCATGGAATATCAACTGATGAATGATTGCTTGATTACATACATCGAGAAGGATGTATTTGATTGCATTGACAATGAAAGTATTATGCAACGATTTTCAACGAATGAAAACGCGCAGAGGACAATTGTAATTATTATATTCTACTAGTTATTTTTTGTGGATAAGTTTGATGGCTACAACAATGACATTATATATTTTAGGTTATATATTTGAGTCATTTTTTGTTACTATAATTATCAATTTTGATTTATTGTCTGAAACTCTAATTATTGACCCCACTGCGAACCAATCCTCGCTTCGCCGCTGATTATACTCGCTCCTGTTCCAAATTATAAGATCATTATTGACTTTTGAAAGACAATCAAAGACATTTTTAAACTCAAAATTTGGATGATTTATTAAAAATAATGAAACAATAAATCTTATTATAATTAGTAGTATTTTTTAGATAGTTTGCAATAGTTATCATTGTATTAACTAAAACTAACGCAATCCATGTGAATTTTGAACTTCAAAATGTCTTAAGTTGACTTTAAAAAGTCAATAATGATCTTATATTTTGAAACGGAGGAATATGTTTACACACACGCAAACATACACACACATACTATTAAAAGAAATTAAAATATCATCAAACAATAAATTAATGGACAGCCAAAAAAAATTAAATACAAATTAAACAATCGTGAATACATTTCATTAAACAAAAAATATCAAAGATTAAAAAGAAACTAAATACATAGCTCAAAAAATCTGACTAAATACAAAACAATCAAAAAATTTATTAGAAACAATAAATTTGAAAACAACAAAAATAAAATAAGAGATTTAATACAAATAAATAAACAAATCAAAATAATGAATTCTTTATATCCTCTCTCCAAGACTCCAGCCTTGAACTCAAAATCTTAAACAATAAATTCGGGGGAAAAAAATTAATACTCAAAGGAATTAGGCAAACAAACTCCACCCGTCTAATTTTTTATCACCACTTTGACAGAAATGAACCCTACAATTACAACAGATTACCTCCCAACAAAGTGGGTTCTCTCCACATTATCACAAAACCGGAGATTTAGCCACCATATACCATATTCTTTAATATCCAGCACCTCAATTTTGGATAGAATCTCTATTTCACAAAAGTGAATTGCAACATCCAGCACCACCAAAATTCCTACCAGTGCCGCTGTACTATTCCAACCACATCTCACATACAAACATTCCTTAAAATGTTTACAGAAAAAGCAAACAACCAATCGAGGCTAACCATATTCCATTTTAGGACCAGACCCTTTCAAAGGAAGCGCACTGCAACAAATCAAGGCTTTCCATCTTTCATTTTAGGACCATGAAGTCAAAGCAAGGTATGGACGAAGCTTCAGGGCTAAGCAGATCTGAGAGAAAGAATAACATCCTATACGGACAATTTTCTTTGGATTGGGAAATCGGAGAGAGGAGAGAGTTGGACGAGCGAGAGAAGAGAGCACGTGGGAATTCTAGGGTTTGTTTAGGTTCTTATGAAAAAAGACTGTTTACCCTTTATTTGGAGGGGACATTATTTTACATGTAAACGTACAATGTTGCCCTTAAAATCTTCACATGCATTCTAGGGTTTGTTTGGGTTCTTATGAAAAGAGACTGGTTTACCCTTTATTTAGAGGGGACATAATTTTACATGTAAACGTACAATTTTGCCCTTAAAATCTTCACATGTTTGGTCAAAATTGGTCAGAGGAGACAGATTTGCATAAAATTGAAAGTTTGGTTATGACATTGCAAAAAATGAAACATTAGCGGGTATATTACCAAATAATATGAACATGAGGCGACAGTTTGCAATTTTCCCTTGTTTGCAAATACCAGATGGTGACCATGACAAGAAAGAATGCATGCATTCTCCACTGTGCATGTAGATAGAGCAATAGATACTATCGAAACAGGAAAGGCAGCATACCGTATTTTTGCACTCTCATGCTAGCTACATGGTTCCACAAATAGCTTTGATAACTATGTACATACCTGCAGAGTCAATAAAATGTAAATTTGAATTAAATTCTCAAAGGCACACTGGCATCTTACTCCTTTCAGGATACTCACCTTCCTCATTGATTCTATGTCAGAATATTTACTTCTCGATGATTATTAGCGAGAGAGAGGTGAATTGATTTCAAATTGGAAAAATTATCTCATGACCCTTCCTTGAGGGAAAAGTTGGCACTACATGACCTAAAAACAAATGACACTACATGATTTATAAAACATGGACCTACATAATTCGCAGAACCCAATGCAACACCAACAATTATTCTTTCTTTCCTCTAGAAATGATATACAGATTTAAATGCAAGGACACAACAGGCACACATAAGATTAGCTGAATCTGCTTGTAAGCAATGATTCAGAGTAATAACTAGATTTATTTTTAAAAGTATCCTTTTGAAGACAGTTTTGATATCAGTTTTCTCCATCAACCAAAGCAATCAACTTTATATTCAAAAGATGAATAAGAGATGACATCTCGTTCATTGGGATTATTCAACCTCTGTTCGTCTTAACTTCTCGCAGAGAAGTACTGCTGGTTTCACCACTTTTTAAACCATGACAATTATAAACCTCATGGATATTTGTTGGACTTGGTCACTGGGTCCTCGGCGCAGATGAGTCAGAAATGGATCCTCTTTTGGGACAGATCTGATATCTTCCTCGGCCTAAATGTCTTGGTCTTGTCACGCTGTTTTCCTTCTTGCGGTGGTGCAATGGGTGGTCAGAATTATCGGCGAAGGATGGTGAAGGCATAATGGTGACTGATTGACACTTTAACGGCGGGTGTCAACCTTCAGTTATAATGGGAGGTATAGAAGGAAATTGCACACCTTGGAGTTGCAACTTTGGGGATGGGGGAGGTATATAAGGTGTATTATCTCAAGTAGGGGGCATCAATCCACTCTTTGTCCATAGCGAGAAGCAGATTTTCGACAAAGGCTTCTCCAGAAAAGCGACAAGAGCGGAAGATGGAATTCTGGATTGTTTTCCCAACACGTGGTGTTCACTTTCTGTTTATGGAGTGTGATGGTTGGTGCATATTGTTTGGGTGATGTCATGGATGATGGTTTAATGTGTTTCAATATCTTTTACTGCATTTTCGCCGGTTAAAATATATATATATATATATATATATATATATATATATATATCATTGCTCCTAGACAACTTTTATTCTTAATTAGAATGCATGTCTTGTTAGAAGACTATTTTGCAATCAAATTAACTCAACAACTAAACTTTATTCATCTTCAAATGAATGACTATCTTTTTATAAAGAAGAAATTTTATTAATAGAAAAGAGTATTAAAATTGGGGGAACAGGAAGCCCACCCTCAGTAAACTTGATGAGGTCATCAGTAGCTTGGATTCAAATGGGGGTCGTGGATCGGATCCAGTACAAGTTCCAGTTGGACCCGTGATGAGAGGACGAGCTAAGCGTTTCAAGGAAAGACTTATGACTTTGGTGCAAGAAATGTGGAATGGGAATAGCATGGCAACTTGGTCTAGGGAGATTGAAGTTGTGTCCAAGTTCATTAATATGGTACAAGGTTGCGTTTCAGATCGTTCGGATGCAAGCCAGGAGAACGAAATTCGAAATGGGGAAAATCATGAATCCGCCCCGGCAGATTCCTCCAGGCAAAACGAGTCCGCCCTGGCAAATTCCCCTCTGTTTTGGTCCGCCTCGACTACCACTGAACTCGCCTCAACGCCTTGATCTCTGTACTTTTCCGCCCCGACGAACTCACCAGGCCATTTAAGCTCGCCCCGACGTTCAATCCGCCCAGGCGGATTCCCTAGTGCAATTGAGACCGCCCCGGCGAATTCGGCGAATCTCAGTTGCATATTTTACGCGTTTTGGCATATTCAATTACAAATTTTATTACCTAAATTGCTTGTTTTCAGTATGTTTTTGATTTCTAATAGGATTAGGATGCTTCTAGCTTAGAGACTTGTTTTCAAAACACTTGTAATTCCTTATTGGAATTCTAGGGTTTCAAATTACTATTATTTAAGGTTTATTCATGTAATTAACATTAACAATTCAATAATATTCAGTTTATCGAATAGTGTTTTCGACGACGTTTTTCCAAAATATAGTTAAACGATCGAAAAGTCAAAAATATTTTTCGTCGTTTTTATTTCGTCTGCTTTCTGCACGTTTTTCGAGAAAAACTTTTATTGGATAATATGACCTTTTTTTTTCCTAAGTTTAGCTGAAATCTTAACATTCTTGCCCAAAGCAGGAATGGATTCCAAGACCTCTTGGACTCAAAGCCTTATAAGTTGTTGTTTTACAATTGAGCCAAGAGGGACTTGGTATAATATGACTTTCATTATATATTACCGGCAAATCCTGAAACGGAATGTCGTTAGGACATACAAACTAATATTTGACATCAGTTATGTGCCTAATTGGTATGTGTATGTAAACGTAATTGTGTAAGCCATTTGACGACTACGAATGCACGAGGAGGGTATTTTAATTTTATTACTTTCACTGATGATCGTTCAAGATTCGAAAACTCTTGTGAGATTATTCTCTACTTTTGGTTCTTTAAAGAATTCCTAAGCTAATTTCTTAGTTAATTCTTTGAGATCAATTTGACTTATCATACAACAATTCATAGTTGTGTGTGGCGTCTTCTACCGCATCAATCGTCGATTGTATCGAAATTACCGCTTCAATATAAGCGAGGGGTCAAGATGTCGGTGTCCGTTCAACGCATATTTCCGAACGCGAGCAATTGTACCAAGATTACCGTCTACATATAGACGAGGAGTTAAGGTGTTGCAAGCAATTCACCCAACAACTGTGCTAGAAATGATCCGGGCGACGACCATGGCACGCATCAAAACTCATGAAAAGCAAGAACAAAAAAAACACTTTAAAATTTCAGCACTCCGCAATCTCTACACAAGTCTGTCACAGAGGTACCCTAAAAGCGCCACAGCAGAACTCCAAAGTAAGCAAAATAATTCAATCCCTTGACAACTGTAACGCACCCAAAATCCGAGTGCTTTCCACAGCGGATCTTGTGCGTACCAATCATCATCTTTCATAATATTCACCAAGAATATACTTGGTAAAAACTCGTTTATTTAAAACTTTACAACATAATCTTATTCCAGAATCGTATACTTAACAATTTTCTATTACATACCAAAATCATATAAAAAGTACTACCTCCGTCCCATAATAAGTGTTTTTTTAGCTTAAATCACACATACCAATATACAAGCTAAAATGACAAAAATACCCTTAATATACTTTCTTTGTTTTGTTTGAGACTTTTTTTATTGTCTTTTGATCTCTCTTTCTCTTTCTTCAACCTTTTAACTTTCCAATAAATACGCAATAAATACCATTGGTTGCATACATATGAAAAAATATTGTAAAAATTATATTAGAATTCTAACACAGTCACTTATTTTGAGAAAAAATATTAAGCCTAAAAAAGCACTTATTGTGGGACGGAGATAGTATAACTTATTCTAATACATTGATTATGCAACTTTCCAACACTACATTCTTCTGATTAATCCATATACTCCAATCCAACACTAAACCCTTCTTCTCAACTTCATCACCATTTATCTATTCTAGACTTTTAATATTAGCAACTAATCAGTTCCGAAGAAAAAGGGGACTTTCTGATAAGGATTTCTCCTTATTGGCGCACAATTAGATAACCTAACTAATTTTCTCGACAGAACTTTCTAGACATTATCAATAATGTTAATCTAGCATAGTTAGATGACTCCTACATCTACAAGCTTAAATGTACAGTACACAAACAATGCATTTTCCAACTTTTTTAATCATATATCCAAAGTTATTGCAACTTTAAGTTCTATTACATGAAAAGAAGACAACAATAATAATCTCTCTTGAGCTAACTATTCTTCTTTCACTTGCTCTTTACTGCAATATTACGCTAGTAATTCTTCCATAACTGCAAATAAGATTTTATTCGCAAGAATTAGCACAAATGCTTAGCAAGTCTAACAGATAACGCATTTCACACTTCTCAAGTTTATTCAAATAATAGAGTTCACGCTACTCAAGTTATAGGGTTCACACTGCCCAAGTTATAGGGTTCACACTTCTCAAATTATAGAGTTCACAAAATACGCAATAAAAACAACTGAAATTCACATATCACAACTAACTTCACACACCAACTGAAATTCAAAACAGTTTTATAGCACATCGTTGCACAAAAAAACAGTTAGAAACTTGCACATAGTCCGAAAAACTTGTCTGATTCCGCTTCTTTACTTTATGCTAATTTTTGCGTCTTTCGATCAACCTCTTGAAGTTAAAAGCTTTACGTTTAACTTGATTATGCAAAACCGTAAACTTCTTCCTTCAATTAGCAATTGATCTTACTATAGTTCTCTCTTATAATTCTTGTGAATTGGTGAAAGAAAATAACATGGCATAAGACTTATTTATAGGCAAGTAAGACCTAGGGCATAAAGGTCATCTAACCACAACCAACCAAAGTGGCCAACATCACAAGCAAGAAATTAGACCACATCTCACCTATTAAAACAAGCCAACACAACAAACAAATTAATAAGCCACATCTCACCAGCCAAGGCTTGAAAACCCAATAAAGCAAGTAAAACTCAATTTGGTCACCAACTCTTCAAAGAAGTATCAATACTTACAAGTTTGTAAGTATTACAGATTTCCATAATGACCAAAATATCCCTACTTTCTCTACATACTAACAAAATTCCACCTAGTTTGGTTAATCCAACTTAGTTTACTTTCTAGTTAGTCTTTTAGTCAGGTTTCCAAACTAATCCGGTCAGTCAAAATGTTGACTTTCTCAAAGTTGACTTTACGTTTTTATGAATAGTGATGTAGCGTTTTTATGAATAGTGATTTCCTAGTTAAGTTTAAAAAAAAATTATGTACTTATACTGATAATGAAACCATACACAATCATATAACACATAATTTCAATCACAAAAACATTCTTTATTAAGCATATAAAGGTTACATTACAAGTCTTATAAGGATTCGGAATATTACAAAAACTTAAAAAGACTAATTTGCATCGAATAGTCGCTTAAAAACCAATATTCTATAAATCATTAATTGGACCTAAGCGGTGGAAGGGGTACCAAGCGACTAGGCAGTCTTATTTAATTATTTTTACTGTATTTTTGCATATACTATAAAGCATATATTAGAGATAAATATTCTAAATTATACATGAAAATTACCAAAAGAAACAATCTTATAAGACATAATCTAAATTGTACATGAAAAATTACCAAAAGAAACAATCTTACAAGACATAACATATTTCAAGAATTTGTCCATCTTCAAATCCTTCAATAAAACCACAGTAACCACTATTAAAGGTTGTTTGATAAAACTGAATGAAAACGTGTGAATAATTAAATTTTTCTGAATGAGTTGAATAAAGTAGAGGTTTTGTTCGAAAACAAAACATTGAATGAGTAAACCTGTTTGATATTTTATTTATCTGAAGAAACTAGATGAGTGTTTTTCCACTTTAACCCTTTGAACTTTTTTCAACATATCTTTAATAAAATATTTAATCTTGCCATAAAATTACAAAAAAAAAAAATTGAACATTTATTAATATGATAATTTTAATATATGAAGTACATTAATTTCAATATAATAAACTATCATATAAATTACAAATATATAAACATAATAAAAATATTTAATAAAATTAATTTCAAATGTATAAATAATAATTAAAATAACATTCATAGCAAATATATAATAGTAATAATAATAATAATAATAACAACAACAACATAATGATTTAAATACTAGAACTTTAAACTATGTGAGTACTTTAAAAATAATAGATTTAAACTATGTGAGTACTTTAAAAATAATAGATTCTTTCATTATATATAGGATACTCTGTTAGTAAGGTTAATTGCATATCGGACATCGAAGTATACACTCTTTTACACTTCGTACCCTGGGGTTTAAAAGCTCCCATCCAACAACTCAAAGTACTGTTAAGTAACCAAGATGGACCCTATTCAAATTTTCAGTCAATTTTTTACCCGAAAAATGACCACGTGCTATAATTTAATATTTAAATATAGTTTACTATATAAATAACGTAGTTGACTTAATTAAGTTATAAAAATACATGTTAAATACTAGATTAACAAAATAAAAGGTAAAAATATGCAATTAAGTGCAATTATATAACTAAATTGCATATTAATAGTTTCCATCTCATTTCGTTCATCAAACCAAAACAGAGTGAAAATCTCCATCTTCATCTCATTCATTTTCATTTGACCTTTCATCTTCATTATCAACCCAAGGGTCCACGAATTATAGCGACTTTTTGAGAAAAATCTGAAAGGTTCAAACCCAATCTACGACTGATGCGACTGATTTTGGTCTCGGTCTCGATCACCATGGATGCTTAAATCAATCACTCGATTTAAGTTTGATCTTACCCTTGGTGCTAGATCTGGATTGGAGTTCAGTTTGTTAATTAGACTGGATTCGAGTTGGATTTGATCTGGTTCGATTTGGGTTTGATCCTCCCACATGTATTGGTATTGTTGCACCATTTTGTTACTGAAAAAAGACAACATCATGATCGGGCACATCTTAATTGCTTTAGTCATTTCAACCAGGCAAGTGGGTATTGCGACCACATGGGTATTTTTTTTGGATGTGATGAATGTTCAATCACAAACACTAGATTTAGTAGTTGAAGTTATGGATTTGATTTTTTTTAATGATTTATGGATTTAGGGTTCTTGTTTGGGTTTGTATTTCTGGTATGGGTTTATTTCTTGGATTTTTTTTGGGTTTGGTGTTATTCTCCCATTGTTGGTGTTCTTTAATTGCGTCACCGCTCGTCAATTGAAAAAATTTGCTCCTATGTCTTCTAATCACCAAGCATGTGTAGATTATTCTTCTTTTCTTTGTTTACACAAATTTCATATCTCTGTTTTTCTATTGAATTATTTGGTGTATGAGATAATAGATGGGGAAGAACAATATTGATTGTGATTTGGAATTTATGGGTGTTGAGATTTCTAAAATTATGGGTCGTGGAATTGTCAAATTGACTTATAAATTTATATACTTTGATCGTCAAATTTAAGATTATTTGGGTTTTTGTATTTCTGAAATCCATTTGAAGATGATGAAGATAAGAAAAATATAATTTTTTATTTATTTATAAAGCATTTATACAAAACTTATTAGTGTTATATTAGTATTAAAATGTTTTTATACGGTCAAACATAAAATATATACAGTCAACTGTAATCATACGCACATGCCCGAAGCACATAACCACTCCGGTAGTTTTTTTGGCAGGATTTTTCACAAGGGTGCATATCGGGAGGATATTGTTACTTTGGATAGCGGGATAAGAGCTTTTAAACCTCAGGGTACAAAGAGTATAAGGGTGTATACTTCGGAGTCAGATATGCAGTTAACCCCTGTTAGCAAGTTTTGTAAGCAAGGATATTTTAGTTAAATTGCCATCAAGTAACTGGCTGACTGAAAAAGCTAGGGAGGAGTAACTTTTTGAAAGAAAATATATACATTTATCCACTTAAGTTTGTCTGATAACAAGTTTTTAAAGTCTATGAATTTAACCGAATAAGTATTTCCCAATTAAGTGTTATCAAACTACCCTTTAGTCATTATTTTAAATTCATATTTGTAGCAGTTACTTGGACAATTCTTCTATTTTTAATTTCAAATCTACAATCTTTGGTAAAGTTCATTTAGCACTGAAAAAAACTAATGAATTGGTTCTGCCTTTAGAGTTGTTAATTAGAAAATGTAATGAATTATAAAAATCAAAGAAAAAATTAGGATAATTTGTATTTTTAAATTATAAACTTGAAAATTAAAAGGTCATGACCTAATAAAAATAATATAAAATTGGACCAAATCGAGGTTGTAGAGGACCGATTCTGCCCATGCTTGGGACTAGAAGCACTTTTAGAACACTGAAAAAATTCAAATGAACTATAAAATAGGGAGAAGATTAAAGGAATGCCGCTATTGTATGCTTAAAACTAACATACTAATAGATAAATAAATCAAACTAAAAATCGAAGACATAGTACTAAAATAATGACTTAAAAACACCTAAAGAGCATTACCTTCGCAGACTTGGAAAAACACCTAAGGAAACCACATTGAGATCACAATTGCTCTATGATCTCTGTTTAATCTTCCTAGGATATTCAAGTTCTTGCAAAATGATATCTTCATGATCTCTTTTTTCTACTCCTAGGATGTTAAGTTCTTGCGAAAAGATATCTTCAACTTTTGTTGCATTAATATGCATGTGTATGCATAAGTGAGCTAAGCGCCACTGCGCCAACGTTGTGTGCAGGTGTATGTGTACATATATGGTTGCAGTGCTTGTATTGACTTCATCTCTATTATTACCTATTTATCACTACGATCTCATTTATCACGGAACCATCTTCCATAAAACCTAAAGAACCATGTTACCTCGAGAATTAGAAAAACACGTAAAGAAACCGCACTACGACCACAAGTAGCTCTATTGTATCTGTTTACTCTTTCTAGGATGTTCAAGTGCTTGCGAAAAGAATCAAAAGATATATTCAACTTACTTTGCATCAGTATCCATGTGTATATATAAGTGAGCTAAGCGCCATGCCAATTTAATAACCATGCATATGCGTGCAGATACTTGTGCATATATTGACTTTATCAGAATAGTTACCCATTTACCACCACCATCTCATTTATCATGGAGCCATCTTCCTTCACAAAACTGCTTTTGTAACAATTCTTCTGACACTCAATTTTGAAAAAAGTGCGAAATGATTAAACAACCTTCCTAAATAAAATCTCAGCTTCATTCAGTACCTAAAATTTACCACCATTAACATAACATTCAAGCCAAAGTTAAGCCCAGCCCGCGAACCTCAAATGATAGTTGACACCATAAAAAACTCAGAAATCCCTAAATCATCAACAAAGGAACTAAATTTAGTTAGAAAGAAAGGGAACAAAAACAAAAAAAGAATGTGGTAAGTATTCTTCTTCACTTGCTGGGTTATTTTCAAGCAGTTCTGTTCCATCTCAGGTTTCATACCCATGATGGTCTTGTCATGACATGTTAAGCCTAGGTGGAAGACAGAAGTCCATATAACAAAGCAAGAACTATAAGGTCGTATTGAAATGTGAACAGAGTACAAGGGTGAAAAATATACTGATACGTCTATGTAGAATAAATGCACCATCCAACTTTCAATCACTAGTAGGTGGGGCACATAGTGAATGGCAAAGGGACAAGTTCACTAAAATTATGAGCAGTGAATATGTCCCTGTTGGTTGTGGTTACAGGGGTAAGCAAATTAACACCGGTTGAGCCACTGACAAGACAGTAACACGAATGAGTCTATGACTTAATATTAACACTAAAAACATGGTAAAACAAAAATCACGTAGCTGACACCAAACTAGTATAGACAGTGACTTTTACATTGTTAGTCAGGCACATGGGCTCATACACGATTATGTCGCCAGAAAATAAAGGTTTGTTATACTGAAAATAGACTATACATAGCTTACTGAGAACTACCAGAAGGTGATTATTACATGTTTAATTTGAAAGGATAATTTAAAAATCAGAAACAAAAAGACTTTTATTGCATTATTGCTATAGGAGTGATTACTTACATCATTCTTAGGGTCCTAGGTATGGCCTTAAGAGCTAGTAAGTAGTTCCCAGGAGATTTCTTCAAACACTGCAGCTGGATCGGGTTGAAAGGTATCAAGTCATGCACTAGAAACTATTATAATTCAAAATGTTCAACCAGAAAATGCGAGCACTTCAACAAGATATTGAAAAGCAATTAATAAGTACCATGTCATACAAGAAATCATATTTTGCTAGTTAAATTGGAAGGTTCCAGAGAAGCTGAAAGTTAGTGTTTGGTAGTATGATGTAGTTGTTTGGTAGTATGATAAAAATGTGGTATTGGTTAAAAGTAGTTTTCGGTCTAAAAGGAAACCATGTACAATGAGATTCGTAAGGATAGCATATAGCTTTAGTACAAGCAGCATGTGAACTTCAGAGGCACCTAGCTTTTCTTGATAGGCTACTAGCATGTCTATTTGCAAAGTAAGAAACACTATGTGATGTTGGGACGAAACAGCGGGGGAGGGGAGGCAGAACAATACAGGTTACAATATCTTAATGGCTGTGGCGAGCTAATGTTAGGAAAAGGTTATCATATTGTAGGCCAGAAACAAATAGACCAAAAGTAATAGAATTTACGGAATAACAAGATTCAACTACACTTGTAATGTGAAGGAAACTGACAACCAGAGTTTCAAAAGAAATGACAGAAGTTTCTCAAATAAAACAAGTCAAGCTATCAAATGTTATGGTAGCCACTTGTAAGCGCTTTTAGGAATAAAAACTTGACAGTAATGAAGAGAGATCATGGATTGAATAATTGTGTGATATTACAAAGCATTTCTCAACTATACTGCAATTGTTTGAGATGTTATATGGAAGATAGACTTGGAATTTGAGAAGAGAGAACATGGATTACGTAATTGTTCTGAAAATTTAATGCGTTTGAGATATTATGTGAAAGCATAAAAACGACAATAGTCAGTATTCTAACAAAAATTAGGCAGACCTAGGCGGCGGAGGAGACACCGGTGCCCTAGGCAGTCTAGGCATATTCTTAAGTGGTCTCCTTTATTTATTTTGCTATTATATATACTTATTATACTATACAAAGCAAATAGTAAATGTAACTTTTATAATGTTACATGAAAATTACTAAAAAAATAAAAATATTTTAAGGCTTAATAAATTCAGTTCAAGTATTGTAGAGATTCAAAGCTTTTATTAAATCAATGTTGTAGGGTCTGATTCCGCCTAAACGGGACCTAGGTGCCTAGCCAAATCTAGGCGGAAGAGGACCCATCGCCTAGGGTCTATGCGGGGATTAAGCGTTTATGCGGGGATTAAGCAGACCTAGGTGGGGGTTTTCAGAATACTGCAAATAGTGTTGCACCTATTGAGCAATATTGTGGTTCAAGTTACTCGAAAAGTCTATTTATACTCCTGTAAACTTAGATTGCCACTTGCTCTAAAGCTAAAGCTGTTAAAATATTATCATAGCAATAAACATCATGCTCGAAATATTTCCATTCATTTGGGACCTCCAACTACACGTGGGAGGAAAATGAAGGTCCGTCCTAATGAACAACTATAACAAGGTCTAATTTTCAGTTTTCACAAACGTAATGGAAAATAAAATGCAACAGGAAGATTTGAACATGAAATATATGAAACTAGAGATTTATTATGAGGCTAACTACCAATTGCTCTAAAAACTTGTTGCGAAATGCGCACACCAATATATGTCATGGTTGACCATAAGCTAATATACGTGATTGTTCATAAAGCCTGTAGAAAGCTGATAGCCTAAGTACATATTTTTTGTGACTTAATGACCCAAAAAACCCTTGAACTTCACACTTTTTTTCAATGTAACCTACAAGCTCTCTTTTTTTCACAAAAAAAAAACCTTTCAACTCTATTAATTGGGCAAAAATTGCCCTTGAAACAAACTAATGATGAACCATAATTAACCAATGATGAGTTGGCATAATGCATGGCATATGATGTGTAAAATAAATTATTTTATAATTACTTTTTGTTGACATTAATTTACTTTTAAAAAATTATACAAAAAAATCACAAACATAGATATATAAAAAGAATTGATAAATTATTTTCCCTTCTCTCTCTCCTCTGTAAAACAGAATACACCATTTCCCCACCTTCCTCCCACCTCCATTTCTCTGAACCACAAATGAATTAAACCCAAAAATAAAAAACAATACATACACCCAAAAATCAAAAACAGTACTTACACACAAAAATTAAAACAATAATTTACATCAACAAATTAAAAACAATATTTCACCAGCACATCGAGAAAGAGAGATATAGTATGCATTTTAGTTCGAATGCGATTAATTTATAAAAGAAATACAGAAACTACAAATCAACAAACTTAGAAGCCTCATTGCCGTCTAGCCTAGCTGCGTCGCGCCGCCGTCTAGCCTTGCCTCCATCCTGCTACATCAAACCCAAGCCAGCAACAGGAAACAGGTTTGGCAACGGCTCCGACAGCTCGAACAAAACCCAATTGTAGCGCTGAATCTTCTTGAATCACTGGGATTTTGGTGTGAGGCAGTGTCATGGTGGGAGAGAAACAATCGAAGAAATGGAGATTTATCGGGAAGAAATTGGATGTCGTCTGATGTTGATGTCGACGAATTTACGGCGGATTTACATAGTAATTCGTGGTGGCAGATTAAGATTAGGGTTTAATTTTGGGAAGATAACATAAATTTGTTTTCTCTAAATTGTTTTAAATGTTAATTAGTTAGACTATTTTCAAGTTATTTTTAATTTTGAAAAATGGTTATTTACAATTTTGCCCTCTCATTTTAGGTCCAAACAAACATCGTCTTGACAGTTAGACATGCTTATGTGTCATATTAGTTAACCATGGTTCACACTTCAATGGCACTTTTTGTCTAATTATTAAAGTCAAAAGTTTTTTTGTGAAAAAAAAAAGAGCTCGTGGCTTATATTGAAATAAAATGTAAAGTTCAGGGGATTTTTGGATCATCAAGTCTATTTTTTGTCAGAAATAAGTCGTGAATTATTCAAGATGAACTAGCAGTTGAAGTTTCTGTAAGGATTCAAGACTATCTTCTGCTCTCTCTTTTTCATTTTTAAAAGCAAGGACCCCAGTCTTTTACGCACAAATAATGTTGGTTTTTGGGCAAAAACCTGGGTGGGTTGAAGGAACTCATATAGTTAATTGAAAATGTGAGATAAATTCCACTCAAATATGTAAATTTGGCAGCCCAGAAGAGTCTTCTGGCATATTCATGGTTAGGTATGTTAATACATCTTTTCCCCCCTCTTAGTCTATTTTATGTCAAAACATAAGATTGATGAGGTACTGTTGTGCAACACATGCGAAAGCTTTTTATACAAGAACGCATGTTAACACTTTCAAAAGAGAAGCTTTTATACAAGAACACATGTTAACGCTTTTAAATGAGAAGTCTTAAATGTGTTGCAATGGCAGTAAAATGGGATGCTTATTAAACAAGAGTATAACATCAAATTCAGTTTATCATTTGACAAGTTCGCATAGGGACCTAAATACCTAATAATGTCTACCCAGAAACAAATTTAACAAACACAATTCAACAAGCATTACAGAAAAACAAACCATGCATACATACCCTTGTTAGGAGGTCAAAAAGTAAAACTATTGCGTCATAAGCGGTAGTATAACAAAATGAGGAATATTTAATAATTAGTCTTCCACAAAGACTCAAGGTTGCATAATGTATCAAAATAGAAAGGAAAAAAAAGGCATGATAGTTTCAGCTTACTATAGCTCTTTCTGCAACCAGATGGCGAGGTAATTGCTTTAAGGTCCCTTCAATATCATCACTTTCTTTATAATATTCCCGTACTTCTCTTATGTAGTCCTTTTGTGTTCCAACATCTTAGTTAAGAAAAATAACTTACCTAGTTGAAGATATATCAAAAGTCAAAAAACAACATGCAAGAGGATATCTGACTCGGAGTATGGTATAATATACAAGCAATTAGTTTTTTATGTTTACTTTTTTTTTTTGGAGAAGTTGAACAAGCTATTAATAAAAGGATATCCCCTTCTCTTGGATCAAGGATCATGCTCACTGCAACTTTCCACTCTCCTCGAAATAAGGCAGCTCCGATAAGGTGAGTTGGCACTGAACTGCTTCCAAATCTCTGATCAGTTAAAATAAAATAACATTTAGCCATAAATCAGACTATCATAATTGATATCATTGAGCGTGTATATTAAAATTTATTATCTGTGAGATAAAATATTGTATTAAAAAATGGGAAAAGGTGGCAAAACAAATATACATGCTTTGAATATCATTATACAAGGAAGCACCCCAATATTAGAAACAGGAGATTACAAAGAGCACGAAAGAAGACTCCCAATCCAAGCTAGAATCACCTTAGAAAATAGATAAACCAAGGGTCCGTTTGGTAATTGTTTGTGCTTCCAATTTTTTGTTTCTACTTCTATTTTTTTGAAATCAGAAGCAAAAAATAGTGTTTGGTAACTGTTTCTGCTTTGAAAAAAGTGTTGGTAAAATCCACATTGACAGCTAAAAAGTGAAAACACAAAAGTTCTTTCAATTTTGGCAACACAAGGAGCCATTTCAACTTTAATGAAGTCCAAGCATTGAACTTTGTTAACAACAAAATTTTAAACTCTAAATAAAACTTACATTAAAATAAAATTATAAAACAACGTTGTCACATTTTTGTTTTCACTAATGAAAGTAGATAAAAGCATAGATATATGAGAACAAAAATAGGAAGCAAAAACATAAAAGTAGAAACAGTTACCAAACGAACCTTAAGTTTTGAGCACTACGACCCCCAAGAAATCAATGGAACCCGTCAAAAATTTCTTTCAGGGAAAATAAAGTAGGTTGAGCATCATTTAGTTCAGAATATTCCCTTCAGAGCTCCTAGTAGTCGATCTCTAATCATGTATAGCTTTTGTCTTAGCCTATATAAAGGCTCTCTTACGTATATTCTAAAGGATAGATTTATATAAGAAACATCGTCTTTAGCATTCACATGAACCATTCAGAAAATAGTAGTCAACTAACAAGCTCTAGCATAGAGATTGGCTAGCTACGCTTGATTAAAAATCTTTGTCACTGTCCTCCCTGCTGTACTCTCTCTTCTTTCTAATAAAATTTCTTCTTTTATAAATATAATAGAAAATTCTAGCATGGTTAAAATTAGTAAATTGTCTAAAGGAATTCATACAAATAACAAAGAAAAAAAGCAAAAATGGTAGAATTTGAGCTCATCAACTCTAAGAAACTATTCTGAAATATAAAGGGGGAACATTAACATGAAGGCATAATGTTGATCAAGAGAGTACTTGTAGACCAAAATAGTTGATAAATCCATGCTTTTCCAAGCCATCTGCTGATGCTTTTACGGATTCATCAGAATCCGCAATCACCCCCCTTCCAAAGCATGTGAAACTCATAAGTAAATTCTATATAAAGTTGAACATAACTAAACATATACATTGTATTTAGAAATTTTAAAATACAAGAACTGAAATCATCTGTAGATCAATCTTACCTCAATGTAATTGTAAATCTGTTTCCATAGAGCTGACCAAGAAGAAGACCTTCATTGACATGGCTGCACAAAATCACAGTTACATCTTCATGCACCATTATTAAGTTATGAAAGAAAAACTAAAATTTGTAAATTCATTGAGCTTACCAAAAGTCACCAATTTTGATACCAATTAATCGTTCATTAAGAGCAGCTAATCTACTCGCACGCAACTTATAAAGCGTAACCTACAATATGAATATTAAAAGGAAACAAAAAGCAACAGTCATTAACCTCATTATTAATCAACCAGCCACTAGAATATGCTAATCAGTTGAACAATGCATGAAAAAAGTACCTCCAAGATGAACACTGTTTGGAGATGATTTCTAATCATGTGAAAGAGAAGAAAAGGACTACCACAAAAAGATTGAGCTAAACACATGGAGAGAGAAGGTAATATGTTTCCAAGTCTGGTTTCATAATTTCCTATATCAGTAGAAACAAAGCATACGCTGGACAACATAATTGAAAGATGTAAAACAGTTAAAAAAATAGATAGATTTTTGCCTATCTGCTTTGCAAAGATCATTCACGTCCACAAACAAAAGAAATATAACTAGTTCAACTTCAATAATCAATAGTCTGCATAATCTTGGGGATTGCAATGCATATTTAAAGGGAAAAGATAAAACTATTGAAGCATTGTAATACTTCATTATTTTAGAGACTGGAATTATGAATTGATTTGAAATGAAAGCTTTGTGCTTTGCACTTGTGTTTCTCTCTACCAATCCTCTGCAAGGAAGGGAATAGGTACTCTCAGCCCTTCTTTCTCATCTTAAACTTTATTTCTAACACTCTAAACCTGTTCTACATCACTCACTTTGAATGGTTTCGCATGTTCCAAAATTTGAAGGAAGCAAGTTTTTGTTGTTTTCCCATTTTTGTTCCCAGTTTCATGAAACAAATACAGTTATCAAACAACGTTTTTTGCAAGCAATTTCAAAAATAGAGAAAACAGAAATTTGGAAGCAAAAACAATCACCTAATGGACCCTAAGCTACAACTTCTCACTTGAAGGAAAAATACACAAATGCCACAGCGGAATGTTCCGCACAACTAAATTAAGTATGTTATGCTTGTTACAAATGCCATAACGGAATGTGCCTTGAAGAAAGCAACATGTCTAGCTATCCAATCTAAATAAAAACTGCATCCTTAAAAAGTATTTCATCAGAGCTTGAAGACAACCTTGAATACTTGTTGGTGAAACGTAACTTCTAGAATTCTACTACTTGAATTCCTAATTGAAATACTTCCAACCAGGTAGTGCCAGAATAACTAAAATTTTTCATTGCTGGATAATAAACAAAATGAAAAATATAACATACCCTTTGAGTTGATATAGAGCGCTTATCTTTTGTCCCAGCAAATCCAAATGACTGTGGCTGTTATATAAAATAATAAATTTCAAAGATACATACTCAGCAAGCATAGTAACTTCCAAATGAACCTATATCAGCTGCTCAACACATGAATTTCTTCAAATAAATAGCTATAAGCAACAAAGGCATAATATAAAGCAGAATAAACCTCTAACACTATTAATAAGACTGCAGGCATCTGCAATTAAAACTTAACCTATTGAGAGGTTAGAATGCTGGATTATCCATTATTCATAGTCACATCAGCAAACAGACCAAATCTATGACTTCCAAAACACAATAGCAGCAAAAATACCTGAATGCCAAGCATCTTTCCTATCAGCCCTATTGCCTCTTGTGTATCCTTGTTCTCCTTGTACAGATGAAACCTGTAAAATGGTGACAATAACTTAGAAGGCGTTGACCAAAGAAACTACCTCCACTTAAACACAGCTAATATTTAGTAGATCAAAAGAAAAACAAGGCTCTCATTAATGTCCCGTCTCTAGAGACTGTTACGAAAAAATGTTGAAAGGTTTTTCAATTGTAACTGTGCTATTAGAGCCCATTTGATTCAATGATTGAAAAGGGGGTTTTATAAATCCGCGGAATAATGGTAAGGATATGTATTAATCCGTACTATGGAACCCCATATTTTTAGTCTCATAGCGTATTTGGTTGAAATCCTATAAAAGAATTGTTACTCCTTTTTGAATGTCACTTTTGATTGAAGGATATAAGGGGTATAAATTTAGTAAAGACCATTATAAGGCTGACCCACATAGCAGATTGGCAGTTAGCACAAGTCATAGAAGGATACTAGTCTTTTTTCACCACAATCCCCTCTCCTATAATCCAGGTACTAAGAAGACAATCACCCCTTTGAGTTTCATACTACCCCCTTTTTGGGGGGTTTTTTAATCCAAGTGTATTATTATTCCAAGGGTACTATCATTCTAGTTTGCCTTTATTTCATACACCATCCTTATTTGAAATAAATATGGTAATAACTAATAGCAATCCAGCCCTTGAACCAAACCAGCTTTTCTCTTTTTATAATTCTAAGTTGATTTCCAGAGGCAGTATGGAAAAGTAGGCTCGTTACAGTTTATACTGAATGAAAAAAAACGAATTGTTATCATTCTTAAACAAGTTATCAGTCAAAACCATTATTTACATTAAGACAGAAATAGTACTTTCTAACATCTGTTAATACCTCTAAATGATATACTTAAAAAACAGAATTATAAAACCCAAAAAGATTGTCATAGCCCCCGACTCCATCCATGTACACTACACGAAGACCTAGGACAGAAAGTAATCTTCTAGGCCAACTCTGCAATCCCATAAATACCACATTCTGACCCCAGTCAACCAAGTGGAACAATATTCCTGCTACCTTCTCAAAACTGGAACTAGAACCCGAAGCAAATATCCTACGAGCCTCATATTCGGACAGGAAACAAATAGAAACCGATTAGCCTGCCATTGGAACACTCAGCAGTAGCCACATTCTGGTAACAGTTAGCCAAAGACCAAATACTGGAAATAAACCAAAGACCATTACCAAAACAGCCCACCAAACATTAAAGTGAAAGGTATAACCTACTTTCAATTCCCTCAGAAGCCACAGAATGAAGAGCCCGTGATCAAGAAATTTGACCTGATCACTGCCAGAAAGAGGAATTACAGGAAGCGCTGCCACCGTATGACACATTCACATCGCTAAACCCAAGACCTCACATCCGCATAATATTACTGTATCAAGATAAGAACTACACCAAAAAGGAAATAAAAAGTTTTTGGATCAAATTTAATATGTTAAACTATCAGCCACAATTTTTTGAAATATCCTTCTACTCTATCCAGTCTAAGCAGCTGCCTTCTTAGAAATAGAAAACAAAAATCTCAATTTCTCTCTTAATCTGTAGTTTTTTAATTTTATTATTTCCGGCTTCATGGTGTCATCAACATTTCCCACTAAATCCATTGATTGGAATATGTTTATCAAGTTGCTCAAAACAGAAATAGTGCACTGTAGGGAGTATTGAACATCAGATTGACTTGATGGAAGGAAAAAAAAAACTTTTGTTGAGCACTACCTAAGGAACTTGCCAAGATGCTCTGGCCAATTGTTGGAACCCCTGCTATCATAAGACTTATCACCTCTCTCTTTCCGTTTCTTAGAGTTTCTACCCCTGCCAGTAGTACCACCTGAATTCAACCTCACGCGAATATATTTGGATGAGGCATCTGGTCCATCTACAGTGTCGGTAACCAGGAACTTCAGATTCTCCTTGAAAAAATTATGCATTGCCTGAGAAAAAAAAATTAACGAGTCATAAGAACCTTAACAGAAAAAAGCAATAACAAAATTTTAATGAACAACAAGCAAAAGGAATACAAACTGTCCGGTGAGATTTATCAGAACTTGGAGAAAGAGTTATGTGTGCAACACTATCTTCAGAACCGGAACTAATTTGATCTATAAAAGCTTTCAAAGAGTCCGCATCAGAATCACCAGCTAAAGCTCTAAATGATTCAATTTCAGTAGCATAACTTCTATCGGGTTGATCTGTTATCGTTATTTTCTTTTCCTCTGCAATCTGACACATCAAGAAATTGGCTAAATTATCATCAAGAAATTGGCTACAATTACAGCAAAATCTAGCATAGAACTTTTACTATACCTCAGCTGGCGCTACTAAGGATGTTAAATGAACAACATTGCCATCCAAATCAACTTCATTCACAATAAAATCAGAATACCTGCAAAAATTGAACCCAAAAACAATATTGAAATAAAATTCAATCTTTTCAATAAATTTTGTTAATGTAACTACAATAAATTCTAACAGCATCCGTAGAAATTCACAAGAATACCTGCAAATATTGAACCCAAAAACAAATATGAAAATAAAATTCAATCTTTTCAAAAATTGAATTTTGAGAAATGAAGATACCTTTGCTTGAGAATGCCACGAAATCCAGGAAGCTTAGAGATGAAGCAGGTGATTCCTACGTCGGATTCTTCAATGGAATTCATGGCCGGCTCGTTAATTGTGCAATTATTGTGGAAGAAGTAGGGTTTTGGGTTTAGGTTTAGGGCCCTCTTGCTCTTGCATCTATAGGGATTAGGTTTAATAATCCCCTGATATACAATATCAGATTGTAATTTTAAAACATTATTATAAATATGGTGTCCTTTTAATATGCCAACCAGATCCAATTTTAAGAGATAGAACGGCACTGCCATGAGTAGGCCTAGCATCTGCGACCCTTTCCCATACCCGTGCCGTGAATATGGGGTTTTTCCCCAAACCCGACCTGCCCCAGAAAACACCATTTCATACCCGCTCCGTTACTCGGTTATCCGTTTACTTTTTTATTATTATTATATTACTTTGTACAACTATTTTTATTTCAAAATAAAACAAAATGCATCATTTCTATTACTAGCAACATATTATATTACAAATGTTATGAATTTATAATAAAATAAACTGAATAAGTACATAATTATATATATATATAAAATACTAATTTTTAAAAATTATATATACATATAATCGGGGTCGGGGTCGGGGGAGAGGATATATCCCATACCTAATCTTAACTCTATAGGGTTTTAAAAATCGGGTCTCATTAGGGTCAGAATCGGACGGGCTCCATCGGGTTCGGGAGAAATTGTCAGGCCTAACCATAAGTCATCCCATATGTGAATCATGTATTTTCTCTCTCTTTAACACACATATATACTACTCCCTCCGTTCCTAAAAGATTGTCGTTTTAGAAAAAAAAATTGTTCTAAAATGTTTGTCGTTTACAACTTTCTAGAAGAATAAATTATTTATTTTCCTATATTACCCCTATATTCTCTCATTGTCCCAATAAATTC
Source organism: Panax stipuleanatus (assembly GCA_020205555.1). Lineage (NCBI taxonomy): Eukaryota > Viridiplantae > Streptophyta > Magnoliopsida > Apiales > Araliaceae > Panax > Panax stipuleanatus. Next base: position 71,843,981 of record CM035120.1, on the reverse strand, counting down.
TCTCCCTTGTATTAATAGTTTTTAATTTTCCATAAAGGGGTAGTGATGGAATTTCAAATAAATTTTACTAGTATTAAATGACTTTCTTAATCCATGTGCCAAAACCTTAAACGACAATCTTTTAGGAACGGAGGTAGTAATACAGAGAAAGGAGGGTGAATATTATCGGTTAGAGATGTACTACTTGTGTAGACACTCAAAAATTTATTTTCCTATTACTAACCCTATAGGAGGGCAAAATCGTCTTCTCAGCCCCGATCACCAATATCGGGATGTCAACTCAACCCCGGTCACCAATATCGGGACAACTACAGCCCCGATTATCAATATCGAGATGTCAACTCAACCCCGGTCACAGCCAAGACCCTTGTGTGACGCATCACTATACACTACAAACCCTCCCGTGTTGTCCGGTAAAGCCAACACAGGTGCTTGACTAAGCCTCTTCTTCAATTCTAGAAAACTTTATTCACACTTCTCCGTTCAAACAAATTTAATTATTTTTCTGGTAAGATTGGTCAACGGCGACGCTATCTTCGAAAAATCCTGAATGAATCTTCGGTAGTATCCTGCTAATCCTAGGAAACTCCTGATTTCTGTCGGCGTCTTCGACTGCTCCCAATTGATAACCGCTTCTACCTTTGCTGGATCCATCGAAACACCATTCTTGTCGATAACGTGCCCCAAAAACTGCACTCTCTGCAACCAAAACTCACACTTGGAGAATTTTGCATACAGCTCCTCCCTCCTTAGTGTCTCCAACACTATCCGAAGATGCTCGGCGTGTTCTTCCTCCGTCTTTGAATACACCAGAATGTCATCGATGAATACAACAACGAACTTATCCAAATACTATTTGAACACTCTGTTCATCAAGTCCATAAACGCTGCCAGCGCGTTCGTCAATCCAAATGACATTACCAGAAACTCAAAGTGTCCATACCGAGTTCTGAATGCCGTCTTTGGAATGTCCTCTGCCCTTACCTTCAGTTGGTAATAACCGGTCCTCAAGTCAATCTTTGAAAAGTATTTTGCCCCCTTCAATTGATCAAACAGATCGTCGATCTTGGGTAACGAATACTTGTTCTTAACGGTGACCTTGTTCAACTCTCGGTAGTCGATACAAAGCCTTAACGACCCATCTTTCTTCTTTACGAATAAGACTGGCGCTCCCCATGGTGATACGCTCGGTCGAATGTATCCCTTATCTAACAACTCTTGTAATTGAGCCATCAATTCTTTCATCTCTACCGGAGCCATACGATACGGCGCTTTGTATACCGGTGTTGTCCCTGGTGCCAAATCAATAACAAACTCTATCTCTCTATCCGGTGGCAATCCTAGAATCTCATCTGGGAAGACATCGGCGAATTCCCTTACAATAGGTATCTGACCCAGTTCACCCTCGACTCGTCGAGTATCAACCACGTGAGCCAAATAACCTATACAACCCTTCCTAAGCAATCTCTGCGCTTGCATCATCGTCAGACAATGAGATTGTCTCGGCGATTTACTACCATAAAATATCACCTTCGACTTATTCGGAGTCTTAAGGTGTACACAATTCTTCTTACAGTCGATAACTGCTCCGTGATTCGATAACCAATCCATTCCAAGGATTACATCGAACTCCCCTAAACAAATCGATATCAAATCCACGTTGAGCTTAAATCCTCGCAATTCGGTATAACAGTTCCTATGAATGTATTCTACAGGGATAATTTCCTTGTTTGCTAATTCTACGCTCATAAGGTGTTCTAATCTTTCACGGGGTAAGTCTAACCGTTTAGCAAATTCTTCGGAAACAAAAGAGCAGGTAGCACCCGAATCAAATAACACATAGGCATCTATATTGTTGATTGGGATGATACCTGATACCACGTCCTTGGACTCCACCGCATCCTGTACGGTCATATTGAACGTGCGTGCCGTTGGCTTGACTGGCTGGCCCTCCGATACTCAGTCTGGTGTTGTTGTTGTTGCGATTGCCGCTAGCTACATCGCCCTTTCTCTTCGGGCAATCCTTAATCTAGTGATCTGGGGCTCCACACGAGAAACATCCTCCTTTCTGCTTGTTTGGACACTGAGGAGCCACGTCCCCTGATTGTCCACAACGATAACAAACGCTCTTCCCTTTCATGCACTCCCCCGAGTGATTCCTCCCACAGTTATTGCACTTTTCACTTTTCTTGGCCTCTCCCCTAGACTTGTTGCCTCCGGAGGATTGGCTCTCCGCCCATTTACTCTTGTTGGGGTTGCTGCCTCCGCTGCTTCCCCCTTTCTGTCCTTCATGTCCGGCCTTCTTTTCTTGTTTAAATCGAGTAATAGCTTCATTGCCTCCCTCTGCAATGATAGCCCTTTCCAGTAGATCAGAATAAGTCTTAATCTTCAATACCGCGACTGCTTTCTGCACCCATGGTTTCAATCCTAATTCGAACCTTCTTGCCTTCCTGGCCTCCGTGTCCACCTGATGTGAAGCAAATCGGGCCAACTCGTTAAATTTTGTCGCGTACTCTGCGACTGTCATACTACCTTATTACAGTTCCAGAAACTTAACCTCCATATCCTGTTGCATATTCTCCGAGAAGTAATTCTCGAGGAATAGCTCCTTAAATTTGTCCCAAGGAATAACCCCTTCGCCTGCTCGTCCTTTATTGGCTTTCCACCAATAGTTAGCTTCGCCCTTCATCATGAAAGTGGCAAAACTCGTTTTCTGTGCTTCGGCCACCCGTGCGACCTCAAACACTTTCTCCATCTCTTCTACCCATGTTTGGGCTTCGATTGGGTCTAAGGTTCCTCGGAATTCTGAAGGTCCTACCAACTTAAAATCTTTGAAACTAGCCAAGTGCTGTCCTGGTTGCCCTGCTGGCGGGGGTCTATTTTGCATTGCTTCTGTTAACAGGTCAACGAAGTTCTAAGCATTGTTAACGGATCCTTCCTCCCTCTGGTTTCGTGGTAGTCTCCTAGGCGGCATGATCTGAAGAAAGGAAAAAAACTTTAGGCTTTACGTGATATGCTATTCATGTTAGCATTAAGAAGTTAGGACGTCTATCAATCATATTTGATTCAAAAACAACTTCAGTATCATAATAAAATCCGATGGATCTCCTCAACCCCTCACTTACATACTCTAATTGAGTTTTCTACTAAGGTTATAACCTAGGTTTCGCATTCCTAATGTTTATAACCTACAGCTTTGATACTAACCTGGGACACCTCCAAATCCGGGTTCTCTAACCCCGATTCGGTCGTCACGATACAATACAACATCCACCTCTAAACAACATACAATAACTAAATGCGAAAATATAATAAATGTATGTTATTCATTCAAAAGGTGTTACTAGTCCCAAGATTCGATAACCTTAATACAACCATACAAACATACCCTAGAATAGTCATTAGGGTTCATATTACATAACAGTAATTAAACTAATCATAAAGTAAAGTCTGCTCCTTGCAAACTATTACTACATCTTTCCTTTACCCTTGTCCTTCCCTGAAGTCTCGGGCTTAACTGCAATAGAAGTCATGATATAGCAAGAATGAGCAACAAGTTTGCTCTGCAAGTTTAAATACAACAATAAAGGATATATCATGATGAAAGGAATATATCTGACAATGAATTCAACAATATGAATATCGGAAGCAAGAATAATAATTTCTTTTAGAATAACTGATAGTCAAGTAGACTTTGAACTATAAAACTCCAATGGAATCAATAGCTGATTGACCCTTTGGTTACTGGCTACAGAATAAGTACTTGAGGGGATCAGCCTCGCGTACGCCATGTATATGCATAACATTTAACTCAGCTGTTTGTATCTTTATATTAGATACCTGAGGTACTCCCCTATATATAAGGGGTGTTCTCTTCAGTCTAAGAATCCCTACCATTAATTGGTTTGGATAGCTTTTATAAAATTTCATACAATTGTCTGACCGAACAAGAGTTCAGACTCTATCTGACGTAATTCAAGAATTATAGAACTTTAAATGATGTACAAGTCCAAGACTGTACGAACTCAAGTGCACCAAGTGCGAATATCAATAAGATCGATGTGAAATAATTGTAAAGTAATTAAACCACCTAAAGCATGCTTGAAAATAAAGTTCAAGCTTAAATAATAACTTGTAACACAATAATAACATACTCAATACAATATGAGAAGGATAGGGAACTTGCACAAAATAAAGAGTGAAGTTCAGAAACTTGCTTTCAATATAACAATCAAATGAAGTTAGGAAACTTGCACATTATACGAGTTTGTGTAAGTTAGAGAACTTGCGTTCAAATCATAGATTCCTTGCATAAAGTAAATGCATAGGATAAGATACTTGCAACACCATAAAGGTAGTCGGATACTTGCCTGATTGCTCAACTACAAATAAGTTCTAGCTTTAATTAAATAGCGTTGAAATGACCTAATATTAACAAGTCGGTTTTTCAATTAGTATTGTGTAAACCGGTAAGAGTTTATACTTAACAAACATCTAATTATCATGCCACATTGTCATATTATGTAGTTATCTCAAGTAATCACATATCAGTAGGGTCAGATTCTAGTTTGCAGTTTAAACATTATATAAGTCAACTAGCATAGTCAGGAAACTAGCAGGCTGCACCAATCCGTGCCAACTCTCTAGCATGCAAACTACTGACATTAACAAATACTCATGCTTATCAGATTATTAATTCAAGTTCGAGACCTAGCATGTTCATTCTAATCCAATTCAAAATTATATGTTTTCATGTCGGATATTTACATACTTTAAGCAATACAAGTTCATGCTTCAAAGGTTCGCTACTACGGTCATATTATCTCATAAGGAGACTAAACCATACTAAATAGGCATGCTTGTACTTATATGTCATATGTAATATCCGAGATTATTATGTAATTTAATAATTTTCAATAAACGAATTTATGTGAAACTCTTGTGTGATTTCTATTATTAGGGGTATATGTGCTATTCATATATGTTATGTGATGAGATGTATTTAAATAGCAGGTTTAGTTTAATTTAATTATTTGAATTGGTTAAGTAGAGAGTTAATTCTATTAATTTTGTGGGATAGTATTAAAACACGAGTTGGAGTTCGGAGCGGATTTTAGAGACGCGGATTGCGTATTTGAGTCCGAAGCGTCGAAATTAGTCAAGATAGACTGTAACCACAAAAATGTGTCACGGTTGAGTTTTTGGTCAAAGTCAACCATGAATTTCGGGGAAAAAGTCAACCACGAATTTCGGAGATGAATTTGACGAAATGGATAGTCCCATGACGTCTGGAACGTCGACTTTAGTAGGAATCGATATAAGTATCGAAACGTTTGGCTACGGAGGTTAAAACGGTCAAATAGTTTATGAATTGATTTAAATGATTAAAATAATATTTTATTTAGTACAAGTCAGCAGTTGGTGGGTCTCTTGGTGACCACTTATTGGGACAAGGAGGGAGAGTATTTACGTATATAACAATATAGCAAGGAGGGGGTTATATTTCCTTATACCAAAACTGTTCATTTTCCTAACTCCACTCTCCACACTAAACCATTGTATTATGGGATATATCAAAAGCCTTGCAACTGATGATTTCAAAAGTTACGTTACATGGAGATTCAAGCCATACCAATGTATATATATACTCTTCACCCATATACTCCTTCACTTTGCTAAAATTCTACCCGAGAGAGCAAAAGAGATTGAGAGAATGAGAGTTTGAGAGTTTGTGCGGAATTTTGGAGATTTGGAGAGTCTAACCAAGCAAGGAGGAAGGAATATCAGAATTAAAGCAAGGAAGAATTCGCACCAAGAGGTAATCCATGACCCATTTTATATGTTCTTGAGGAAAATAGTGAAAAATACATGTATAATCATAGTTAATGATTTGTTTTGGCTTTGTGATGCCATGTTATGGTGTATTACTGATATATGGAGATTAAGAACGAAAGTTCTTGGTTTAATCATGTTGCAATCGCATAGAAAACCAAAGAATTTGTGTATGCATGCTAACTATTTGATAAAATGCCACTAACATGCTAATTTGGTCAAATCATAGAATTTAGTAAGTTTGATTGTTGTAATATGTGTACATATGTTAGTAGATGTGATCTGGAAAGTAGGAATCAATCCCTTGCATGCTAGAATCAAAATCATGATTTTGTCAAAGTTGGTTTAAAAGTGAAATATGTGATTTTTGGATTTTTCTGAGCCTTGGAATCATGGTTTCTATGACCCGATTAGTGTATGTAATAATTTTGTAAAATACTATGTAGTATCATGTACAACCTGACCAAATTTCATAAGAAATGGAGTTAAATTGAGAGAGATCTGAAATTTAGAAGCAAGCATGTTCATAAGAAAATTTGCAGAAAATCTGGGTTTTCCAGAAATTTTCTAAGTATGAAAATCAGTTCTGGCACGCTTTTCTAGGCAGCCGATTTGTGGTCTTAACATGTTAGTTTCTGGTATATGTTATTTTTGTAAAATACTATGCTATATGAAGTATGTTGTGTCCAAGTTTCATGGTCATATCATGTATAGTTTATTCAGAATTAATTCGCAAAGTGGGCTGCTCGAGTTGCAAAAAATTTTGGGCAATGAAGAGCAGCGCAGCTGCGCCGCTCATCAGGCTTGTGCCTGCGTAGCTGCGCTGGTCTGGGTTGGGTTAGGTCGGGTCGGGTCAGAAAAATGTCAGAAACTTATTTTTGCTCAGAATCTCATATTGAACCACTTTACCTATATGACGCTATATGATATGTGATTAAATAAGTTTGATGATAGCATACGTGGTAGTTTAATAAACTTATTAAAATAAAAGGAAGCCATTATACTTCCAAGCCGTGTTCGAAAACCTAATTGCTTAACGTGACACATATGAATAGGTTACGTGAAGGTTAATTGCTAGCTTTAGCAATAGCAGACGTATCAGGCAAGTTTCTTACCCTATTTTTCATTGATAAATTATTCAAGCCTTACTTCTTTTATTGCGGTAAGGGTAAGTACCGAGCTCGTGTTTATTCGTTGACACGTACAAGTTCCTTTGACGTAAAGTTCTACAACTTCAATTATCTTGCAAATTTTATTGTTGATTACTCAGCTATTGCTTCAACTGCTTTGCTTTAAAGTTCTATTTATTTAAAGAATTGTTTCTAAGTATGTTTCCTGGCCTTTGTTTTCGGCTAGTTATTTTTGATGAAAAATGATTTAATTCAAATCTTTCGAAGCTATTTAATGTTTATCAATCCAAATTGCTTTGGTGCGGTCTCGCATGAATACTAAGATGAACAACCCGAATAAACGGGCAAACAGATGTCGGGCATATAGTCCCATTTATGCTTATGCAATTTAAACTTTATACTTGTGCACAATGTAGGGTACGATAGGCTGATCACCTGGAGTACTTGTAGAGACCGTTTACAATCTGATTGATTGTTAAACCGTCTGATGGTTTTCGATGAAATAAAGTAATGTTCAGGGTATTTAACACCCCTTGGTATGATATTGAGAATTCTTAAACTCTTATCTTTGAAATTCTTGTTTAACACTTGATAATTCTTTCAACTGTTGAGATATAGCCATACAGATGCTTTTACTCTTGATGTATGTTTTCAAACTACTTTATATACTTGCTGGGCAATTTGTGCTCATTCTTGCTTAAACCTTTCAGTTAAGGATGAGAAGGGGAAGTTTAAGATGAAATGTTGAGAGTTGTTTATGTAATAAGTTTATATTTCCGCATATGATGTTATGTAGCGATAAACGCTAAGTTTAAGTTTCAGTTTATTTAAGGTTATAAAGACTTGGGATTTTATTTGAATAAGTATGTAATAGTTATTATTATTATTTCTGGAGTTTATGTAGTTAGATGATGATGTATGTTGTACCGTGAGCACCAGGTCCTGTAATCGACGTTACATGGATTTGGGGGCGTCACATCATATGTATCCATTAATCACATAGTTCACCATGAAATTCATTTTCTATGAATATGCGTGCATAAGTGAAATCTATGTTTAAACAAATGAGATTCATGTCAATATGTCTATAGGTATAATGAATTCTAATATACGTGCTTGCATGCTTAGAACGTAACTCACATATGGATCGATGATATTAGCTCTCAATTTCTAAGTTTTCTTTCAAAATTGCACTAAGTCAACAAAGGTAACTTAGTATATGCAAAGTATCTTGTAGCCATGACTCTCATGTATTTGAACACATTTATAAGTCACATACACGTAGTCAAATGATCAGAATCTAAAAGATATAGGTCTTGGTCAAGTTTACTTCAAAAGCCTTTAAGTTTTTCTTTTAAAAACTTTTAAATCTTTCAATCATGTATGCTAGTGTGTTCAACACTTTAATCATGCATTTCATGTCAATATAGACCATACGATCATGCTCACGAAAATCAGAATATATACATGCTACGTATACGTCAAAGTTCAAATCCAAAACTATAAGTTTTATTTCAAACCATAAGTTTTGCGTAAATTGTGTGTACTAGCATCGTTATACATGTTCATACAACATGAATGTACTAATATATGTGTGTTAATCTAGTTCACATGCTTGCTCTAAGTGATATTACATGATAGCATATAACAGGTCTGTAGCAGAAAGCAAGATTCAGCAAACAGGTACTGGTGCAGCTGCGCCGCTGGCCAGTACAAAACTGGCGCAGCTGCGCAGGCTTGCGGCCAGGCTTGAAGCTGCAATGCTTCGGCAGAAATTGCAAATCCATCTCAGAAATTTTATACGAATATCATTCTAAGTTACTGCAATAAGGTTCTAACATGGTAGTAAACTATCATAGCAACTAATAAGCATACTTCAATCAAGTTATCAATCAATTCATGCTTAATTCAAGAATTAAGGAGTTAGCAATTTAGAAACTGAAGATCATGAAAATGAAGTTATACCTCTGCTAAAGAAATGGACTTGCTGCAATATTTCTCTCCCTCAACTCAATTGAATTTTCAGAATATAAGCTCAATTCTATACTTAGAGAAAATCTCTGCAAAAACAAAGAAGAATGAGAGAGCTCATTATATAGACAATGCAATACTCGGTTCAAAGCTTTGCTCACCATATCAAACCATAGGATTGCAATATTGTATAATGGTTTACAAGAAGTTGGTGAATCAAATCATGAAATCCACATCTCCTATAATCATTAGCTAGGATTGATGAATTTGAGGAAGATATAGAGTAGTGTAGCCATGTGGGTATACACGTGAAGGAGTTGGGAACTCAATGTGAGACTCAGCAACTTGCAAGTGCAATACACAATACTAATGTAATATATATATATATATATATATATATATATATATATATATATATATATATATATATATATATATATATATATATAGCCTATCATGCTTACTAAGGCTACATTATGTATACATATTACATATCATATAACTTAGGTTATAAATAAATTAAAGTCACAATTTCAATGAGCAATTAATAAAACAATGTATCAAATAAGGGTACATATATATTAACATATAATCCATGTACATTTTCCTTAATACCAACTATAATTTAATTGAGTATTATCATTACTCATTACCATACTGTTATTATTATAACCATAATAACTTAATGAAATCATTATCAAATCACAATTGATTATTGATGTTAATATAAGGTGATAGGGACACTAGGTTTTACCCACACACATTATGCCACATAAGCAATAATATGTAACTCTCATAATGTAATTATTCTTACTATATAGTCCATACATACAATATAAGCCACATTAATATGTCACCTTGCACCTTATACAATATATAGGTAACCACCATATATTATAGGTTTAATTATCGCATGCTTGTATAAAATAATTAATTGAGTAAATATAATCTTATTATATTTATTAATCCTTTGCTCAATAATATATTATTTATTCACAATAATAGTTAATCGACATATTATCAATTAATTACTCATAAATAAAATTAATCAATGCGGTTTAAATCCTTTCATTATATTCAATTAAATTGAATATTTAATTAATAACAATTCTTTCAATTCTTTGATATAAAAGTCTCAGGACTAGTCCACTAATTTAATAAACCATTAGTGATTCCCTTTAATTTTCCTAGCATTTATTTGCATAGGCTCAACTCACATAATCACATAACCACATAAGGTTTAAATATACTCACAAAACTAACTCATTAAAATTTAAATCACATATTAACTTAATAATGAAGTTTAAAATTTCACGGTCATTACAGGTACTACTTGTGTAGACACTCGAAATTTTATTTTCCTGTTACTAACCTTGCAGGAGGGCAAAACCGTCTTCTCAGCCCCGATCACCAATATCGGGATGTCAACTCAACCCCGATCACCAATATCGGGACAACCACAGCCCCGATTATCAATATCGAGATGTCAACTCAACCCCGGTCACCAATACCGGGATAACTACAGCCCCGATCACCAATACCGGGCCATCAGTTCAACCTCGGTCTCAATACCGGGCCATCAGTTCAACCCCGGTCTCAATACCGGGCCATCAGTTCAACCCTTGGTCTCAATACCGGGCCATCAGTTTAACCCCCGTCTCAATACCGGGCCATCAGTTCAACCCCGGTCTCAATACTGGGCCATCAGGTCAACCCCGATCTCAATATCGGGCCATCAGATCAACCCCGATCTTAATGCAGGGATATCAATTCAGCCCTGGTCGCAACTTGGGAGGTACAGTTAAGCCCTGGTCACAACCGGGAGATCCAGTTTAGCACCAGAGATAACCCTGGGAAGCCAATTCAACCTTGAAAGACAAACCCGAAGCATCACATCATCCCCAGAGATAACCCGGGAGGCCAAGTCAACCTCGGAGATGACCTTGAGGATAAACAGAATCGGCTGGGATCCAAACCTCGAAAATAACCCTAAGAAATCAGCCGAAGACCATGTCAGCACTAAAGGTAACCACATGAGGGGCAAAATGGTCATTTTGCCAACTTGAAGCCGATTTGGTCAAACTCAAGCCGAATTGATGCCACCAAGGTCAAAAAGAAACATAACGGTGACCCCAAGTGAAAACATCGGAAGACAGCTCGACGGATAAACTGCGGGGAAACGAAGACCCAGTTATGAACCCGTATTTTTTGACTTGAAAAGGGTTAAATCCTAAGTCATTGCGACACTCTTGACGAGGGCTTTTCGAAAAGATATAGCACACCTCAAACGGACGCTCTGATCAAAAGTTAGGAAGTTTCGAATCTGACCTTGCATTGCTTGAGTGCACGTACTTCGAGGCGACGGGACCCACCACCTCTACCTGCCACATGGAGCCGCAGGTAGAGTAGAGGCAGCCGCAGATAGAGCTGCTTCCACCTGGTCTATATATAGGAGTGTGTAGACACTCAAAATTTTCCTTGGCCCAATACTAACCCGGTAGGAGGGCAAAACCGTCAATCAATCCAAATTCGGCCACCGACGCCGGTCCTTTAACCTAAATCTGATTCCCAATATCGGTAATCAAGATCCGACAGTCAATCGGACCATCAATCAAGTTCCGACAGTCAATCGGACCATCAATCAAGTTCCGACAGTCAATCGGACCATCAATCAAGTTTCGACAGTCAATCGGACCATCAATCAAGTTCCGACAGTCAATCAGACCATCAATCAAGGTCCGACAGTCAATCGGACCATCAATCAAGTTCTGACAGTCAATCAGACCATCAATCAAGTTCTGACAGTCAATCGGACCATCAATCAAGCTTCGACAGTCAATCAGATCATCAAGCTCAACCCCAGGTCTCAACTCGGGAAGTCAAAATCAACCCCGGTCTCAACCCGAGAAGTCAAAATCAACCCCGGTCTCAATCCGAGAAGTCAATTCACCCCGGCAGCAACTCGGGAGGTACCAATCAACCCCGACCTCAATATCGGGCCGTAAAGTCAACCCTGGTCTCAATCCGAGAAGTCAAGGCAACCTCGACATCAACCGAGGACATGTCAAGCCATCTTTGGTCTCAATCCGGGAAACATAGTTCATCCTCAATAGCAACCCGAGAAGTCAAACTCAACCCCGGTCTTAACCCGGGAAGTGCAGGTCATCCCCGGTCTCAACCTGGGACGTTATGTCAACTTCAGACATCAACCTAAAGAATCACAACAACTCCAGAGCAAAACCTGGAACGACCACGTCAGCCTCAGAGACAACCCTGAGGTCAAAAGACTCGACTGGGATCCAAGTCTTGGAATCAGCTCCCGAAAGTCAACTAGCGACCATGCCGACACTATAGGCAGCCCAGGGAGGGGTACAACGATCATTTCATCAACTCTCAGCCGACTTGGTCAAACTCAAGCCAAATCGATGCCGCCAAAGTCAGAATAAATCCTAACGACGATCCCGAGTGGCAACTACGCAAGACAGCTCAACGGACAAACTGCGGAGAATCAAAGACCTGGTTATGAACTCATCTTCCTGGACCCGAAAAATATTTTTTTCCCATGTCATTGCTACACTCTCTGCAAGAGCTTTTCGGAAAGGTATCGCACGCCTCAAACGGACACTACGATCAAAAGTTAGAAAGTTTTCGACCGGACATCGCATTGCTCGGAGTGCACATACTTCGAGATGACCAAGCGGGCACGTGGGCCCCACCTAGGGAGCCGTAGCTCTACCTGCAGGCTGTCACAGGTAGAGTGGAGGCTCCCTGACCTATAAATAAATGTGCCCCCCGTTCATTTGGAGAGAATTCGGAAACGCAGCGAAGCCCTGTCAGTTTGATTTTTCGACTTTTACACCTCTTTCAAACCTAAATATTTTCACTCCAACACGTAGATATACCCATACACTACCACATATCAAAAAACCACCGGTAGATTTGGACGTTTAAAGCCTACGATTTGGCAAAAAGCCCGTAGTGCAGCCCATTGTAAGTATTTTTACGATCAGCAAGTCAATACTACTACTTTGCACTGTTTTACACCAGCACATCAAGTTTTATCTTCTAAATATGCTTGGAACTTAGTTCCGTGGCCGTTTTCGTCAAAATTTGATATATTTTTGTACATAAACTCCAGTTTTCAACATTTCTACAACTCGAATTAACGATCCGTCAGCTCCAGCAGCTTCAATGCACTAGCACGCACATTCTGGCAACTTCGCCGAACTAGGTTATCTTCCCAGTCCGGGTTTGGCCCTCTTTTGTATATATTTAACTGGAAATGTACTAACATTTCAATTCTGTCAAGCCCGGATGTCAAATTCGAGGTAGTTTATCGCTTATATATATATTTACGCATATATAAGCGACATTCACCATCACTGGTATTCATATCAGTCCTGGTTGACTACATTTCTGTCAATATATATATTTATATATTTTCAGTAGACCTGGACTATTTCGTGGCCATTTTACTGCTTTTGCACATTTCCCCATACTGGGTGCTCTCCCCAGTCACTAGGTGACTACTTTTCTGTCAATTTCAATTACAGTACGGGCACCGGTGCGAAAACCCATCGCCCTTTTTACTACTTTCATATATATATATATATATATATATATCATTTCTGTCACAACCTGGATTATTTCATGGCTATTTACAATTTTTTATAAATATAAATATATTTCAATTACAGTCCGGGCTTGCGAGTGAAAACCCATCGCCCTTTTACAGCTTTTATATATATATATAACTATATATATTGCTTTATTCAATTTATTCAACTGCTGCATTTAACATTCATTTGTATATGAATTTGCACTGACATATCTGCGGGCGAACTAGATTTATCTAAATCTCGCCAATTCTAGCTTTCAACAGGTTCAAACAGGTCCTGACAGAACCTAGAAGCTATAATGGCTGAGATTTCTTTAAATCTAGTTATTTTTATAGTTTCAGCTTCAAAAGCAACCTCGCGTCCCTTAGATCGCTATCTAGTGGGAACTGAGACGCTTCGGCCGTGCAGACCGGGATTTACTGAATGAATCCCTGGTTCTGGCTATCTTAGGGATATATATCTGTTTCTGTACAAATTCGAACTGTGCAGGTTTTCTAGCCATTCATATGTGAGCCTAGGAATCGTGGGATTCATGATCAAACTGATCAGAATCTGATTCCCACGATGGACAAACTACGATTTACAAATGTACCCTACCAATTTTTTCTGTAAAATGTACATGCACAGACCTTAAAACAGTTATCCGGATTTAAGGTCTCAACATAGTGAAAATATGGATTGTCGTGTCAGCGTCCCTCCGATGGTTTTCATACGCATGAGGAGATCGAGACTTTGTATTTCTGTGGTCGAGGATGCTTCGTCGCCCGACAAATCACCAGTTGCATGCAGCCTTAAGGCTATAAAGATAAAATTGAGAGTAGCGATATGCTTCAATTCCTATGTCAGCGTAAGGGTTTGATAAAACCAGCTTTCAAAACATCACTGTCAATTCAATTCAAAAGCTTTTGCAAATCAAATTAAATAATTCTTTTTGCAAATCAAATCAACGATTGATTTTCAAATCAAATCAAACCCTTCGTATATAGGCTCAACGAAGCTTGTCAAAGCTTTCAATCAATCAAAAGGCCCAATTTCCAAATAGCATTCACTGGCGCATTCCAGTTTTAAGGGAAATATTGAAAAGATTGCGGTACCGTGTTTACACGGGAGTTGTGGGGTGCCTAACACCTTCCCCAAACTTAACCAAGCCCCCAAACTCAAAACTCCGATTTCAAAGATCAAGTTTCGACAGTATCCAACAATTGGGCCTATTTTCAAATCAAATTCGGTTGAGTTGGTACAACCATTTTCAAAACTACCAACTGGCAACTCTGTTTAAATCAAATCGTCGACATATACACATGTTAGCCTCTTTCCTAAAAAACCCTTCAAAACCCTTTTTTTGCAATAAAAAGAATAAGGGTAGAGATAACTTAGGAAGATCGATTTGAGGAAAACCGGGTTATAAATCGACCCGCGGTATTTCTTAAATTTTCCAACGTCGACAGGTGGTGACTCTGCTGGGGATAGTAGAGGGCTTAGGCCGCTTTCAATCTTTTCAAACATTTCCCTTTCAAAACTATTGAATGCGTGAAATCCTGCGTCTCCACAGTCAATGGATGAGTGAATGCTGCGTCTTTCATTGAATGTATGAATGCTATGCCTTTACATTGAATGAATGCTTTAGTGCTTCGCACCCATATTAGTGCTTCGCACAAACTGTCATTGCATGTATAAGCGGGAAAGCCGATGTATGTAAATGTATGCTGTGAGTCCCTCCACCAGGAGGCTAACCCGGTCGGTGATAAGTAAGGACTCTGGGGACGACTAAGTCTCCGGGGCTGCCTCCTGAAAATGCACCACCCAGATTCGCTCCAGTTGAATGATCGGATTAACTTCCTTTCTAGTAGATTGCAATGATCTGGGAACCTTCATGCCGAAACAAAAGCCGCGAGAGTAACCTAGGATAGGTCAGCTTCTGATCAACCGAATCCGACGGGATGCTTCTTTATGCCATCATCTTTCAATTCCATGTCAAGTCTCCAATTACTGAGGAGCACAATGTAAATGACAATAATGAGATATTTACTTTCCTGTCAAATATCCTGCCATCCTGCCATCAAAACAACTAACCTCGGTTTTGCAGGATAAACTTAAAAAACACACATCATAAATACATCCTAGTCATTACCTACCACAGGGATACTGACACGCCTACGTTTTGGTGTAGGTAGGGAAAAATTGGTCCTATCACCAGATCAAAGGCCAGAAAAGCACCCAGTCCATCTACGGACATGGCTTCAAGTGCTACATCAGAATCTACCCCTGTGTCTAGGGAAGAATTCGAAGGATTGAAAAATCAGATAGCCGAGCTAGCCGGTTTCCTTCGAAAGCAAAGCAAGGCCTTTAAAGAGAAACAATCTCAAACTCATCTAGAACCAAGAGCATCTGGTAGTGGTGCTGGTGGTCAATATACAAAAAAGGCTAAAACTCAGATTCTTGGACCACAAAACCAGGACCCAATCAACAAAACTCTAGAAATCACCATCCTAAGCAAAGAATAGGAAGCTGGTGACATTCTCAAGAAAATGCAACAAATGGAAGAAACTCTCCGGTCTATTAAAGGGATTGGGGCATTTGGCAGTGTGAATTATTCCGACCTCTATATATTCCCCGGGGCTCGTTATCCTGAGAAATTCAGAACCCCTGAGTTCGAGAAATGTGATGGGTTGGGAGATCCATACACACACCTGAAAGTTTTCATCGGAGAACTTGGATCCTATGTTGAGGACGAGAAACTTCGAATGCAGCTATTTTAGAAGAGTTTAACAGGAGAATCCAGAGCCTGGTATGCCCGTCTGGACAACCCCAAAATCCACAGTTGGGAAGAATTGGCCCATGCCTTCCTCAGCCAGTACAGTTTCCAATATCAGCTAGCTCCAGATCGGTATCAAATTACCAAAATCAAGAAAAAGAATACTGAATCATTCAGAGAATATGCCCAGCGATGGAGACGGGTCGCAACACAAGTCACCCCAGCCATGACTGAATCTGAAATAGTCATGACTTTCATCGATATTCAAGAAGCTCCTTATTATGAAAGGGTCCTAGCGGGCATAGGAAAACCTTTCTCTGAAATGATCAAACACGGCGAAATGGCCGAAATGGGACTCAAGTCCGGGAAAATAAAAGACCTAACGGCACTCGAAGCTGTTACTGAGCATATCCAATCCGAAAATTACAGGAGTAATCCCCGGAGGGTCCACAAAAAGAAAGATGAAGAAGTTTCCTTAGTGTTACAAGGACAAAATTCAAGCGATAATTCAAACAATACACCCATTCAAAGGAGGAACTATATCCCTTTCCAAGCTGCAACACAGCCTTCAAATCCTTCATTCCAGAAAAACATGGATGCCAGACGTAGAAGGACTTTCACCCCATTAGGGTATTCACTCGAGAACGTCTTCAAACTTCTGACAGCTCAGAAGAAGATTAGCCAACTCCTTCCGCCAACTAACACTAATTCAAGGAACTTCGACCCTAGCAAGAAGTGTTCCTATCATTCCGGATCATCGGGCCATGACACTGAAGACTGTTGGTCCCTCAAGCACAAAATCCAAGATTTGATTGATAATGGAGACATTGTGGTCATAAAGCCCGATCAACCACATGTCCAGGATAACCCTCTCCCACAGCATAAGGAGGAGAGTGTCAACACGATCAACACTTCAAGTGGAGAAGGATCCAAATACCTCCGCTATGTTGAAGAATCCACTCAATCCAACAACATCAACCAAATGAGTTGGGAGGCTTTTGAAAAATAATTCCTGATAGAGCAAGAAATAAAGTCTATCAAGGAACAAATTGAACAGTTGGCTGAACTGGTCATCTACCAACATCAACTCACCAGAAAGATGTTGAAGCAAATCCATCAATCTGTTGGCAGTCGCTCTCCTACAGCGGAAGCCAATTTCAATCAAGATCATAACCGGACTCAGGAGCATACACCCTGGACTGACAAGGGGGTCGAAGAAGCAAGTGTCCGAAGTGGTAAGAAATTCCTATTTCAAAGGAATTTCACCAATCTGAACCAGTCAATGGAAGAAATCCTTCAAATGCTGATCAACGAGGGAATGGTTGAAGACTTGTTACCTCCGCTGAACCCTCAATCTAGAAAATTCAAATCTGACCAAATATGTCAGTACCATTCCAACTCTCCTGGCCATGATACAGAAGAATGCTAGGCACTTCATAACCTAATTCAAGACCTGATTGAGAAAGGTGACCTAATTAGAGGAAATCAAATCCTCGACATGACAGATAAAGATAGCCTCTGGATCCCCGATGCATGGTATCAGGACATAGTGGCTGTCATATCCGATGATAAAGAATCAATCATCACACCCTTGATACTGACAGGTAAAGGGGTCCAAGACAAACAAAATCCTGTGAAGGTGGCTGCACCTCAGCCTCTAATTTTGCCCTTCAGGCCTCAGTATCCAATCCTCAGTCTAAAGAAGGTCCCATGGAACTACGGGGACATTGAAAGCTCTACTTCAAATAACATTTCCATCATGTCAAAGGATAATCCATTGTACCTGCCTCAGCTGGTGATTAAACCGGTTACCAAAACAAAAGAAAGGGTGGCTGAAGAAAAGATATAAGAGTTCCTCAAAAAGATGGGACACAAAGAAATCAAAATAGTGCAAAGCTTGAAAGTCGCACATCTTGGACTTGGTCCCATCATCAGAGGATCACCGTAACATCCTAGTGAAGGTACTAGAAGAAGCCCATCTGCCACACACGGTAGACACAGAGAAATTCCGTCACGTGATAGAACACATTTTCAACAACAATGTGATTTCCTTCACAGACGATGATATCCCGGCTGAGGGGATGGGTCACCACAAGTCCCTGCATATAGCCGTTATGTCCTCCGGATACATGATCGGAGGAGTGCTTATTGATGGAGGATCTTCCCTCAACATTTGTCCATACGACACGTTGGAAAGGATGAAGATCAATTCAAACCGGATCAAAGCCAGTCACATGGTTATCCGGGCTTTCGATGGATCTCGCTGCCAGGCTATGGGGGAAATCGAGCTTCCTCTAGAAATTGGTCCACACACCTTCTACGTATCTTTCCAGGTGCTCAACATAGCCACTGGATACAACTTGTTGTTGGGCAGGCCATGGATCCATATGGCCAGGGCTGTTCCATCCACCCTCCATCAGCAACTCAAGTACATTATCAACGGCAGCCTCATCACAGTGAATGCTGAACCGGAATACCCTACCCACATACATGGGGACATGCCAGTGATTAGCCTGGACGCCGGGGTTGAGCCTGCAAGTTTTCAAGCTCTCGAGGTGAGCGATATTCAATATCTACTGATTGGGGCACCAGCCCTGAAGCCTAAAATTTCCACTGAAGTAATGACAGTGGGCCAAGAAATGGTAGCTGCGGGTTTCCAGCCTGGAGAAGTGTTAGGAAAAAACAAGCACGACATTAAGATGCCAATCCAAATCCCAAGTCAGATGGGAAGAGCAGGACTGGGATTTTCATCCAGGTCAAACCACCGGAATCCACACAAACATCCCAAGGCCCAAGCCTCCACGATTCTGCTCCCAAACCTCACAAATGCCGGATGGGTGAAACCTACGAAGAAGATCCCTACGGGGGCATCAACCATGCTATTTCCTTCAATCATACCTGTCCATGAAAGGAAAGCCCTCAAGCCTGAGGTAGATAGCGAAAAGGGAAAAGAAAAGATCCTGTACGGAGGACGAGACCCATTCGCTAACATGAAAGTCATTATCAACTACGAAGGGATGAATGATGAAATCCCAGATAGTGACGACGATGATCGTGCTCACTTTCCTCGCAGCAAATTATGGAACAATCCCCACAAAAGCCTCGGCCATATCCTAAAGGATGTCTCAGTTGTCATTCAAGACGAGACAGACAAACACACTTCCAGCATCCTTCCTATCCATGAGGATCTAACCCTGGATAATTGGAGCAGTGTCCCTTGCCTCAGTCGAAAAGGGTAAAGGGGCAAACAGTCAATCTGCCCTTAATCATGCTTTCATTTAATGCTTACTTTTGATTGCACAGCTGGAGCAGTCACTTTTATCATGCTTTACAAATGCTATGTGTATTTAAGCAGTTGTATATATTAATGAAAGCATTTTTGTTTTAAGGACCCAAGCATTGGATATGTGTGTCTCTGCTGATGAGATGCCAACCTGTCAACATAACTCCAACCATGATGCAAGATTGAGCTTCGACTTGGCAGATCTTGATCAAGAGGAGGAAGATGACTATGAGGTGCCAGAGGAGATCAAGGAATGGGTCGAAGACAAACCCAAATCAAACCTTGACCAAACCTCCACCATCAACATAGGAACCTCCGAAACCATCAAAGAAATCCAAATAGGTCTAGACCTCACCTCAGATCAAAAAGCCGACCTGATCGAACTCCTAACACAGTACCAGGATGTATTTGCATGGTCGCATGAAGACATGATCGGTCTCTCCACAGACATTGTCATCCATCGAATGCCCATCAAAGAAGGGTGCAAACCAGTCAAACAAAAGCTCAGACGATTGAAACCTGAGTGGAGTCTCAAAGTCAAAGAAGAAATCGTTAAGCAATTCAAATCCGGGATCATCATGGTATCAACATATCTCGAATGGCTATCAAACATAGTCCCCGTACCTAAACCTGGAGGGAAGGTACGAGTCTGCGTGGATTACCGGGATTTGAACAAAGCCTGCCTCAAGGACAATTTCCCGGTACCTTTCATCCATATCCTGATTGACAACATTGCGCAGTATGGCATGTATTCATTCGTGGATTGCTTTGCTGATTACCATCAAATCATGGTTGCTAAAGAAGACCGGGAGAAAACAACTTTTATCACTCCCTGGGGAACTTTTTGCTACCGACGACTATCCTTTGGCCTTATCAATGCCGGAGCAACGTATCAGCGAGCCATGATGGCCCTCTTTCATGACATGATGCACAAAGAAATAGAAGTCTATATTGACGACATCATCATCAAGTCCCGGAGGGAGGATGATCACATAGACCATCTTAGGAAGCTGTTCAACAGGTTGCACAAGTACAACCTCAAGCTAAATCCCGCTAAATGTGCTTTTGGCGTCAAGGCAGGCAAACTGCTAGGATTCCTGGTGAGCAATCGGGGCATTGAGTTAGACCCTGCCAAGATCAAAGCCATTTCTGAAATGCCCGTGCCTCGTACAGAGAAAGAGATACGAGGATTCCTAGGAAGGATCAACTTCATAAGTCGATTCATCTCACAGCTCACAGCAACCTGTGAGCCCATCTTCAAGCTGTTAAGGAAGAATTCCTCCATCAAATGGAATGAGGATTGTCAACAAGCCTTCCTTGCCATCAAAAATCAACTTGTCGAAGCACCTGTTTTGGTACCTCCAAAGGATGGAGTCCCCTTATTCATGTACCTGTCCGTCAATGCCAATGCCATGGGCTGTATGCTAGGACAAAAGGATAACAGTAGCAAAGAAAGAGCTATCTACTACATCAGCAAAAGATTCAGCAGTGGGGAACAGAAGTATACCCTAATCGAGAAGACATGCTGTGCATTAGCATGGGCCGCCATGAGGTTGCAACACTACTTGCATGGGCACACTACGTATCTTATATCCCGCATGGATCCACTAAAATACGTCTTCAACAAACCAATGTTAAATTGTCGGCTATCTAAATGGCAATTGATTCTACAGTAGTTCGACATTGTCTACATGACTCAGAAGTCTATCAAAGGCCAAGGCATTGCAGATCAATTAGCAAAAGCACCTTCAGGAGGGTTCGAGGCCCTGGAGACATATTTCCCAGATGATGGGATTATGACAATTCAACAACTCCAGCTAGAGAATACAGTCCAACCACGAAAAATGTATTTCTACGGAGCGGTAAACATGGAAGGTTCCGGAGCTGGGGCAGTCCTTATCTCTGGTACAGGTGATCAATATCCTGTGGCTACCAAACTTTAATTTGGCAACACCAACAACACGGCCGAGTACGAAGGCTGTATACTGGGGTTGAAACTAGCCCAATCCATGGCTATCAAACACTTATTGGTCTTTGGAGATTCCGAGTTGGTCATCAGACAAACCACCGGCAAGTATCTCACAAAAGAACTGCATCTGCTGCCATATCATCTGCAAGTCCTCAAAATGTCCCAGGAGTTCGAAGCAATCACCTTCGTCCACATTCCTCGGGGTCGAAATGACTTTGCCGATGCACTGGCAACGTTGGCTCCATTAATCCGCATATCCAACAGGAGCGGGTTTCCCAACATCCAGTTTATAAATCAAAAAGCCCCAACATACGGGAATTACATTGGAGAAGTATCAGACGAAATACTGATAGTAGTGTGCATACAAGCCAATCATGTATGATGACAAAGCACATACTTTGTAAACAATCTTATTTATTTATTAATAAAATATTCATTTAAGGCATATAATTATCTACATGGTGCTGTTTTTATAATATGTAAATAACCCATAGTTTTAAGCAATGCTTTTAGAATCATGATGAGATCATGATAATGAGATCTAAATTCTTAGAAAGCTTAAAAACTAAAATAGTTCCCAATTGTGGGATTACTAAAATGGGGATTAGTAAATCCGAATAGATTGGTACATATGTTGCTTGCTCATTGGATGAGGATGACTGATCTCATGGTCATTTGTGTGGAGACACTAAAGCAAGTATGTAGGTGCTTATTGGAGAATAAGTTCACTGAACGTGACTCGCTATGGAATACCTAATGGAGTTTCACTCGCCTGTCAATAGGAATTCCTAATGTGATAGTAGTACATGTGATCCTTGGACTTGAGATCATCATAGTATATTGTATGTAACAAATTATACTTTGACTAATTCCTTAAGGCCTTTTAAGGCATATATAGGGTATGCTTGGGTATAATGAGTTACATATGGAGATAATGAATGATCAATAAAGAATCTACCACCTATAGTAAAAGAGGAGATATGTCCTATGTGATTCGTTAAATGACAACCCAGGAATCCTTGGCCAAGGTAGAATGAAATTAGAAAGAGGTTTCTAATTTGCATTATTTGGAGTTGTGCATTTTCTAATCGAAATACATATGATTAAATAAATTAAGACTTGACAGTAAATCCATGTCTTATATTTAATTGGGACATTGTATGGTGGAAGGATTGAATTGTACGGTAACTATTAACTCACAGGTTCTTTTATGATTAATGTTGAAATCTATATTATCTGGAAAGTCGTTGATCGCTAGGGAGGCTTATCCCTATTGTAGAATAAATGTTATTTATTTAAATAGATTATTAGTTTAATTTGTTTATTTAAATAAGATTAGAATTGTTCTAATTGATTTATTCACAACCGGTTTAATATGGAGAACATAAAGGGTCACACCATAAAAGGAAGAAGAATTATTTAAGAAGAAAATGGCATGATAGTAATAATGCATTAAGTATAATTAATTTAATCTATGATGATAGAATAAATTAAATAGCTTAATATTTATTATTTAATATTTTAGAAATATTAAATATAAATTAATAAGAGGAGTCTTATTAATATTATTATTATTATTATTATTTTAATTCTAAAGGAGTTTAGGAATTAATATAATATCAGTACTCTCTCTCAATCCTAATAAAGATTAGGATATAAATTAATTAAAAGTATTTAATTAATTAATTAAATAAAACCCTATTCTAATTGGATTAGGAGGGTTAACCTAATATCTATATAAGAGAGTCTTATATCAGAAATAAGGGACGTGAATTTTTCAAGAGTTGGGAGTACACATATTCTATAGAGATAGAAACAAGGGTTAAGCCAATAACCCATCTTACTGAGTTCTTCGTCTTCCTTGGTGGATCACCGTTAGAGGCCAAACTTTTGGGTGGCTGACATTGATCAAGGGAAGGAGCCACTACAGAGGAATCAAAGGAATCAAAGGAGTAGAACTTGTACCTGAGGAAGCTTGGATCTTCAAATGTATAATTCTATTTTTCGCCTTCCTCATTCACTGATAATTGATGCATAAGAATGCCCTATTTATGTGATTTGATTGCATGATTGCGTTACGTACAAACCCAACAGTGGTATCAGAGCCAATCTTGTGCTAATTATCAGTCTATGTGATTCCATACATGTATAATATGCGATTGGATCGAGTTCTGGGCAATAAAATTTTTTCTGATTCTGCGAAGCTTCGCAGCTGCGCCGATTTCTGGCCTTCTTGCTGCGCAGCTGCGCCAGTGTCTTGGCCTGGTTTTCATGCTGCGCAGCTGCGCCGGTTCCCTTTATATTCCTGGCGCAGCTGCGCCACTAACAGAATCTGAATTTTTTTTTGTTTTATTTAATTAAATGAATGATTTATTTAATTAATAAAGATTTAAAATAAAGATGTTTATTTTATATGAAATGAGATTTCAGAATTGCTAAAATTAAAGAGTTTAATTTGAAATTATTTTTGAATGAAATAAAGGAGTTTATTTTTCCAAAAACAAAGTTTAGCAAACTTTTGCCCATTAACTGATATTAATACATATATGGAATGAATTTACTTTCATGAGATGAATAAGTTTTATCGATACGTATGATGATATGTATGGTAATAAAAGGGATTGATTATGGACTATGACCAATGTGATTGGATTTTATTTTGGATGAATGCTTAAATGTATGGGTTTTATAAAATGGGGTCTGCGTACCTCGTCTTCTCTGATTTTATTCTCGGTGTAAAATTCTATCTCCCTTCTATGTACTTCCCCTTGACTGCTGATCAAGGTTTCTATTTAAAAATAATTTATGTAATAGAGATAGTTAGAATTATCTTGAAGAAACTGGAGACCAAGGAGCAAGGAGCGCGTGAAGACCCGTTTGTATGGAGCCCGGGTTTAAATGTAACAGTTACGTTTAATTTAAATTTAAATTTTTGCACTCGTAGGTTTGACCTTTTGGTTCACTTGGTGGCTCTAGTGAACCAAACTAGAATAAAAGTCCATAATCAATCCGGGTAGAATATAGTATTCTATATTGCATGCTAAATATTATATATATTATATTTTATACAAACATGCTTCGCATGTTTAATAAAATGACGCGTATTTTATATATATATGTGCATGCGCGCTTAAAAAGATGAGACAAATAATAACAAACCCCTCAAAGAAATATTATTAAGTCTGAAGCGTTCAAATGATATTTGGAATAACGAACGTCGCCTTCTAGCATGATTAGTTAATAGAGTATTAAATATTTAATATGAGTTTGTTGTGCTATCCACAAGGCGAGTATTGAATATTTAAGATGTTAATTAATCACATTTGATACTTATCAAGAAAATTGAACGATCTAGTCTTGTTGTGCTATCCACAAGGACGAAAATTTTTCTTTTTTGAATTTATGGAAGTGCTAGGCTGGACTTAACTTAAATCATTTTAGTTCGGATGTGCACACACATGACCATTATGATTTAAGAGGCAAAATAAAAGGAGTTACATGGTGATGTAATTGACAAGAGTTGTCTACCTATTTATTTGTATATCGCTTGTTGTGCTATCCACAAGGTTATATACATTTGAAATGGGATCCTTAATCTCACTAGCAAATCTTTAATTAGATGTTGCCGAACTATATGAGTGAGGGTAATATAGTTTGATGAAAATAGTGGGAGATACCAATTTAAAATAAAGACCTAAATTTATTTTGGTATGCAAAGTTAATAAAATGAATGTTTGCTAAAATATTGTTTACATGCAGAATTTTAAAAATATCAAAATCACTAATCTCACTACGAAGCATACTTGATGCAAATAAGCTTACCGGCCCGAATTATGAGGACTGGCTAAGAAATCTGAGAATTGTTCTCACTGCTGAAAAGATTTCTTATGTCCTAAATTCCACTATCCCTGAATCTATTTCAGAAACAACCTCTGAGGAAGAGATTGCCACTTTCAATAAGTGGCAAGATGATGCATCTGTGGCTCAATGCATCATGCTCGCATCCATGAATAACGAGCTTCAGCGTCAGCACGAAAAAATAGATGCTCCTGCTATGCTGCTTCACCTCAAGGAGTTGTATGGTGAACAGAGTAGGACTGCTAGATATGAGATATCTAAGGAGCTTTTCCTTTCTCGGATGACCGAGGGCACTGCCGTCGAGACTCATGTTCTGAAGGTAATCAATTTGATTGAACGCCTTGGACAGCTTGGGTTCGTCATGGATGGGGAGTTGAGTCAAGACTTGGTCTTGCAGTCACTCCCTGAGACCTTCTCGCAGTTTGTGGTTAATTTTCACATGAATAAGCTAGATGTCAGCTTACCTGAGCTGCTTAACATGCTGAAAACTGCAGAAGGTCACTTCTCATCCAAGAAGAACCATGTCTTGATGGTGGATTCTTCCAATAAAAGGAAGAGGCCCAAGGTGTCTTCTGAAAACAAGAAATCTAAGAAGGCTAAGGGAAAAGGGAAAGAAAAGGAGCAAAAGAAACCTAAACCAGCTAAAGGAATGTTCTTTCATTGCAATGAGCCGGGACATTGGAAGAGGAACTGCAAGAAGTTTCTAGCAGAGAAGAAGCTTGGAGAAGCTTCGACTTCCAATCAAGGTTTGTTTATGATTGAAATTAATTTTTCTGAAAGTCATAATTCTACTTGGGTATTGGATACCGGCTGTGGTTCTCACATATGTAATACTGTGCAGGAACTGGTCAGAAGTAGAAAGCTGAACAACGATGAGGTGATCCTACGAGTGGGAAATGGAGCAAAAGTTGCTGCATTAGCTGTAGGAACTTATTGTTTAGCAATGCCTTCGGGCAAATCCATTTATCTTAATAATTGTTATTATGTTCCGAATATTATTAAAAACATTATTTCAATTTTTGTATTGGATATGGAAGGTTTTGACGTTATTATAAAGAATAATGGTTGTTCTATTTATAAAGACGATGTTTTATATGGTATTGGAAATTTGCGAAATGGACTTTATACACTTGACTTACAAGAAAATATATTTCAAATTGAATAAATTAAGAAAAGGAAAAGAGATGATATTAATTATACCTATATGTGGCACTGTAGACTCGGTCATATCAATGAAACAAGATTATCCAAGTTGCATAAAGATGGGCTCCTCGAGCTATCTGATTATGAATCATATCCAACTTGTGAATCTTGTCTCATGGGTAAAATGACTAAATCTCCTTTTAGTGGAAAAGGAGAGAGAGTTACAGAGTTGTTGTCATTGATTCACACAGACGTTTGTGGACCTATGACAACAATTGCACGGGGTGGGTATTCTTATTTTATTACTTTCACTGATGATCACTTAAGATTTGGATATGTGTATTTAATGAAATACAAATCAGAATCATTTGAAAAGTTCAAAGAGTTCAGAAGTGAAGTAGAGAAACAAACGGGCAAGAGTATTAAGATACTTCGATCAGATCGAGGTGGAGAATACTTAAGCAGTGAGTTTCTCAATTGTCTCAGAGAAAATGGTATAATCTCACAATGGACTCCTCCAGGTACACCACAGTTAAATGGAGTATCTGAAAGGAGAAATCGAACACTGTTGGACATGGTTCGATCCATGATGAGTTTTACCGACCTTCCAATTTCCTTCTGGGGATATGCCCTAGAAACGGCTGCATACCTACTTAACAAGGTACCTACCAAATCCGCCCCAAAGACTCCATATGAGATGTGGAAAGGGAGGAAACCAAATCTTAAGCATGTTAAGACTTGGGGTTGTCCAGCTTATGTCAAAAAGTTTGAAAATGATAAGCTACAGACTAAATCCGATAAGTGTAGATTTGTGGGATACCCTAAAGAAATCGTAGGGTATTATTTCTATCATCCAACTGATCAAAAGGTGTTTGTTGCGAAACATGCTACCTTCTTGGAGAAAGAGTTTATCCATGAAGGGGTCAGTGGGAGTAAGATATATCTTGAAGAAGTTCAAGAACCACAAGTTACCACGGACCAATGTCAGGTACCTAACCAAGTAGAAGAACCTACTGTACCACACCCTGTTCGTAAATCTGGAAGAGTACCGAAGATACCTGAGAGGTATGGATTCGTTATAGAGGATGACGATGAGGTACACATCATGAACGATGATGATCCATTTAATTACGAACAGGCTATGAGTAATAAAGACTCAGGGAAATGGCTTGAAGCCATGAAATCTGAAATGGACTCCATGTATGAAAACAAAGTATGGTCTTTGGTTTCACCACCTGAAGGTATTAAACCTATTGGGTGTAAATGGGTTTTTAAGAAAAAGACTGGAGCAGACGGAAAGGTAGAGACCTATAAGGCCCAACTGGTTGCAAAAGGTTTCAAACAAAGACAAGGAGTTGACTATGATGAAACCTTCTCACCAGTAGCCATGCTCAAGTCCATTCAGATTTTGCTTGCGATTGCAGCTTACAACGACTATGAGATCTGGAAGATGGACGTGAAAACGGCCTTCCTCAATGGAAAACTTGAGGAGGATGTGTATATGACACAGCCAGAGGGATTTATTTCAAAAGTTGGAACAAATCAAGTCTGTAAGCTACAACGATCCATTTATGGGTTGAAGCAAGCTTCTCGTAGATGGAACATTCGTTTTGATGAGACAATCAAAGAGTTTGATTTTATCAAAAACGAGGATGAACCATGTGTATACAAGAAGGTTAGTGGGAGCGCAGTATCATTCCTTGTATTATATGTTGATGATATATTACTGATAGGGAATGACATTCCTATGTTACAATCCATTAAAATCTGGTTATCTAAAAACTTCTCCATGAAGGACTTGGGTGAAGCATCCTATATTTTGGGGATAAAGATCTATAGAGATAGATCTACAAGGATGCTCGGCTTATCCCAAGGAACGTACATTGATACGATGCTAAAGAGGTTTAGCATGGAAGATTCCAAAAGAGGTCTCATGCCGATGAGCCATGGAATAAATCTCTCCAAGAAACAGGCCCCAAAGACACCTGAGGAGAGAGACCGTATGAGTAAGATCCCTTATGCTTCTGCAATAGGATCTATCATGTACGGTATGATATGTACTAGACCAGATGTTGCTCACGCACTTAGTGTAACAAGCAGATAACAGTCGAATCCAGGAGAAGAGCACTGGAAGGCAGTGAAAAATATCCTAAAGTACTTGAGAAGGACTAAAGATATTTTTCTTGTCTACGGTGGGTCTGAATTAAAACTCGAGGGATTCACGGACTCAAGTTTTCAAACAGACCAAGATGACAGTAAATCTGTTTCAGGGTATGTGTTTACCTTGAACGGAGGTGCAGTGAGTTAGAAGAGTTCCAAGCAGCAAACGGTTGCTGATTCAGTGACAGAGGCAGAGTATATAGCTGCAAGTGAAGCTGCAAAGGAAGCTATTTGGATGAAGAAGTTCATAACTGAACTTGGTGTGGTTCCTAGCATTGGAGAAGCAGTTCCCGTATACTGTGACAACACTGGAGCGGTTGCACAGGCTAAGTAACCCAGGTCTCATCAGAAATCTAAACACGTGTTGCGGCGATTTCACTTGATCAGGGAGATCATTGAAAGAGGAGACGTCACCTTGGAGCGTGTAGACTCTCAAGACAACATTGCAGATCCATTTACTAAAGCTTTAACACAACAGCAGTTTGATCGTCACTTAGAGAAGATGGGTATGAGATACCATGGCGATTGGCTTTAGTGCAAGTGGGAGATTGATAGTAGTGTGCATACAAGCCAATCATGTATGATGACAAAGCACATACTTTGTAAACAATCTTATTTATTTATTAATAAAATATTCATTTAAGGCATATAATTATCTACATGGTGCTGTTTTTATAATATGTAAATAACCCATAGTTTTAAGCAATGCTTTTAGAATCATGATGAGATCATGATAATGAGATCTAAATTCTTAGAAAGCTTAAAAACTAAAATAGTTCCCAATTGTGGGATTACTAAAATGGGGATTAGTAAATCCGGATAGATTGGTACATATGTTGCTTGCTCATTGGATGAGGATGACTGATCTCATGGTCATTTGTGTGGAGACACTAAAGCAAGTATGTAGGTGCTTATTGGAGAATAAGTTCACTGAACGTGACTCGCTATGGAATACCTAATGGAGTTTTACTCGCCTAGTCAATAGGAATTCCTAATGTGATAGTAGTACATGTGATCCTTGGACTTGAGATCATCATAGTATATTGTATGTAACAAATTATACTTTGACTAATTCCTTAAGGCCTTTTAAGGCATATATAGGGTATGCTTGGGTATAATGAGTTACATATGGAGATAATGAATGATCAATAAAGAATCTACCACCTATAGTAAAAGAGGAGATATGTCCTATGTGATTCGTTAAATGACAACCCAGGAATCCTTGGCCAAGGTAGAATGAAATTAGAAAGAGGTTTCTAATTTGCATTATTTGGAGTTGTGCATTTTCTAATCGAAATACATATGATTAAATAAATTAAGACTTGACAGTAAATCCACGTCTTATATTTAATTGGGACATTGTATGGTGGAAGGATTGAAATGTACGGTAACTATTAACTCACAGGTTCTTTTATGATTAATGTTGAAATCTATATTATCTGGAAAGTCGTTGATCGCTAGGGAGGCTTATCCCTATTGTAGAATAAATGTTATTTATTTAAATAGATTATTAGTTTAATTTATTTATTTAAATAAGATTAGAATTGTTCTAATTGATTTATTCACAACCGGTTTAATATGGAGAACCTAAAGGGCCACACCATAAAAGGAAGAAGAATTATTTAAGAAGAAAATGGCATGATAGTAATAATGCATTAAGTATAATTAATTTAATCTATGATGATAGAATAAATTAAATAGCTTAATGTTTATTATTTAATATTTTAGAAATATTAAATATAAATTAATAAGAGGAGTCTTATTATTATTATTATTATTTTAATTCTAAAGGAGTTTAGGAATTAATACAATATCAGTACTCTCTCTCAATCCTAATAAAGATTAGGATATAAATTAATTAAAAGTATTTAATTAATTAATTAAAATAAACCCTATTCTAATTGGATTAGGAGGGTTAACCTAATATCTATATAAGAGAGTCTTATATCAGAAATAAGGGACGTGAATTTTTCAAGAGTTGGGAGTACACATATTCTATAGAGATAGAAACAAGGGTTAAGCCAATAACCCATCTTACTGAGTTCTTCATCTTCCTTGGTGGATCACCGTTAGAGGCCAAACTTTTGGGTGGCTGACATTGATCAAGGGAAGGAGCCACTACAGAGGAATTAAAGGAATCAAAGGAGTAGAACTTGTACCCGAGGAAGCTTGGATCTTCAAAGGTATAATTCTGTTGTTCTCCTTCCTCATTCACTGATAATTGATGTATAAGAATGATCATGGTAATGGGTTTGTATAAATTTTTGAAAACCTAGTTTTTACGCTTCCGCCCTATTTATGTGATTTGATTGCATGATTGCATTACGTACAAACCCAACAAATACCTCGTGTCAAGTAACCTTGGTTTCAAGACATCAAGGAATATCTCCGTGATGGATCCACGCCCGCTGGTGCAAGCCAATCAGAGCGGAAATGGATTCTCAGAATGGCCATGAAATTCTATCTAAGTGGAGATGCACTCTATAAAAGGGATGCTGGAATAGGCTTGTTAAGATGCCTCGACAAGGAGTAAGCCCAAAGACTAATGAATGAAATCCATGGCGGAGTCTGTGGTCCACACATGAGCGGCCATCTGCTGGCCAAAAAGATAATCAGAACAGGACATTACTGGATCTCGCTCAAAGTTGATTGCGACGATCACGTCAAGAGATGCTTTCAATGCCAAACACATGGAAATGCCATCCACGCTCCTCCAAATGAGCTGCACAACATGAGTGCACTATGGCCTTTTTCTATATGGGGAATGGAAGTAATAGGTCCAGTCGAACCCAAAGCCAGCAACGGTCATCGGTTCATCTTCACCATGATCGACTACTTCACCAAATGGATTGAAGCAGCCTATTTTCCTAAAGTCACAAAAGAGGTCATCATCAGTTTCATCAGAAACAATGTCGTCTGTCTATATGGACAACCGGAGGTGATCGTATCAGACAACGCCAAAAACCTAAACAATCAAATGATGGTAGAACTGTGCGACAAGTTCCACATCAAACATCTCAACTCCGTCATCTATCGGCCCAAGATGAACGGTGCTGTTGAAGCGGCCAACAAAAACATCAAGAAGATCATGCAGAAAATGTCCGCCAATCACAAGGACTGGCCTGACCTGCTACCTCTCACCCTATTAGCCTACAGGACGTCAATGCGTACCTCTACTGGGGCTATCCCCTATTCACTGGTCTATGGCATGGAAGCAGTCCTCCCCATAGAAGTAGAGATGGAGTCTTTACGAGTGTTAATAGATGCTCAGATGGACGAAGATCAATGGTTGCAAGACCGATATCATCAACTGTCCCTAATAGACGAAAAAGGGCCACAACCATTTTCCATGGACGGTTATACCAGCAAAGGATCGCCATGTCCTACAACAATAAAGTCCGAATCCGGCAATTCAAAGAAATGATTTGGTGCTAAAGAAAATCCTGGCTAATCAGGATGAAGCCAAAGAAAAATTTGCCCCAAACTGGGAAGGCCCTTTTATTGTCAAGGAAGTGCTGACAGGGGGAGCCATCAGGCTACAAGAAATGGATGGGAACGAATTTCCCCAACTCATTAATTCAGACACCGTAAAAAAGTACTACGTCTGAAGCACATGCATACCCGCATCTGGGTCCTATAAATCGAATCAGGTTCGGCTTTTCACTAGAGAAGCATGAACTATGAATAACCTGATCTCCCTCAACCCAGGAGTATGTAGGCAACCATCTATGGTGCGGTCAAACCAAGCAAAAATCCAAAGAACTTGCAAATCCCAGCATCAAATTCCAAAGCTCATCACACCAAATTCAAACCCCAGATAAACTCTTTGCAAACCTCTTCAACCAGAACTATGCATGACCTGATCTCCTTCAACCCGGGAGTATGTAGGCAGCCCTCTACGGCGCAGTTTGACCTTTAAGAAAAAAATAAAAAAATAGAAGACCAGTTCCAAGACACCGAAGACAAATAAAATCTAAATATTATCAAGCTGTCTGGTTACCAGACCCATTTGAGGAACTCCCTTGACACCTCAACTATCAGTCCATCAAGGAGAAGCTCAAAGTGAATCAACAACTGCGAGTCATGACGGAAGTGGTAATCATTCAGCGATGATAGTACATATTTAAGCAGGGAAGTATCTCAAAAATATATTTCTCTGATATATAAACTGCTTTATATATATAGTGCCTTGTACATGACAAAAATGGCTGATCTAGTCTGTGCAGGAAAAATAAAGCTAGTCTATGGACCCAAGGACAAGTGGGTCAGCAATGCCAGCATGGCATCTCTCTCTGAGGATGGAGGAGCATCTGTAAGAGTAGTCCACTCAGCCTCCATACGGCTCAAAAAATCCACAGTCATCTGCAAGGTGGCACTGTGGTTATCAATGTAAGCACTCATCTCGGTAACCAAACTATGGGTGTAAGATCGGAGAGCAGTACTATCAGCAATGTGGAAATCACGAGAAGCTATAGCCTCATCCCTCTCTGCAAAAGCTGCATCCCGAGAAATCAAAGTCTCCTCAATCTCAACATATGCTGCATCTCTGGCTGAGCGAACCTCGTCTCGCTCCACAATGGCAGTATCTAAAGCAGAGCGAAGCTCCTCCCGCTCAATCAATCCAGTATCCAAAGCGGTCCTGAGACCATCCCTCTCAGCAAAAGCTAAATCTCTGCCAGACAGGGCAGCCAATAGCTGCGCTCTAGCTGAATCTCTCTCAAAGGTCATCCTGAATAGAGAATCTGATAAAGTTGGATATGTCCCTGTGGGAATAACCGGGGGATCACTAATCAAAGCTACCGCTAAATCTGCGAACAGCTCATCCTCAGTAGGAGAATCGGGATCCTCCATGGGTTCCTCCTCGTCAGAATCTGCAAGCGGAGGTAAATGAAGCTCTGCTACTGCGACTGCAATATCTACCTCCAACCATGCAGAATACTCCGGAGAACGACCCTGGATGTCTACTGGAGAACTCAGCCCTCTCCCTGTGAGTCCAATACTCATAGACTCTAATCAAGTCGGCCGGTGACATCGATGAGGCCGACATCCTCTGATCAGCAGAATCCTCAAAATGGTGTATACTCTGCCACTGATCAAACTGCTCCATAACTGCCAAGGGATGATAAGTAGTCACACCCCTCAATCCTGCCAAAGGCAAATAATCCATGCTAGATACATGAGTAATAAAGCTGAACGGGGTCGCCATCCCTGAGCATAACAAAACTGTGAACGGATGCTCAATATCCGACCAAAATGCTAACCAGGACTCTGAGTCGACGCAATCAAGCGGACGAAAGGAGTAAACTGAGGATATCTCGTGGCTAAAACAATAAGAATGAGGTCTAAATGATCCAATCGGTCGTATGTGTGACATCAACCACATATACAGCATGACCGAGCTACCCCGAAAAAACCCCGTTGGATGGGTACTGCAATAGGTGAGCGACCTCAGAGTCTCCGCCAAGATCATAGGGATAATGGTACTCCCCTACCTAAGGGCTCTGACTACGACAACCAATCCCACATCAAGGTGAGCTAAACACAATGGCATGTAAACATACGCCACGATGCACATCAGCAACATATCTATCCTGGCTGTCTGCCAATCCTCTGCAAAAATGACTAAATCTCCGACGTGACGGTCGTAGCTATCAAGCTCACCATAGCGCTCTATCAAGAAGTCAAGGGAGATCACATGCCCTGAAACGATCTTATCCATGACTATGCTCTGTCGAAGACCAGACAGCCGAGTAAACGGTCTCCGCATATCACTGATAGCCGTTCGAGCACACGGCAACTCTAAATCCAAGCCAGTAAATCTCTGGTACTCCTCCAGAGTAGGCGAAAGCTCACACTGCCCAATGCGGAATACCTGTCTCTCCGGTACCCATAAGGGTAGGGCGCTATCAATAAAGCCGTCTGGAACCCTGAAATCTACAAGGGCCATCGAATGCCCCAGCATCTGGTCAACTATCCCCCTAGCTGGAAAGTGCAGACTATCATACCATGACCGCAACGATGCCGCCACCTCTGACAGTGGCGAATGCTCTAAATGGCTAACTGCAGATGTCGTCATCTGTAGCACCGTATCACAAGACCGTCCAGAGGTTAAGTTAAATTGCAACTGTCTGAATGCATACACATGATACATGTATGATGACAATGATATAAATATGATGCAGCAGATAAAGATGACAAAAATATCTACAAGAAGCTATTTACTGCATACATCATCCCTATATCCTGGTACAAAGTGAAAGGAAGAATACAGGGAAAAGGGGCACCACCACCCAGCTAATATAGTGGTATATCAAAATGATGGCACAACGCTGAATAGCCAAAATAGTGGCTGACCAAAAATATAGCTGCCATAGCTATCACAGGAAGTCAAAGTCCTCAGTATCAAACCGAACGACCTACTCCAGATCCTCTGTCTGCACAAAGTTGCTGGGATCAGGCATATCTGGGCGGTATAAGGGAGGATCTGCCCCTGTATAACTGCTACTGAATGGACCTGAAGAGGGGCCTGCTCCAGAGCTGGATGGGTCAAATGAAGATGCCTTTGATGGATCTCGGCCAAGGTACCTGATAAAGAAACGAGCCTGGTCCAACTCCCTGGTCAGATGTGCTATCTAGTCTGCATGAGTAGGCTCTCTAATACAAGCTATCCAGTCTGTCATCATCACGGACCCCGGCACCATATCTGCCATAAAATGGGTGGCACGAGTCTGAGCCCCGATAGTGCGAGAACTCCACCAACTGTAAAAGGCAGCCTGGCTGTATGGGCCCTTTGATAGATCAAAGCCGTCTATACCCTCCAAAGGGATGTCTGTTAAAGGCACGGATAATGGCCAATGATGCCAAGTAGGAGGAACAATGGGAATATGGATCTCCCCTGTAACGCTCTGAATGGCACGCTCTCCAAGATAGAGCTCCCAGCATCCCTCCGTCAACATAGGGACTCTGCGGGTCGATAAATAAAACTCCCGACCAGTGGGGAAACCTCCATCAAATCCGACGATCAAGTGCTCGGATGTGTACGACATCCAGGTGATCAAGCCCGCCGTCAAAAGCTCCAACTGCAGACGGGAATGAGTGAATCCCTCAGCAACAGGGACCTCCATCATGATGCCATCTCCGTCCACGTGGATAGGTCTCCAGACCTAATGCTGAAACGGGCCGTAGGCAAGGAAGCCTCTCAAATGCCCAAAGCTATCCATGCAAATATCAAAAGTCCTCAGTGACCAAGACTGCCAAAAATAAGTGTTGAAATCAAAAAGGTATAGAAAGATGTACTCACCAGCAAAAACTGATGGAATCCTAACCAAGCCTCCGTCACACCCTCCGAAAGCAGGCGTATGCCCCGGAGAAAATAGGCAAAGGTATAGGAGCCCCAATCAAAGTCACTGAGGCGCTCTACATGCTGAGTGGCGCTGATGAAAGCAAAGGACACCATCGACGAGTTGTCCGCCATGAAACAACCCCTGATGATCGACAAAAATAATCGCCTCAGAATGCGATCTCTAGCTCTCCGATCATCAGGCGGAGACAATTGTAAAGTCCCATCCTGGGCATCTATACTCAAGGGACCAAATCAGACTGCCCGACCCTTAAATGCCGACTGAGGGACTCCCAATAGGGATCTAACTACGGTGGGCGAAATATCAGACACGACAGGC
Organism: Panax stipuleanatus; assembly: GCA_020205555.1. Classification (NCBI taxonomy): domain Eukaryota; kingdom Viridiplantae; phylum Streptophyta; class Magnoliopsida; order Apiales; family Araliaceae; genus Panax; species Panax stipuleanatus. The sequence continues at coordinate 71,807,582 of CM035120.1, read as the reverse complement.
ACTGTCTCGCCCTCAAACTCAATGTTGGTGATAAATCTCCAGTCCATAGGAGTCATTATCACCTCGCAATCAAGCAGATGAAGGGACTGAGTCTGGGGAAACCAGCGCTCAGACAAAGCCCTCATATACCCCCAAGGGCAATGACGGGGCAGGATCGAGAAGAAGGCCTGAAATCCCTAGCCAACCATGATCTCTTGTAATCCTCGTGCAGAGTCTGATAGAGGGAGTGCACACTAAACCAGTTCCCTCGAGGCTGTGTCAAGCCAGGGACCTGCATAAAAAATCAACCCATGTCAAAAACCTGTGCCCCGAGATTGGGCAGAAGATGGGAAAAGAATATAGAGGGAATAAAGACTTCAAGTCACCTTATTGGCCTGAAGATATCTTGAAGGATGGCAACTCAAGTCGCCCAGCAACTCCTGTGTCTGCACAGCAATGCCCCGGACCTCCGCACGTGGAACCTGAGCTGGAACAGGAGCAACAAAAGCAGCCTCCTCGTCATCAATGTCAATGGGCTGCTCGTCTTGGGCTGGACATATCCTACTCTCTACCAATCTGCGAGGCGTCATAGCTGGACGGGCCTGTGGGACGGCAGAAGCCCTCCTCCGTCTAACGCCTGATGAAACCCCGATAAAGCTACCGGGTCTATCGCGGTCCATTGCATACACCAGTACTCGAAATCACCTTAGATAGGGTGTGGTAAGCCTAAAACCTGTGGCTTATTAATCAATCAATCCAGCATACATATCTAAATCCTAAAACATTCATGGGTCCATCAAAAATACCCTGTACAGTCAAAACTGCATGTTTTCAAAATCCCATAAGCTAAAAACTTGCATTGGGTTAGTAAAAAACTCCCCACAGAAGCAAAAATGCATGCTTTTCAAAACCTAATATTTTGGAAATTTTTTGCCAGAGTCTCCTTTGCAAAATGGACTGTCCACATGTACACAGGTATGCTTAGGTGGCCATTCAGTAGCACACCTATCCAAAAAAAAATAGAAATAGTTCATATACATCCAAATCAATCAAAATCCAGCCTCACATGGTCTCCGAAATACCATAGGCATTTTTAGTTGAAAGCCCAGGCTCACTAAGCCTCAAAAAGGATAACTAAACTGATCAAAAAATGAAAAAATTGACTGTCTCAGAACCTGAATTTTCTTACATCCAAACGAGCATTACAGTAAGATATACATACGTATGTAGATAGAAAATTTTTCACAGGTCATATAGACATACATTTTTCATACATTGCATTTGAAAGCACCCTAGGTGGTTCGCATGCTTTTAAAGGTCAAAAACTATAAAAGAAGGATGGAAAAAGTTACCTGGGCCACGCTGAACGCGTAGGAACTGACGGATTCAGAATCTGACTGCCAGAACTCCGTAGATCTAAAAAAGAAGATCGAAAATCCTTTCGCTGCTCAAACGGGAAACTTGTAAAATGAAAAATTCCGCAGCACATTAAGTAGCCCAGGAAGCCGTACCTCCACCTGTAGCAGCCCAGGTGGGTCCCACCTGTCCTGGGCCCGATTTGGTTCGAGTCAAAACGGAGTTTAAACGGGTCGCCGAATCAAATCTGAAGAGAAATCGCTACGCGATTGAGCGGTTTGTCCTGAAATCTTGCGTTCAAGCATTGCAATCCTGACGAAGAGGGAAACTCTATAGAGACCCTTAACATTCATCCAGGATCCATGTCCGAGGATCAACATATCAAATTGCAAAAGAACTGCTCAAAAATTGCGCAAAACTGCCAAAAACTGTATCGCAGCGAAGTTCGGGTTCTGACCAAAATAGTTTCAGCCGTTGGCTCAGTCCCAGCGAAGTTCGAGTTCCGACCGAAGCAGTTTCAGCAGTTGGCTCAGCCCTAGCGAAGTTCTGGTTCCGACCAAAGTAGTTTCAGCCGTTGGCTCAGCCCCAGCGAAGTTCGGGTTTCGACTGAAATAGTTTCAGCCGTTGGCTCAGCCCCAACGAAGTTTGGGTTCCGACCAAAGAAGTTTTAGCCGTTGGTTCAGCCCCAGCGAAATTTGGGTTCCGACCGAAGCAGTTTTAGTCGTTGGCTCATCCCCAGCAAAGTTCGGGTTCCGACCGAAGCAGTTTCAGCCGTTGGCTCAGCCCCAACGAAGTTCGGGTACTGACCGAAGCAGTCTCAGCCATTGGTTCCAGTCCAACGAAGCATCGGGTACTGACCGGTGATAATTCAGCCGTTGGTTCCATTCCAGCGAAGCATCGGGTACTGACCGGTGACAACTCAGCCATTGGCTCAGCCCCAGCGAAGCATCGGGTACTGACCGGTGATAACTCAGCCGTTGGTTCTAGTCCAGCGAAGCATCGGGTACTGACCAATGACAACTCAGTCGTTGGTGCAACCACAGCGAAGTTCGGGTGTCGACCGAAGTCAATTTCAACCTTCAGACTAGTCCCATGAGATGTCAGGAGACGATCTATGGTTGAGAGTCATATAATAATCCATCTTCACAAAGGACAGATGATGGGATCTGTTATACACATCCTCAAAGAAGATCATTGAGGTAGTATCAATCCTAGCCACTTACTCAATACCTACAAATGTATCGCAGAGGACGTCATCCCCAGCAGATCAAGATGGGAAAATCTGTGATAGCTCACCCCCTCAGAATCTACAAAGCTATTGCAGAGGACGTCATCCCCAGCAGATCAAGACGGGAAAATCTATGATAAATCATCTTCAACAAACTCATCAGAGTCAAACAAATTATCGTGAATGATGCCATCCACCGCCGAGAATGACAAAACTGGCTCGCGATAACTTCCTAATACCATCAATGGCTATACCGGATAGCGTCATCCCTAGCAAAGTGATAACGTACACAGCTAAAAGTAGCCCCATTCTACTCCAAGACGCCCAGTTTCAAAATGGCTCTGGCACTCTTTATTTCCAGTGTCTACTAATCTTTATCCTGTCCATTCCACCACGTTACATGGACATGATAAAGAGGGGCATCTGTAGACACTCAAAATTTTTGTTTCCCCAATACTAACACGGCAGAAGGGAAAAATCGTTAATCAATCCAAATTCGGCCATCGACTGTCGGTTCCTTTAACCTAAATCTGATTCCCAATATCGGTAATCAAGCTCCGACAGTCAATCGGACCATCAATCAAGTTTCGATAGTCCATCGGAACATCAATCAAGTTCCGACAGTCAATCGGACCATCAATCAAGCTCTGACAGTCAATCGAACCATCAATCAAGTTTTGACAGTCAATCGGACCATCAATCAAGCTCCTACAGTCAATCGGACCATCAATCAAGTTTTGACAGTCAATCGAACCATTAATCAAATTTCGACAGTCAATCGGATCATTAATCAAGCTCCGACAGTCAATCGGATCATCAAGCTCAACCCCGGTCTCAACCCAGGAAGTCAAAATCAACCCTCGGTCTCAACCCGGGAAGTCAATTCAACCCCTGCAGCAACCCGGGAGGTACCAATCAACCCCGACCTTAATATCGGGCAGTAAAGTCAACCCTGGTCTCATTCCGAGAAGTCAAGGCAACCTCAACATCAAACGAGGACATGTCAAGCCATCTCCGGTCTCAATTCGGGAAACACAGTTCATCCCCGGCAGCAACCCGGGAAGTCAAACTCAACCCCGGTCTTAACTCGGAAAGTGCAGGTCATCCCCGATCTCAACCCGTGACGTTATGTCAACTTCAGACATCAACCTGAAGTATCACAACAACTCCAGAGCAAAACCTGGAATGACCACGTCAGCCTCAGAGACAACCCTGAGGTAAAAAGACTCGACTGGGATTCAAGTCTTGGAATCAGCTCCCGAAAGTCAACTAGCGACCATGCCGACACTATAGGTAGCCCCGGGAGGGGTACAACGGTCATTTCATCAACTCTCAACCGACTTGGTCAAACTCAAGCCAAATTGATGCAGCCAAAGTTAGAATAAACCCTAACGACGATCCCGAGTGGCAACTACGCAAGACAGCTCAACGGATAAACTGCGGGGAATCGAAGACCTGGTTATGAACCCATCTTCCTAGACCCAAAAAATGTTTTTTTTCATGTCATTGCGACACTCTCGGCGAGAGCTTTCTGGAAAGGTATCGCAAGCCTCAAACGGACGCTCCGATCAAAAGTTAGAAAGTTTCTAACCGGACATCGCATTGCTTGGAGTGCACGTACTTCGAGATGACCAAGCCGGACACGTGGGCCCCACCTAAGGGAGCCATAGCTTTCCCTGTGGCTGCCGCAGGTAGAGTGGAAGCTCCTTAGCCTATAAATAAACGTGCCCCCCCCGTTCATTTAGAGAGAATTCGAAAACGCAGCGAAGCCCTGTCAGTTTGATTTTTTGACTTTTACACCTCTTCCAAACCCAAATATTTTCACTCCAACACGTAGATATACCCATATACTACCACATATCAAAAAACCACCGGTAGATTTGGACGTTTAAAGCCTACAATTTGGCAAAAAGCCCGTAGTGCAGCCCATTATAAGTATTTTTACGATCAGCAAGTTAATACTACTACTTTGCACTGTTTTACACACGCACATCATGTTTTATCTTCTAAATATGCCTGGAACTTAGTTCCGTGGCTGTTTTTGTCAAAATTTAATATATTTTTGTACATAAACTCCGTTTTCAACATTTCTATAACTCGGATTGACGATCCGTCAGCTCCAGCAGCTTCAATGCACTAGCACGCACATTCTAGCAACTTCGTCGGACTGGGTTATCTTCCCTATTCGGGTTTGGCCCTCTTTTGTATATATTTAACTGTAAATGTACTAATATTTCAATTCTGTCAAGCCCGGTTGTCAAATCCGTGGTAGTTTTCCGCTTATATATATATTTACGCATATATAAGCGACATTCACCATCACTGGTATTCATATCAGTCCTGGTTGACTACATTTTTGTCAATATATATATATATATATGTATATATATATATATATATATATATATATATATATATATATTTTCAGTCGGCCTGGACTATTTCGTGGCTATTTTACTGCTTTTGCACATTTCCCCATACTGGGTGCTCTCCCCAGTCACTAGGTGACTACTTTTCTGTCAATTTCAATTATAGTACGGGCACCGGCGTGAAAACCCATTTTCCTTTTTACTTCTTTCATATATATATATATATATATATTTCATTTCTGTCACAGCCTGGATCATTTCATGGCTATTTATAGTTTTTTATAAATATATATATATATATATATTTCAATTCCAGTCCGGGCTTGCGAGTGAAAATCCATTGCCCTTTTACAGCTTTTATATATATATATATATAACTATATATATTGCTTAATTCAATTTATTCAACTACTGCATTTAACATTCATTTGTATATGAATTTGCACTGACATATCTGTGGGCGAACTAGATTTATCCAAATCTCGCCAATTCTAGCTTTCAACAGTTCAAACAGGTCCCGACAGAACCTGGAAGCTATAATGGATGAGATTTCTTTAAATCTAGTTATTTTTATAGTTTCAGCTTCAAAAGCAACCTCGCGTCCCTTAAATCGCTATCTAGTGGGAACGAGACGCTTCGGCCGTGCGGACCGGGATTTACTGAATGAATCCCTAGTTCTGGCTATCTTGGGATATTAATCTGTTTCTCTACAAATTCGAACTGTGCAGGTTTTCTAGCCATTCATATGTGAGCCTAGAAATCGTGGGATTCATGATAAAACTGATCAGAATTTGATTCCCACGATGGACAAACTACGATTTACAGATGTTCCCTGCCAGTTTTTTCTATAAAATGTATATGCATAGACCTTAAAACGGTTATCCGGATTTAAGGTCTCAACATAGTGAAAATATAGATTGTTGTGTCAGCATCCCTCCGATGGTTTTCATACCTATGAGGAGATCGGCACTTTGTATTTTTGTGGTCGAGGATGCTTCGCAGCCTGACAAATCACCAGTTACATGCAGCCTTAAGGCTATAAAGATAAAATTGAGAGTAGCGATATGCTTCAATACCTATGTCAGCGTAAGGGTTTGATAAAACCAGCTTTCAAAACATCACTGTCAATTCAATTCAAAAGCTTTTGCAAATCAAATTAAATATTGCTTTTTGCAAATCAAATCAAAGATTGATTTTCAAATCAAATCAAACCCTTCGTATATAGGCTTAACGAAGCCTGTCAAAGCTTTCAATCAATCAAAAGGCCCAATTTCCAAACAGCATTCACTCGCGTATTCCAGTTTTAAGGAAAATATTAAAAAAATTATGGTACCGTGTTTACACGGGAGTTGTGGGGTGCCTAAGACCTTCCCCAAACTTAACCAAGCCCCCGAACTCAAAACTTCGATTTCAAAGATCAAGTTTCGACAGTGTCCAGCAATTGGGCCTATTTTCAAATCAAATTCGGTTGAGTTGGTACAACTATTTTCAAAACTACCAACTGACGACTCTATTTAAATCAAATGGTCGACATATACACATGTTGGCCTCTTTCCTAAAAAACCCCTTCAAAACCATTTTTTTTGCAATAAAAAGAATAAGGGTAGAGATAACTTAGGAAGATTGATTTGAGGAAAACCGGGTTATAAATCGACCCGCGGTATTTCTTAAATTTTCCAACGTCGACAGAGTGCACCCCCAGCTCATTTTCAAGTTAGAAATCGTTCTAGAGCCTTGCCCGTTTCGTTTTTCGACCAAACTTTTGTCTTCCAAACCCAAATTTGTTCACTCTAACTCGTATATATACCCACATACTACCACATATCAGAAATTAGCCGATAGAAATGGACGTTTAAAGCCTACGTTTTGGAAAAAAGCCCATGTAGCAGTCCATTGTGAGTATTTTTATGATCAGCAAGTTCATATTACTTCATTACGCTGTTTTACATTTGCATATCAAGTTTTGTTTTCTAAATATGCCCGGAACTCAGTTCCGTGGCTGTTTTTGTTAACTTTTAGTACATTTTAGTACCTAAACGCATTATTTGGCATTTCTACAACGTTGATTAACGATCCGTCGCTTCTAACAGCTTTCATATACTTGCATCTTCGTACTGCACAACTTCGCCAGACTGGGTTATCTTCTTAGTCTGGGTTTATCTTTTTTTGTATATATTTAACTGTATATATACTAACTTTTCAATTCTGTCAAGCCCGGATGTCAAAGCTGCGGTAGTTTATTGCTTTTATATATATTTATGCATATACAAGCAACATTTACCACACTGGTTATCTTCCCAGTCTTAGTTGACTACTTTTCTGTCTATATATATATATATTTACATTTCAGTTCGGCCTAGATCATTCTGTGACTTTTTTACTATTTATATACATATGCAATCTTCACCACACTAGTTATCTTCCCAGTCTTGGTTGACTACTTTTTTATATATTTCAATTCGAGTCCGGGCACAGGCGTGAAAACCCATCGCCCTTTTTACAATGTTTATGTATATATTTCATTTCTGTACTGCCTGGATCATTCCGTGGCTTTTACAGTCTTATATATATATATATATATATATATTATATACTTCAATTTCAGTTCGGACACATGCGTGAAAACTCATCGCCCTTTTTAGTGTTTTTTCTATATATATATATTTTAATTCTGTTCAGCCTGGATCATTCCGTGGCTTTTATACAGCTTATATATATATATATATATATATATATATATTTCAATTCCAGTTCGGGCACTTGCGTGATAACCCATCGCCCTTTACAGCTTTTGTATATATATATATATTGTTTACTTATTTTTATTAAATGGTTGCTTTAAATATTCATTTGAATATGAATCGGCACTGACATTCTTGCGGGCGAACTAGATTTATTTAAATCTCGCCAACTCTAGCTTTTAAACGGTTCAAAATAGGTACAGACAGAACCGGGAAGCTAGAATGGCTGATATTTATTTAAATCTAACATTTTTCTAGTTTAAGTTACAAAAGCAACCTCGCGGCTCTTAGATCGCTATCTAGTGGGAACGAGACGCTTCGGCCATGTGCGAACCAAGATTTACTGAATGAATCCTTGGTTCTGGCGTTATTTGAATATATTTTTGTACAAATTTGAACTGTGCAGGTTTATTGGCTTCCCTCTGTCAGCCTAGGAATCGTGGGATTCATGATCCAATTGATCAGAATCTGATTCCCACGATTGGCAAACTCCACTTTACAAATGTTCCCTGCCAGTTTTTCTGTAAAAAATGTATCTGCAAAAGACCTTAAAACGGTTATCCGGATTTAAGGTCTCAACATATTGAAAACATGGTTTGTCGTGTCAAAGTTCCTCCGATGGCTATCATGCCCATGAGGAGACTGACACTTATATATATTTTGTGGTCGAGGATGCTTCGCAACCCGACAATCACTATTCAAATTGAGCCAAAAGGCTGAAAAGATAAAAATAAAGTATCAATATGCTTCAATTCCTATGTTAGTGTAAGGGTTTGAAAAACTGCTTTCAAAACATCATTTCAATAAATCTTATCGAAAAGAAAAGCTTTTGCAAATCAAATCAAATACTTTTACAAATCAAATCAAAGACTTTTTGCAAATCAAATCAAACCCTTCGTATATAGGTTCAACGATGCATAGACATGCTTTCAATCAAACATAGGCCCAATTTTCTTCTAGCATTCACACACACATTGCAGATTTAAAAGGGAAATATTGAAAAGATGTGGTACCGTGTTTACACGGAAGTTGTGGGGTGCCTAACACCTTCCCCACACTTAACCAAGCCCCCGAACTCAAACTTTATTTTCAAAGATCAAGTTTTGACAGTGTCTAGCAATTGGGCCTCTCTTTCAAACAAACTCGGTTGAGTTGGTACAACCATTTCAAATCTACCAACTGGCGACTCTGTAAAACGTTCAATCGTTGACATGATTCCTAAAAAACCCTTCAAAACCTTTTTCACAATAAAAATTGTGAGGGTAGACATAACTTAGGAAGAGAGAAAGATCCGGGTTGTGACCCGACTCGCGATTTTTTTCCCGATGGCGACAGGTGGCGACTCTGCTGGGGACAATAGAGGGCTTAGGCCGCGTTCCAATCTTTTTTAAAATTTCCCTTTTTAAATCTATGTATGTGTGAATGCTGCATCTTTACATTGAATGGATGTGTGAATGCTGCGTTTTTACATTGAATGAATGTGAATGAATGCTTTAATGCTTTTTAATGCTTCACACCCATATTAGTGCTTCGTACCCATGTCATCTTATGAATAACGGTGAGACGCGATGTATGTGAATGTATGTTGTGTGATTCCTCCTCCGGGAGGCAAACCTGTCGGTGATAAGTAATGACTCTGAGGACGGCTAAGTTTCTGGGGGCTCATGAAAAAGCACTACCCAGATTCGCTCCAGTTGAAAGATCGGATTAATTTCCCCTCTAGTAGATTACGATGATCTAGGGACCTTCATGCCGAAAAGCCGCGAGAGTAGTCTAAGATAGGTCAGCCTCTGATTAACCAAATTTGAAGGGAAGCTTCTTCATGCCTTCCTCTTTCAATTCAATGTCTAGTTTTCAATTGCAATGTAAAGAAGCACAATGTAAATATCATAATGAAATTTTACATTCCCTGTTGATACATCCTTTCATGTCATCCTGTCATCAAAACAACTGACCTCTGTTTTGCAGGATAAGATTAAAAACCCCTAAACATGACACATTTCATAATATGTATATGATTGGTATCTATCAAGACTAAACTACCTATTCATTTTGTAGGTAAGAGTGGTCTCATTAATAGATCATAATCTAAAAAGGCACAAAGCCTATCCACTGACATGGCTGAAAGTGGCCAACGCGAGTCAGGTTCCGTATCTCAAAAGGAGTTTGAGGGACTTCATAATCCAATAACAGAGTTGGCTATCCTCTTAAGAGAACAAAGTAAAAACACTCAGAGCCAGACAAGGCTTAATCAAACAAAATCCTCCTCACAGGGTGGCAATCAAAGTGTTGACAAAAAGGGGGAAATGTAGATCCCTGAACCTCGATCTAGTCAAAGAACCAACAAAACCCTTGAAATCACAAATCTCAGGAAAGATCGGGAAACTGGCGATATCCGAAGGAAAGTCCAACAAATGGAAGAAACCATCAGGGCAATCAAAGGGACTGAAAACCTTGGAAGTGTCACCTATTCAGATCTTTGCATATTCCCAGGGGCTAGATATCCTGATAAATTCCAAGTCCTAGAGTTTGAAAAGTACAATGGGGCAGGCGATCCCTATACGCACTTGAAAGTATACATTGGCGAGCTAGGGTCTTATGCTGAAGATGAAAGCCTCAAAATGCAGCTTTTCCAAAAGAGTCTCACTAGAGAGGCTAGGACCTGGTATGCTCGACTTGATAATGCAAAATTCAACAGTTAGGAAGAGCTAGCTCATGCCTTCCTAACTCAATACAGCTTCCAGTCTCAGATGGCTCGGATTTGGTATCAAGTGACCAAGGTCAAAAAGCAAAACAACGAGTCTTTCCGTGAGTATACCCAAAGATGGAGACGTCTGGCAGCACAAGTCAGCCCGCCTATGACAGAAACTGAAATGGTGATGACTTTCATAGACATCCAAGAGGCACCTTACTATGAGAGGATCCTAGCTGGAATAGGAAAGCCATTCTCAAAGATGATCAAACATGGCGAAATGACAGAGATGGGCCTGAAAGCAAGCAAGATTAAAGATTTCACGGCCTTGAAAGTAGTCGCCGAGCACATACAATCTGGCAACTATGCGAGTGATCTCATGAAGATACCCAAGAAAGGCAATGAAGATGTATCCCTCATTGTACAGTGGCAGTCTAGGAGACCCAACCGTAGTCCCCCATTTAGAAGAAGGAAGACAACCTGCTATTTCAACAACAGGCCGTATTCAACCAATGCTAGGACAGAAAGAGAAAATTTGAAAGAACAGAAAATCGGGTGTTCACTCCACTTGGCGATTCCCTTGAAAACATGTTGGTGATGTTAATGGATCACAAGAAAATTACCGAACTGGCTCCACCTCTGGATCCAAAAAGCAAAAGATATAATCCTAGCCAGAGATGTGCTTACTATTCAGGATCTCCGGGACACGATACGCAAGACTGCTGGTCCTTGAAGTACAAAATCCAAAACCTGATCGAAAATAGCTATATTGTGGTTCAACAACATGACCATCCAAATGCCAACACCAACCTGCTGATGCCGCATAATACGGAGGGAGTAAACATAATCGGGTCAGGAAGCAATGAAATGTCTCCAAATCCTAAATACATATGAAGGATGGAGGAATACCCCCAAAGGAATAGAACAAATGTCATAGAACTAGAAAATTCAGAGGAGGGTATGACAGTGATGCAAAAATTGGATACGATCCAACATCAAGTAACTTTGCTGGCTAATCTGATAGTACGCCAACATTAGGATACAAGACAACTTTTCACTCAACTATCAGAAAGCCAAGAGAAAGAGGAGGTTATTCAGAATGTAAGCATATCTCCCTCCAAGATCAGCCGACTAAATGAAGAAGATCAAAGCATGGTGAATGGACGAGAAAGGTGGAATGATTAAATTACCAGAAGATCTCGACAAAGGAAAAATCGTCCAGAGGAATGCGAATTCCTAAATAAGAAATATCAAGCAATATGCCAAACACTGGCAAACCCTCGAAATCCTACGGCATCGAGAGTCGGGGAGAGTAGGCGGAGAAGGGTATTCATGCCTTTGGGGGACTCGTTGGAAAATGTATTAGCACTGTTGATTGCATAGAAAAAGATCACCGAGCTCACTCCACCTATGGATCCCAAAGGAAGGCAATATGATCTCAACAAGAGGTGTGCTTACCATTCTAACTCACCTGGACATGCAACTGAGGAATGTTGGTCTCTAAAACACAAAATCTAGGATCTCATTGAAAATGGAGAACTGAAGATAGAAGTCCCCATGACCAGAAAAGGAGAAAGGGAAATAAGGAGCTTAAGATGTCCACTCAAAACAAGTAGTTCAAAGGATGTGATGACTATGATCATCAATCCTGGCAGAACATTAGGGGGATATATCGTAATGCTAGGAGTGACAGAGAAGACAAGAGAGTCCTCTAAGAAAATTCATCCACCATCATCAAATATCTTGTTGCCCAAAGCCAGCAACCATCTTCCTGATGTTACCCTCCTAGATGATGAGGAGGAGATACTGATCCTTCCACATAGGGAAAAAGACCGAAAAGAAAGTTCCTTGCTAGAAATACAACAACAGTGCGAGAGGGATTTCATACTCAAATCTTCTCAAACCTATGAGAATGGTGAAGGAACAGATGAAGAAAAAGGTGGTGAAGTTCTTGGGGAAGCCAACCCATCGATGAATCTAGAGTTCATCCCTTTATGCGACAAGTCCAGTTTGAGCCTTCTTAAGGGATATGCTGATTCAGGAGGCGATCAAGTTATGGCTGGGATTGAAGATATTCATGACCAGGAGGTAACCTCTATCACAAGCCTCGAAGGCAACATAACCACTGACAACTGGACTATCAGGCCTCAGCTAGCCAGGAAGACGTAGATCTAGAGGAAAGTTGCGAGTTCCTGGGGATGTTGGGACGTTATCACTTTCTCAGAATTATGCCTTTTATTTTCCATGCAAGTAGAAAAAAAATCAAATCAAAAAATCAAAAAATCAAATCATTCACACAAAAACGTGAACTACGAATGACCTGATCTCCCTCAACCCGGGAGTACGTAGGCAGCCATTCTTGGTGGTTGCGGTTGAAACAAAAAAAATTCAAAAACCCTCTAATCCAAACAAAAATTTTAAAAACCCATCAAACCAAGTTCCAACTCAAAGACACTTCTCAAACCTCTCACACAAAAACCCAGAACTACGAATGACCTGATCTACCTCAACCCGGGAGTACGTAGGCAGCCATTCAATGGTACTGTATGACCATCAAAAAAAAACAAAGAACTAATATAAAACCAGTTCCAAGACACCGAAACCCTATAAATACAAATTCTATCAAACCTCCTAGTCAACAGGCCCTGCTGAGGAAAATCAAAGCTAGTCTCTGAACCCGTGGATAAGCGGGATAACAGTGCTAACATGGCATCTCTCTGAAGATGGAGGATCAGCTGCAAGCTCCAGACCCTCGGTCTCCATACGATCCAGAACATCCACTGCCATATACATAGTGCTGCTATGACCATCTATGAAAGCACTCATCTCTCCAACCAGGTTGTCCGTGTATGATCTAAGTGCAGTGCTGTCCGCAATATAAATATCTCGGGTAGATATGGCCTCTTCCCTCTCAGTAAAAGCAGTATCCCGAGCAACTAATGCCTTATCAATCTCCTCAAAAGCCGCATCACAAGTAGATTGAACCTCATCTCTTTCCTCAAGAACTGCATCTCGGGTAGATCGATCCTCGTCTCTCTCAACCAATGCTATATCCCGAGTAGCTTGAGCCTCGTCTCTAATAGCAAAAGATGTGTCTCTGCTGAAAAGGGCTGTCAACATCAATGCTCTAGCCTGATCTCTCTCAAAAGTCATCCGAGCTAGTGAATCAGCAATAACTGGATCTGTCCCGGCAAAGATACTCGAAGGATCATTGACAAAAGATGCTGTCAAACCAACAAATGAATCATCCTCGGTGGGAGAATCAGATCCTCCATAGGTTCCTCCTCATCTGAATCAATACTCGGAGCTAACTGGACAGCCGTAACTAATGCAATATCGTACTTCAACCATGCCAAATACTCTGAAGAACGATCTGGATGGCTAGTAGAGAAATTAACATTCTCTTTGTGAATCCAATACTCGTAAATGCTGATCAGATCAGCTGGCGACAAAGACAAAGCTGATACCCTCTGATCCATAGCTCCCTCAAAATGGTGGAGGCTCTGAAACTGATCAAACTGACCCATGACTGCCATCGAATGGTGGGTTGTCACCCCTCTCAAACCCGCTAGGGGTAGATAATCCATGACAACTACATGAGTGATGAAGCTATAAAGGGAACTCAACCCTGAGCATGGTAAGATTGGAAAGGGATGCTCAATATCTGAAAAAAAAGCCGACCATGTTACCGCATTTAAACACTCCGCTAGTTGAAAAGAGTAGGATATGACTATCTCGTGGGTAAAGCACTATCCTGAAGGTGCCGATCGGTCTCAAATGCATCATGAACCATACGTACAGCAGAACGGCGCTACCTCTGAAAAATTCCCCTGGACGGGTATTACAGAAAGTAGCCGACCTCAGAGTCTTGGCCAATATCATCGACAAAATCGTACAACCCTGTCTGAGGGCACGAACCACTAACATCAAGCCAGTATCTAAGTGGTCCATATACAAGGGCATGTACAAATAAGCAGTGATGCACATCAATAGAACTTCCACTCGTGCAAACTGCCACTCATCTGCCAGAATAATAAGATCCTCAGAGAATCGCTCATAGCTGTCCAACCTACCAAAGCGATCCATCAAAAAATCCATGGACACTACATGCCCAGCAGTAATCTCCTTAGTGATGACTCTGCGTATCAGACCAGTCATGGTCATAAATGGTCGTCTCATGTCACGGCTGTCCTGACATATAGCAGATCTAATGCCAAACCTGTGAGGCTATCACACTCCTCCAGCATAGGAGTCAACTCATGAAGGCCAAACCTAAAAAGCTTACATCCAAGAAAAACCCTCAGAGTCAGTGACCTATGTTGAGAGGACCCAACGACACCTCAATGTTGTTCCATCAAATTCAGAGCAAGTCTCAAAAAGAAGAGACATCGATACATCAAGACGACTAGTCACAGGGATGAAATGGCAATCATCATAAGATATAACCTGTCAGCAACTCATCACTCCTGATGTGCGAGAAGACTTGCTCTCCTTTGACCCTTAGAAGCACACTGACTACCGTCGTGGCAAAGGCTATCTCATACCTAACGACCTATTTCCTGAGTAAAAGGTCATAGATTAAACCTCATAAATCAAACCAAATCCGATTAAATCCTTCATATCACCAACCATCACAAGCCCTTGAGTCCAATTAATTGGAGTCCAAAGGCATCTCGACATCAATCATCAAAGTTGAAACAACAACACAACGATATATCAAGCATAAGCATCAGCAAGGACCTTCGAAGAGCTGACACCCTCAATCTGAATCTAAAACCTTCATCAAACCAGAAGAAAGGTCATCAAAGCCAATTGCTCCTATAAATCAAAAACAATGACTGGGGCATCCAAGCATTAAAGCCAGAATCCACTACCTGCTCACCATGGGGGTCATAAGATAAAAAACTCTTGCGATCTTGGCATCTTATCAGCCTATCGGTCAAACATACAACCAAGCAATCATCCCAGATGACAAGCAAGACTGGGGAAAGTTCAAAGTCAACGAAAACCCGATGTTGGGACCATTACAATAAGACTGGACCAACTTTGGAAATTGCGATAACTCAACACTTGGTCATTTATCAGCCATCTAATAAACATGCAATAGTCGGTACCGGTATGTCGTTATCAGAGCTTCCATTTTTTTTTGGGATCCGATATGATCCATTGATGTTTTCCAAATCATAATTTTCTTAGAATACTGTGATCCACGGATGAGGTATGACTCTTTCATCTCTTTATGTGCTTTCAATTTCCATTTATATGCATTAGCGATAATAAACATAAGTCTTGCATTAGAGTCTCAGAAAAAAAGGGAAAGAAAATTTTTGTTCAACTTGTTATGAATTGGATTAATTCTGATAAGCGTCCGTGGATCAAGAATCACGAGAACGATTAGATGATTAAGACAATTCAACCTTTTGATTAGGCACGACATCTTAGTTTAAAGCACTTTTTGGAACAAAATTGACCTTATATGCATGTCTGCACTTTGCGATCACCCTAACTCTTAGTTGTGGGGTATGAAACTATAACGACAAAGATGACAATTAGTAGCCAGCCTAATGTCTTGAATCGTGGTCTGGGATACTCGAGTTATTAAGCCTGAGAGGTGTCTTTACACCCAGTGCCTTAAAGCCATCTGGTTTCGGAGTCACCGGCCCAACGTTCGTTACATGAGTAACTCAGTACCTAAGAAACCGAGCATTACAAGAACAAAAGGCAAAACCTGAGAAGATCCGAATCGTGGCCTAGGTTACTCGAGTAATTAAGTTCGAGGGGTGTCTCCACACCTGGTTCCCTAAAAGCCATCTGGTTTGGGAGTCATCGGCCCAACACTCGCTACATGGGTAATTTAGAGCCTAAGAAAATGAATCTTGTGTAAGCTCAGGCGAGGATCGAAAAGAGTATACCGCATGACTTATCTCGAAGTGTGGCCTTTGTTACTCAAGCCAGTAAACCCGAAGGGATATCTTAACACCTAGTGCCCTAAAACCGTCTAGTTTAGGAGTCATTGGTCCAAAACTCGTTACATGAGTAACCCTGAAAAGCCTAAGAAAACGAGACAAAGTTAAGCGAGGAAAATAGAAAAATTTTGCAAGATAAAAATGAGATCATCTAAAGTCATAGAAGAGAAACACCTGCTAAGGGTTGCGTCACTCATAGTGCACATGTCATATGATGTTAATTCTGTGAAGAGCAGTGTTTAGAGCGAAAATGAGGTGTCTTTGATGAAGGGAGATGAGTTTTTTGAATCTGATCCTACCCATGAATATGACCATGGACGCTTAAAAATTTTCTTGCAATTTCATAACTTGTCAAATGAAAATTTTGATTTCCTCAGGAAAAATTTATTTTCATGCTCCCTTTCAAGATCTTTAGTGATAAGATAAAAGCTTAGCAAATACAAGCATTCAATTTCATAAACTTTGACTTCAAATGCTTCATTCACAAGATCATACTAATCCTGATAGCCCAAGCCATCAAGCTTTTGGCACACATTGTTATTTGTCTGAATGTGCAAGATATAGCCCACCATGGATATTGTCAACAAAGTGAGTTTCTTCTGTAAACCCCAGTAACAACATGCGAAAGGGCTGGGGCATTTCACCATTCAATAAAATGGAAAGGAGTCTACGACAAGACTAAGCTTCTCAGCGAAAGCAAAGGGAGAATCCCTAATCACGGCAATGCAAGCTTGCCCCCGCAAAAGAAAGAAAATTCTCAAGAGAGTACTTAACTCGGGGAAAAAATAGATGCTCTATAACAAAAGGTCTGGCAAATGAAGCCTACATCATCAAACATGTCAACTTGCGCCAGGTCCTCATAAATCGAGGCCTCTACACCAAAATTCAAATCTGGGCAATGAAAGAACAAGTTACATCCTCCAAGACGTCAGCATCACTCAGGTCATTAGCCAAGCCAGATCTAACCCAGCAGGGTCACAAGTAAAGAGCTTGCCCCTTTTCACACTCAATGATCAGCCGTTGGCACAATCCCATCGAAACATCAGGAATTATCTGATGGCGGAAATAGTATATCAATCCATCCCGATTTTTTGAGGACAGATGATGGAATCTGTTATATAAATACTTAGAAGGGGCGTTGAGAAGGATCCAATGATGTAAGCCGTTGAATACTACTTCAATGAATATATCAGGATATCTCACTAGTAAAGCCATCAGTGTCTGAACCGGCAGAGGTACCAGTGCCAGATCTAGATTCAGAAATAGCCACCTTTGCAAGATCCCCACCAAAGACGACATATGAAAGGGGAACATCTGAGTCTGCTCTGCGAATGACAAAAGGAGCCATACGGGAGTTAGAGCTGCTAAGCCTATCAAAATCCATGCATGAAAAGAAACTCCAAATTGCCTCAAAAAGGGTGAGGTATGGTTCTACATCAATTCAATTAAGCATATGCATCAACCTAGGATAAATTAAGATCATCATGTCATGTCTAGTCTGCACCTGTGCAACAAGTGCTACATCAGCTCACATCTCCATTAAGAAGGTAGGCATACATACTCAGTAGAGTTAAAAATGCATACACATTAAATACACAAACTCGATGAAAAAGTCTGCTACCATTCGAGTAGGCATCGGGACAGTCCAACGATCAACCATTGTCCCTACCATCAGGGTAGACACTGTTGCAAACTACCGGTGTAAATTATCATCAGGATAGGCATCGGGATCACCCACTGAGGTAACTCGGCAAAAGAGATGTGCCCCCAGGTGGAGCCTTCAAAAATGTACAACGACATCAGCCAAGAGAAAATCTGCCCCTTGATAGTATTGACAGATTGAGGAAACCATTGGTATAAAAACCAAGGTAACAACAAAGGCTATCATAAAGGACATCATCCCCAACAGAAATGTAGAAAAACATTTCAGTTTATCTTCATCAGATAGAGCATCGGCAACACCGATAGAAATCAAACCGTTGGAGTCAACACCAGTATAGACATTAGCAGCACTGATGAAAGTCAACCATTAAAATCAGACCCAACACAGGCACCGGTAAAGGTAAGTGATTTACGATGCAATTTGCGATGCGATATGCGATTTGCAAAGTGCGAAATGCGATCTGCGAAAATATTTTAACATTCATTGCATTGTTATTTGCATAATTAATATTTTGTCATATTTCAAGTGTCTAGCAATCTTTATCATGTTCATTCCATTGCATTACATAAACATGATAAAGAGGAGCATCTGTAGACACTCGAAATTTTATTTTCCTGTTACTAACCCTACAGGAGGGCAAAATCGTCTTCTCAGCCCCAATCACCAATATCGGGATGTTAACTCAACCTCGGTCACCAATACCGGGACAACCACAACCCCGATTATCAATATCGAGATGTCAACTTAACCCCGATCACCAATATCGGGATAACTACAGCCCTGATCACCAATATCGGGCCATCAGTTCAACCGCGGATCTTAATATCGGGCCATCAGTTTAACCCCGATCTCATTACCGGGCCATTAGTTCAACCCCGGTCTCAATAACGGGCCATCAGTTTAACCCTGGTCTCAATACCGGGCCATCAGTTCAACCCCGATCTCAATACTAGGCCATCAATTCAACCCCGGTCTCAATATCGGGCCATCAGTTCAATCCCAGTCTTAATATCGGGCCATCAGTTTAATCCTGATCTCAATACTGGGCCATCAGTTCAACCTTGGTCTGAATACCGGGCCATCAGTTTAACCCCGATCTCAATACCGGGCCATCAGTTCAACCTCAATCTCAATATCGGGCCATCAGATCAACCTCGATCTCAATATCGGGCCATCAGATCAACCCTGGTCTTAATACCGAGATATCAATTTAGCCCTGGTCGCAACCCAGGCGGTACAGTTAAGCCCCAGTCACAACCGGGAGATCCAGTTTAGCCCTAGAGATAACCCTGGGAAGCCAATTCAACCTTTAAAGACAAACCCAAAGCATCTCATCATCCCCAGAGATAACCCGAGAGGCCAAGTAAACCTCGAAGATGGCCCTGAGGACAAAAAAAATTGGCTGGGATCCAAACCTCGGAAATAACCTGGGAAATCAGCCGAAGACCATGTTAGCACTAAAGGCAACCCTGGGAGGGGCAAAATGGTCATTTTGCCAACTTGAAGCTGATTTGGTCATACTCAAGTCAAATTAATGTTACCAAGGTCAGAAAGAACCATAATGGTGATCCTGAGTGAAAACAACGCAAGATAGTTCAACGGACAAACTGCGGGGAAACGAAGACCCGGTTATGGATCCGTATTTTTGGACTTGAAAAGGGTTAAATCCAATGTCATTGCGACACTCTTGGTGAGGGCTTTTTGGAAAGATATAGCACACCTCAAACGGATGCTCCGATCAAAAGTTAAGAATTTTTAAATCTAACCTTGCATTGCTCGAGTGCACGTACTTCGAGGCTATGTGGCCCACCACCTCTACCTGCCATGTGGAGCTGCAGGTAGAGTGGAGGCAGCCGCAGATAGAGCTGCTTCCACCTGGTCTATATATAGGAGTGCACCTCTAGGTCATTTTCAAGTTAGAAATTATTTGGAGCCCTGCCCGTTTCATTTCTCGACCAAACTTTTGTCTTCCAAACCCAATTTTTTCCACTCTAACACGTAGATATACCCACATACTACCGCATATCAGAAATTAGTCGATAGAAACGGACGTTTAAAGCCTATGATTTGGCAAAAAGCCCGTGTAGTAGTCCATTGTGAATATTTTTACGATCAGCAAGTTCATATTACTTCATTACGTTGTTTTACACTTGCATATCAAGTTTTGTTTTCTAAATATGCCCGAAACTCAGTTCCGTGGCCGTTTTTGTTAACTTTTGGTACATTTTAGTATCTAAACGCATTTTCTAGTATTTCTACAACTCAGATTAACGATCCATCGCTTCCAGCAGCTTTCATATACTTGCATCTTCGTACTGAGCAACTTCGCCGGACTGGGTTATCTTCCCAGTCCGGGTTTGGCCTTTTTTTATATATATATATTTAACTGTATATATACTAACTTTTCAATTCTGTCAAGCCCGGATGTCAAATCCGCAATAGTTTACTACTTTTATATATATTTATGCATATATAAGCAACATTCACCACACCGGGTTATCTTCCCAGTCTTGGTTGACTACTTTTCTGTCTATATATATATATATTTACATTTCAGTTCGGCCTAGATCATTCTGCGGCCTTTTTACGGTTTATATACATATGCAATCTTCACCACACTGGGTTATCTTTCCAGTCTTGGTTGACTACTTTTCTGTATATTTCAATTCCAGTCCAATCACAGGCGTGAAAACCCATCGCCCTTTTTACAATGTTTATGTATATATTTCATTTATATACTGCCTTGATCATTCCGTGGATTTTACAGTCTTATATATATATATATATATATATATATATATACATACTTCAATTTCAGTTTGGGCACATGCGTGAAAACCCATTGCCCTTTTTAGTGTTTTTTCTATATATATATTTCAATTCTGTTCAGCCTGGATCATTCCGTGGCTTTTATACAGCTTTTATAAATATATATATATATATATATATATATATATATATATATTTCAATTCCAGTCCGGGCACCTGCGTGATAACTCATCGCCCTTTACAGCTTTCGTATATATAATTATATATATATATATATTGTTTACTTATTTTTATTAAACAGTTGCTTTAAATATTCATTTGATATGAATCGGCACTGACATTCTTGCGGGCGAACTAGATTTATTTAAATATCGCCAACTATAGCTTTTAAACGGTTCAAAATAGGTACAGACAGAACCGGGAAGCTAGAATGGCTGATATTTATTTAAATCTAACAATATTCTAGTTTAAGTTACAAAAGCAACCTCGCGGCCCGTAGATCGCTATCTAGTGGGAACGAGACGCTTCGGCCACGTGCGAACCAAGATTTACTGAATGAATCCTTGGTTCTGGCGTTATTTGGATATATTTCTATACAAATTTGAACTGTGCAAGTTTATTGGCTTCCCTCTGTAAGCCTAGGAATTGTGGGATTCATGATCCAATTGATCAAAATCTGATTCCCACGATGGACAAACTCCACTTTACAAATGTTCCCTGCCAGTTTTTTTGTAAAAAATGTATCTGCAAAAGACCTTAAAACGGTTATCCGGATTTAAGGTCTCAACATAGTGAAAACATAGTTTGTCGTGTTAGAGTCCCTCCGATGGCTATCATTCCCATGAGGAGACTGACACTTATATATATTTTGTGGTCGAGGATGCTTCGCAACCCGACAATCACCATTCAAATTGAGCTAAAAGGCTAAAAAGATAAAAACAAAGTATCAATATGCTTTAATTCCTATGTTAGCGTAAGGGTTTGAAAAACTGCTTTCAAAACATCATTTCAATAAATCTTATCGAAAAGAAAAGCTTTTGCAAATCAAATCAAATACTTCTACAAATCAAATCAAAGACTTTTTGCAAATCAAATAAAACCCTTCGTATATAGGTTCAACGATGCATAGACATACTTTCAATCAAACATAGGCACAATTTTCTTCTAGCATTCACACACACATTGCAGATTTAAAAGGAAAATATTGAAAAGATGCGGTACCGTGTTTACACGGAAGTTGTGGGGTGCCTAACACCTTCCCCACACTTAACCAAGCCCCCGAACTCAAACTTTATTTTCAAAAATCAAGTTTCGACAGTGTCCAGCAATTGGGCATCTCTTTCAAACAAACTCGATTGAGTTGGTACAACCATTTCAAATCTACCAACTGGCGACTCTGTAAAACGTTCAATCGTCGACATGATACATGTTGGCCTTTTCCTAAAAAACCCTTCAAAACCTTTTTCACAATAAAAATTATGAGGGTAGACATAACTTAGGAAGAGAGAAAGATCCGGGTTGTGACCCGACCCGCAATTTTTTTCCCCA
The DNA here is from genome assembly GCA_020205555.1 of Panax stipuleanatus. Classification (NCBI taxonomy): domain Eukaryota; kingdom Viridiplantae; phylum Streptophyta; class Magnoliopsida; order Apiales; family Araliaceae; genus Panax; species Panax stipuleanatus. The sequence continues at coordinate 71,785,271 of CM035120.1, read as the reverse complement.
CGTCGACAACTTGTTTCCCTAATATAACCCAAACCCGATCGAATGTCTCGATTTATTTTAATGTTTGGTTCTTTAGGTTAGCTAGTTCGGCTGGTTTTCGATTAATGTTATCAAAATGATACTCAAAAAATTAACGTTATCAGAAAGATACTAAAAAGATCATTTTAAAAAGAAGCATACAAAGAGAGAAGTTTACCCGATTTATTATTGGACTATTGAGTTTTGGATACACAAATGGGGCGTCCGTGGGGTTCGACTCTATGGTAAAAATTTAAAAATTTAATATTCTTTATTTTTAAAAATCATTATCCCAAAAAAGCTCTCATAATTTTACATAATCAAAAATAAGATCACTTACAATTGAGAATTTGTTTAACTTTGATAAAGCCTTCTCCTAATCTTCTTCTTTAAGATCCTTATTTTTGATATAACGTAATTTTTTTGAGTGTGGGCTCAAAATACTGCAAGGAGATAATATAAAACTAAATGATATATTTTATCATACTATTTGTTATATATTAATAAGAATTAGAGTGAGGATCAAATAGGATTGTCAACGCTGAGAAAAATTCGTTTCCTAAATTGTTTCTACCTTTTGTATTTCGCCATTTCAATTGATTTATATGAAGGGTGAATTTTTAGGAAAACGAGTCCGACATGAATGTCGACGAACTTGAAAAGATTGATTTGAACGATTTAATTTTGATGATTGTGATTGGACCGATTTAGACAGTGCCGCCAGTTGATATAATTTAAATGGATGTACCAACTCATTCGGGTTTTGAAGGTTTCGTAATATGGTCCAATATGTGACTCCGTAGAATTGGTTTGGAAACCTGATATTCATAGAGTTCGAGGGCTTGCTTAAGCGAGGGGAAGGTGTAACGCCCGAGAAATTCAGACTTTTATTTAAATGGATTTTATTTAATTATTTGAATAAAATCATATTTAATGTTTATTAAAGTGAGTAAGCTATTTCTAGGTCGTTCTATGACCTAGAAGATGTGAATATGGTAAGGTTTCTGGATACGTGCTAGAAATAATTGATGTGAATTTATAAGACGAAAATAAAATATTTTCGAGAAAAAGATGACATAGGCACTATTCATATATCAAACCCTAAGGGGTAGGGTTTGACCCTAAGGGTTAAGGTTTGAGACCCTAAGCCTTTTTGGGAGTTTGGAATGTCAAAATGACATTTCGTCGAAAGATTTGACGGTAATATACCGTGAAAAATTAAGTTAGACGAGAAAAGTTTTCTCGGGAGAAAATTATTATTCATCTATTTCTGCTCGGGAATTATTATTAAAATTTCGAGAAACGCGTAATGATAGGATTTCAAGGCGGGATGGAATATGTAATAATATTTTATTTATGGCTCGCGAAGTTTTTGCTTGCGGACTTAAAAACCGTAATCGTTAGGGAAAGTGAAACTTAAAACTAATTATGTAAGTATAATAATAAATGATTATTATACAGAATGAATACGAGTATAATACGAGGAATTATACGAGTATAATACGAAGAGGATACGAGGATTAATACGACGTATAAAATCAATTTTATACAAAGTAAATACGTTCAATTTGAATTAAATTTAAATAACTAAACTCGTGGGTCGAACCGATGAGTCAACGGGTGGGTTAAACCCATGGGCCAATCCATGGAAAACCCATGGGCACATGTGGTGATAAGGGAGGCTTGTGGGGTGCATGTGCTAGCACATGACTTCACATGGCCAAGCATGTGACTAAGGAGGTTTGGTCCTAATGACCAAACCACCCTATATCTTGCCAAGCCTATAAATAGGAGCCTTGGTCTTCATTTGTTGGTTGATCAATTCAGCAACATCTATTGAGAGAGAGAGAACAAGAGAAGCTAACTTGTGCCATTGATAACAATCAAGCAATCAAGAAGCAAGAAGTACTAAACTCTTGAGCAATCAAGAACCAACACAAGAACTATCAAGAACACAAGAAGGTATACCTATCTAAACCTTAATTTCAACTTCCTTCAATATCAAATTTGATAGAGAAGTGAATTGGTGGAGCATGATTAGTGAGAAGTAATAAGAATGGCCTTATAGTGGACTTAAAGCACTAATAAGCCATGAAGAGATAAATTCATAATAATTGATTAAAGACTTAACAAAGAACTCATTAAAACCATGAGAATTGGAATGATAAGCATGTAAAACCATTAAACATAGATGTTTACAATGGTTAAAATCGTTAATAATCAACCAATGGAATGATTCCAATTGGGTTGAAGAAAAAATATCGAAGAACGAAGATTCGGCGAAAGTTGCGCGATTAGACGTTAATCGTCGAAATCGTAAATTTCCCCGAATGGAAGTTAAAAGTTGCCGTGTGATTCAGAAATGATGGTTTTCGATTACAACATGTGTAATTTGGTAAATAAGACTTGCGTAAGCAAGAACGAACCAATTCGGACTTAAAACGAAGAATTGAGCGTCGAACGTTCACGAATGTTTAACGAACGCATAAAAATGGACTAAACGTAGCTTTCTACAAGGTAATTATGGGGCATCTAAATGATGAATATTCATGAAGCGAAATCACTTAAACAACATGTTTAAGATTGATTTTATGAATTAAACGTTGACAAAACGTATGTAATTTTAAAACTCAAAAACCGATAATGTAAACCGTGAATCGTAATCGAGTTGTGAGCATGCCTTAAGGTTATATAACATGTAAAAGAGGTACGTAATGCATGAATGTCATCGAATGAAGTTAAAACTTATGTAAATTCCATACGGAGTCCGATAATGGAAATCCAACGGGAATGTGGTTAACCTAACGAATCGATTAGGGTTTCGTAGGTCATTGTGCGCAACGATGATCGACGAGAGTCGGCTTGTGACTAATGAATGTGATCAAGTCATAAAGAATGTTAAATAACTTGAACGAATGTTATTAATTTAACAATTTGGCTAAGTTATACGAGAAGGAGAAGATAGCTAAGCAATGTATATCGATTATGATAATCTAATTGGTATGCTATGTGTTTATATCTTGTAGAAGTTGTAAAGACCAAGTAAAGTTTACTTAAAAGGTTTAAAGACGCGAAGGCAAGTTTTTTAACCCTTGTACTAACGTTATGTTATGCAAGCTTTCTGAACTCTTGTCTGTACGTAATGTCGGACAATTTATCAATATGCATGGTTGCCTATGCATGAACTGTTGTTGAATAGTCGATGCCATTTGCTTTGGCTAAACGTATATGTAAAGTATTCTGATTGATTTCCATAAATCTTTTAAAGTATTCTTGATGTGCTATCCTATGCCAATTGATTTGGTACGGATTCTGATGTAAACCTGAGTATGAATACACAAAGGTTTTAACGTCAATAAATCGATGGGCACTTGAAGTTGCCAAAAAGCTTAAACGTGAAAACATTTATGGATGGAGTGTTGATCAACATAGAGTACTACAGGCTGATCACCTGGACTTACTCGTAAGATATATCGGGCGTACGGTCTTGTACTGGGTTGTCCTTTTATGAATGAAAATGGAAAAGAATGTTCATGGTCTTTGACCAGCTCAGATTCTTAAGTGACTATATGTACTTGAGAATGATTTTAAAGGAATTCAAAACATTATCTTGATTATTCCTATTACTTCATAACTATTGTACAGTTATTGAAGATGAAGTCATATGATTCTTAATTTTGTGGTTGCAAAGTAAAATATTAAACTTGCTGATCTAGTTATGCTCATTCTTGCTTAAAATCATATGTTTCAACTAAGAGCTATCGGACCGAAGGATCCGGTAAAGACAAGGGCAAGTCCAGGATGGATACTTAGTTATCCTTGTAATAACTTAGCATTATTGTTGTAATAAATGATATTATGACACCAAATTAATGTAAGGGTTATGAAGAACTTGGGGAGGAAGTATTATAATGAAATGTTTAAGTAAACTTATACAGGTTGTTGAAGTATTCAATTGAATGTATGAGTAGTTAGTAGTACCGTGTAGCACCATATCCAGGGACTGAAGGTACCCGGATTTGGGGGCATCACAGGTTGGTATCAAAGCTTTAGGTTATAAAACTTAAGGGGGAGAAAACCTTAAGCGATAAACTTGAGAAGAGAAGTAGAAGTTAGAAGTAAATAAAACTTGTGTAGAGTTTTCATGAGAAAAGTAACCTTAAACATATTAAATGTGATACATGTTTATACTATTTTGATTGTTTACTAATCAAGCTAATTGTGTCTTATTGTAGATGTCAGGAGATATGACTTTATATAGCGATGAGTAATCTGTCAACATTATAGAGAATGCACCAATGCCAGTAGCAGAGGTGTCAATAGTGAACATAGCAGATACTGAAGAGGAGGATCCATCGGAGGATGCGGATAATTTTGACTATGCCACACTGTTTGATGGTATATCGGAAGAGGAAGTAGAAGTGGTATCTTTTACTCTGGTACTACCTACGGAGGGGAGGCGATGTCACCAGGGGAGTCTATGAAGGCTCTGTTCATGGCTGTTTTGGACAGAAATGTCCAACTGAGTAAGGAAGTGCGTGACCTCAAGAAAAAGGTTCACGATATACAGGAGGATAAGGAAGACATGGAGGTCTTCTGGGAAGTTGAGCACAACAAGAGAGTGCTGGCGAAAGACAAAGTCCGGGACCTAAAGTTAGAGGTCCGGGATTTGAAAGCTGAGCTTTTGAATAAGAAGCAAAAGATCAGTCGAATGTCCTATATACATAAGAGTTTGCACGAGGATTACCAGCACCAGATTACTGAGTATCCGGTGGAGGAGGGACAGACCCAGCATACCATTAGCCGGGATATAGTGGCCATTATGGCGGATACGAATTACGAGAATGTCGTGAGGCAGATGTAGTTCGATAGTATGTATATAAGGAATAGCTTGTAAATAGTCTGTAGCTTGTAGTGACGTAAAACCCTCTTTTGTATAATTAAAGGGTAGTCGTTTGTAAATCCCAATTTTTGGCAAGCAATTGCGGGATAGTATTGTAAATGGCTATGGTCATGTAATGAAAAATAATTGTAATTCTAATACTACAAGAAGAAGTATTTTAATATAAGAAGTTTATTGAAATGCTTGGCAATGTGTTGGTGTTATTATTACTTGCAAATAATAGCAAACAGAAAGAAGTAAATAATAATGGAACTTTATTTACGTTAACAGGAAAATTCCGCCGAAGAGACAACAAAGAACTCGACAAACAGAGCCACTTAATATAGAGGAGGAAGGGGTTCTGAGTACCCTTATGCAAGAGTTTGTTACCCTAATGATTGCAGCCTTTAAAGAGGCTAGAGGGGGTGTGAGAATGAATCCTGAGGTAGTAGCTGGTACTACTTTTAAGGACTTCAAAAGCATAGGCCCTCCGGAGTTCAAAGGAACTACGGATCCTATCGCTGCCCAAGCTTGGGTGAAGGAAATCGAGAAGGCATTTGTGATAACAAATGTCAGAGAAGAGCAGAAGATTCCTTTTGCCACATATATTATGAAGAGAGAGGTTAACTTCTGGTGGGAGGAAAACCAGAGTAGGGCCGAGTTAATAAATGCTACGTGGAACCAGTTCAAGAAGACTTTCTTTGAGAACTATTTCCCCACTAGCATGCAAAGTAAGATGGAGGTCCAGTTTTTGGAATTGAAACAGGGGGATATGACTGTTCCCCAGTATGCTGCTAGGTTAAATGAACTAGCAAGATTTGTGCTACACCAAGTTAACACCAAAGTGAGGAAGGCGAAGATGTTTGAGCTAGGGTTAAATCCTTGGCTCTAGAACCGAGTTTACATTTTCCAAAGTGAAATCTTTGGAGCAGTATTGGAGAAGGCTATAATAGCCGAAGATGGTAGTGAGGCCTTGAGCATATACCAAAAGGAAAAGAATAATAAGAATAAATTTGACGGAGGCATCAAACAAGAGGGAGTAAGCGGGGGTTTTAGTGCGCTGAAGAGAAAGGCGTTCAATAGAGGAAATACCGGGGCAAGGCAAGGAGATCCTAAAAGAAGGATCTAGCCATGTAAGACATATGGGAAGGCTCATCTTGGAGTCTGTCTCAGGGGGAAAGCGGTATGCTACTGTTATGGGCGAGAAGGGCATATTACGCTTACCTGTCCCAATCCTAAGAAGGGTACGTCATGCTTTGCGTGTGGGTCTCCAGACCACTTTGCAAAGAACTGTCCGAAGAAGGGATCGAACAGCGGAAAGGGAGCTAGCGGTGCTAAGCTAGCGATTGGTGAACCTGTACAACAGGGTAAGCCGATGGCCCGTACTTTTAACATGGCAGTCCAGGATGTAGTGGTATCGAGCGATGTTGTAGCAGGTATTATCCCGGTCAATAATGAAAATGCTTATGTATTGTTTGATTCGGGTGCAACGTGTTCATTTATAGCATATGAATTTGCTAAAAGATTAGCGTTACTCCCCAAAAAACTTGTCATACCTTCGAACGTTAAGGTAGCAAATGAAGAAATAATTCCTATTGACTTTATTCATAGGAATTGTTGTGTAGAGATAAGGGGTAACAAGTTATCGGTAGATCTTATACCGATAAAATTGGGGGAATTCGATGTAATTCTCGGGATGGATTGGTTAGTTAATCATGGGGCGATTATCGATTGCCAAAAGAAAAGTGTAAACCTTGGGATTTCTAAGAAACCCAAGGTAGTGTTCTACAGTAGTAAATCACTGAGACGCTCTTGTTGTCTAATCATGACGCAAGCCAGGAAGTTATTAAGGAAAGAAGGTGAAGGTTACCTGTGCCATGTTGTTGATACCCAGCGAGTGGGAGCGACATTGGAACAGATACCTATAGTCAATGAGTATGCGAATGTATTTTTGAGTGACTTACCAGGTCTTCCACCTGATCGAGAGACTGAGTTCGTTATAGACCTTGCGCTGGGAATGACACTAGTTTCAAAGGCACCGTATCGTATGGCGCCAGTGGAATTGAAGGAGTTGATGATTTAGTTGCAAGAACTGTTGGATAAGAAGTACATTCAACCGAGTGTTTCCCCATGGGGAGCACCGGTACTATTTGTAAAGAAGAAAGATGGACTGTTGAGGCTTTGTTTTGATTATCGAGAGTTGAACAAACTAACGATCAAGAATAAGTACCCATTGCCCAGGATCGATGATCTCTTTGATTAGTTAAAAGGGGAAAAATATTTTTCAAAGATAGCTTTACGGACAGGGTATCACCAGTTAAAGGTTAGAGCGGAGGATGTACCTAAGACAACATTTAGGACTCGTTACGGCCTATTACGAGTTCTTAATAATGTCATTTGGGTTGACGAATGCGCCAGCTGCATTCATGGGCATGATGAACAGAGTGTTCAAACAGTATTTGGGCAAGTTCGTTCTGGTGTTCATTGATGATATTCTAGTCTATTCAATGACGAAAGAAGATCACGCTGAACATTTAAGATTAGTGCTGGAAGCACAATGCTAGGGGAAGTTGTATGCTAAATTCACTAAGTGTGAATTTTGGTTAGAGAGAGTGCAATTTCTGGGGCACGTCATCGACAAGGAAGGGATTTTAGTTTATCCAGCGAAGGTGGAATTAGTTATTAACTGGGAACAACTAAAAACACCAACTGAGGTGCGGAGTTTCCTAGGGTTAGCGGGTTACTATCGGAGGTTCATCCAGGACTTCTCGAAGATAGCTACTCCGTTGACCAATTTGACAAGAAAGACTGTGAAGTACGTGTGGACAGAGAAGTGTGAAGACAGCTTTCAAGAGCTGAAGAAGAGGTTGAGTCGAGCACCAGTATTGTCCTTACCGGATGAGATGGGGAATTTTGTAGTTTGTAGTGATGCATCGCATAAAGGATTGGGTTGCGTGCTCATGCAGTATGACAAGGTCATTGTGTATGCGTCTAGGCAATTGAAGGAGTATGAGAAAGGTTATCCTACTCATGACCTTGAACTTGCCGCAATGGTTTTCGCCTTAAAGATTTGGAGGAATTACCTATACGGGGAGAAATGTGACATATATACAGACCATAAAAGTATGAATTATATCTTTACACAGAAGGAGTTGAACATGAGACAACGTAGATGGTTGGAGTTGATAAAGGATTACGAATGTGAAATCCTGTATCACCCAGGGAAGGCAAACGTAGTGGCCGACGCTTTGAGTAGGGAGGGTCGGGAGAAGCTGTCGATGTTAACAACTCAGGATGAGTTGATAATAGAGATGTCAAGGATGGAGATAGAGGTCAGATGTCCCAGTGAGGAAGGGGAGAAGCTGTATGCGATGGAGGTTCAACCTACTATAGTAGAAAAGGTGAAGGAAGTGCAACTTAGAATTGATGAGTGCGAACGGATAAGGAAGAAGATTGCAAACGATATCGAGGATACATATAGTCTTGATAACGAAGGGGTATTAAGATTTGAAGAAAGAATTTGGGTTCCGTGTGAGCCAGAGTTGAAAGAGGAGATAATGGATGAATCTCATCACTTGAGGTACTCGATTCATCCTGGTAGTACCAAGATGTATCAAGACCTTCAAACAAATTTCTGGTGGACAAACATAAAGAGGGAGATAGCAGAGTATGTCAGTAGGTGCTTAACTTGTCAGAAAGTTAAGGCCGAACATCAACAACCCAGTGGGTTGCTATAATCATTGGAGATTTTGGAGTGGAAGTGGGAGCATATCACGATGGACTTTGTGGTAGGACTTCTGACGACGCAGAAAGGATACGATGCTATTTGGGTAATAGTGGATCGTTTGACGAAGTCAACTCATTTCTTTTCGATAAAAGTCAAGTATAATTTGGATCAGCTAGCTAAGCTTTATGCCAAAGTGATTGTCTTGAGACATTAGAGTACCAGTTTCGATTGTGTCAGATCGCGACCCGCGATTCACATCGAATTTTTGGAAGAGTTTGCAAGAGCAGATGGGAACACAACTAAGGTTGAGCACGACGTATCATCCACAGATGGATGGACAAAGTGAGAGGACAATTCAAATGCTAAAAGACATGTTAAGGTCTTGCGTTATGGATTTCAAGGGTAGTTGGGACAATCATTTACCGTTGGTAGAATTCGCCTACAACAACAGTTATCACGCAAGTATAGGCATGCCGCCTTACGAAGTGCTGTATGGACGAAAGTGCAGAACCCCTCTGTGCTGGGATGAAGTTGGAGAACGTCGAATGTTGGGACCTAAAATGGTATAACTGTTGGCTTGTTTCGATGTTACACAAAACAGTCATATACACGCAAGTGCACGCGGTCCACAAGTAATATACGGTAAGTAGAGTATCGATTCCAAGGAGAAAAATGAGTATTTTTATCCTAACATGCAACAATTTTGTAATTATTTTGGTCTACTTAAACAGATGGTCAAGATGTGATTTATCTAACAATAATGATTATCAAATATTAACTAACTAACAAGTAAATGATTCAGAAGATGAAGATATGGGATTCTAACTTCACTTAATGCCTCATTCAAATTATACACCTCTTGTTAAGCCCAATTGATTACTTCGGATTGCTAGTCGAGAGCACGAAAGTAAAACATGGCTATCTCTTGATATACCATGCTCATATCACACAAAATCCACAAAAGAGATAGAATATATGTGAACATCCAATATTACATAAACAACTATATTTCTATCTGACTTAATAGTAATACAGATTTAAACACAAGCTCTCTCAAATGACTACACGTGGTAATACGGTATATGTCTATCCAGATTACGAATCATGAAGTCTATCACATGTAAAAATCATGAACACATGCTAATATGGCCATATCTAAACTTATAATCCATTTTCCAATTTCATACAAGTTATTTCTGTAGTTGGTGATCAAGCAACTAACCAAGCAAAGGAAACCATATTAGGCAATCCATACATAATCAACAAGAGCTCAACATAGAAGTATACAAATATGAACTTAAGCAAAAAGATCCATTAAAATCCCATAATAGAGATTAGTTTATAAATGAAGTAATAACCATTATCAAAATTTGTTCATACATTGAGAATCAAATATAGAAGTAAAGAGAAGCTAAGAGATAAGAAATGCAAATCTAAAATCTCTACTTCAAATAAGAACCATCAATGTAGAGCCAAATCCTTCAAACAACCAATCCAAACCCCTAACTTGTGCAAAATGTAAGAAAATCTACTAAGAAGACAAGAGAGGAGCCAAAATGTAGAAGAAGAGGCTATGAACTCTCTGTGTCAATCTAAAACCCTAAAATAGTAATAAAAACGTTCAAAAGACAAGTCCTCAACTTCCAAATACACCCTTATAAGGAAAAACACGCAGAATAGGAATAAGTGAAAAAGTCAACTCTAGTCAATGCTGGCCTGGCGCGGCTGCGCTGCCCCATAGGAAAAATAGAGCGCGGGCGCGCTGCTGCTGGCCGAGACCTCCTCCTGGCGCGGGGGCGCTGTGTCAAGGCTTTATAAGGGCACGACCGCGCTGTGCTAATTTCCAGCAGATTTCTGCTATATTCCTGTTGGTGCTGCTTTTGGTCTTTTTGCTGCTTTCATTCTTCTTTCTCCTTCACATGCCAACTCCGTTGCATATCACCACATGCCTATCTCCTATGCACTCCACCATAAGCCCTTTGCTCGCCATCAAGCTGGTTCCAAGCTCATTCCACCTACGATGCCATCGATAGAGTTTCCAATATACAATCTACAAAATAAAGATAAAAATGCATGAAAGGGAACCAAAACACATGAGAATAAGCTATAGTTATAGTGAGTTGATAGCCAATAAGTAGGTATGAAACCTACTTATCAAATACCCCCAAACTTAAACTATTGCTTGCCCTCGAGTAACAAACACAAATGCAACTACATGATATGCAAGCTACGCTACCATGAAAATGAATCCCAAATTTTAGTCAAGTCATGAATTCCAATAAGAGGTGCCTCAGAGAAATCACAGGATATATGAACAAAGTATCAAACCAAGCTAAAGTTATAGAGACATACAATTTGAAAATCAAAACCTGTTGACAATGATGTAGTGTGTGTGTGTGCTAATATCCACTAAGCTTGATAGAGGAAAAAATTCCACATGCTATGCTTCTAAGAAGGAAAAATAAGGCTTTAAATCAAGAAAACTAAGACATATGAAGCATCAACCAATCCTACACATCAATCCAAACTAAGGGTCAATAAAGGGCTTATTATGCTTTTATTCACTCACGAGGGCGATATTTGCGCATTCCCGTGGTTACACTCGACTGTGCAATGCCAAGCCCTCTTAGGCTTTTCAATGATACCCATGTAACGAGCTTTCGACCAACGACTCCCAAACTATAAGGCTTTAGGGAGCTGGGTGTAGAGACAATCTCCTAGGGCGTACTTGCTCGAATATCAAAGGTCACATGACTCGACTAGTCAAGGTGTTTATTCTCTTTTTCTTTTTCTTTCCTTTTTCTCACATTTTTCTATTTTTTTATATAGCATGCATACCCAATGTTTCCCCTAAACTTGAATTTTTGTGTCATTATGGTCATTGCTCACTGTCCTCAAAATTCTATTATTAAAAATAGTTTTTTCCCCTCAGAAGACAAGCATGTACTAATCTATACCAACAAGAAAATATAACAATACCATGTTATCCGGTAACATCAAAGCAACAGGTAAAGATCACATCATGTATTGAAACTATGACTAAGCTTAAATTATCAACAATATTCAATAATCCATAAAATTCCAATATCATCATCGGCCAACGAGAATTCAAACCAACTGAAACATGGAATCATGCAATGATGCAATGCAATGAAATTAAACAAATAACTAGACAAGATAATTTTTTTTGACAGAAAACTAACTAAACATGTAAAACTAACTAACAAATAATAAAATGCAAACTAAACATGCACTACTACTATATGCAACTAACTACAACCCAATACCCCCAAACTTAACATAAACATTATCCTTAATGGAAGTAAAGGGTTAGGAAACTCCCCTAAGCATCATCGTGGCCACCCGACTGTGGCTCGGGTGGTGAATTTGGTGGCGGATACGGTATGGCTGAGCCAAAGACTGGAAACTCCACTATAGTACCCTGCTGAGCAAAGGCCTCAGCTAGGGCACTTGATAGTCCATCTGCATAGGCTTTGAAATTGAAGTGCAGAGCGTCCATCCTTGTCTGTAGGCTGTAGATGCCTCATCTGGAGATCCTGACTCGCTGTATTAGCTGGAGGAGGTCCTATTACCTCGGATGTCTGTGGTGGTGGAGCCTCTGCAGTACGAACTGGAGGACAAAGAAAAATGAATCCACGGCCTCTAGGATCCGCCTTGTCACCGGCCCATTGAGAATACTTCTTGATATTGGCATGGTCAATATCCTTGCTGGGCATCTACAACTGCTTATCGTCCCATTCAACCCCTGCCTATGCACATAACTGCAGTCACAACTGAAGCATGTATAATCCCACCTGTAGTGCCTCCTCGCATATAGCGGAGCATAAACTGATGAATCAAGTGGCCGATGTCGATGTACTTGCCGGTGATGATCCCCTATAAGATAATGGCTCTATCAGCCATGACGTCATGCTGGTGGCTGGTAGGTATAAGATTGGAGCAGATAAAATTATTCCACGCTTTGGCGTATTTGTTCAATGCCGTGTGTGGCAAGTTTGTCTTCGTATCCGTGCCTGGCTTGATAGACCACTTGGTTCCTGGCATGCATAGTTCTCTGATAACCATGTCCAAATCGGTCTCAAACCTCTCAGCCACAACCCAGTTCTCTTGGCCAGCAGGAAGATTGGGAAAATGGAACACTTCACGGATTGCCAGCGGGAGATAATTCACTTGTTTTCCACTTACGAAGGAGATCCCGCTTTACGTCTCCCTAGCATTTGTATAGAACTCCCGCACTATAGCCGAAGGTGCAGCTAAGGGTGTTGCCATAACTCCAATCCAACCCCTCTCTCAAATCATAGCTAACATCTGCCCATCGTCCTTAGTCAGCTTGAGACCTCATTCTGAAACAAAGGACTTGGGCACCATGACCTTGTGATAATGCTTCTGAGCCGACAGATTGATGAACCTAGATGTATCTATAGCACCCCTGCTACTTGATTCATTGAGGCTTTTGCCGGAGGAAGAGGATGGAGAAACTGAGTGAATTCTTTTTGGTGCCATGATGCTCTTCAGAAAACTTCAATTTAAACTCTAACTCGAAACTTGGCAAATCTTAACAAACTCAGAATTCCCAAACTTGCCTCTAAAAGCCTTTTTGCAAACCCTAATATAGATGTAATGGAAGGTGGTTTGGTTATGTGATAGGTGTTAGGGCTAGGGTTTATATAGAACTTGTAGTGGAGAGAAGTGCTCTGAAGTAGTGGAGATAGTGGAAGGCTTTGAGGGAAATCGTGGGATTGATTATAGATGATGATAGTAAATAGGCTAGGATATGGAGAGGTTTCTGAATAGAAGTCTAAAAGTGTATGCAAGTTATGTTCTGAGAAGAGACTTGACTAAACTAATATGAAATAAAAGTCTTGGGTCGAATTTTAAGATTTTTTTTAAAACGACAATTTTTTGGGTATTGACGCAGGCGCGCTGTGGTGAAGGCATGAACGGGCGCAGGCGCACTTGGGCTGAGAAGCTACTGCATCAAAATTGGATGGCATGGGCACGCTGATATTGGCCTGGACTATGGCTCGGCCACGCTGCCTCTGGTGCTTGTACTGAAACTTCTGCAGCAAAATGGAACTTAGCAGCTATCTTTCATGTGAGCTTTATCCTGCATAAAGGGGCATTCAAAAATGAGACAACATTTTATTCCATTACTCAAAAGTGGACTATGTAAGCTAACTGTATCTATTATCAAAAATGCTATATTTGAACATTTGCTATACTATATGCAACATGTACTCAAACTCAAAATTTTCAAGAATTAAACATGGGGGTGGGGGGAAATAGATAAGTGACAAGAATTAAACAGGAGGGAGAATAGAGTGGATGGGGTGCCTCCCATCGAGCGCTTATTTATAGTCAATTAGCTCGACTTTCTCATACTTTCTCATGGAGTGGAAAGGATCATGGAGGCCTTTTGTCGGTCAACTTTGCCTCCAAAATAATGCTTCAATCTCTGCCCATTGACCTTGAACGGCTTGTCCGGGTCTTGACCTACAATCTCAACTGCACCGTGAGGATACACGATTTTTACTGTGAATGGCCCCGACCATCTCGACTTGAGTTTTCCTGAGAAAAGATGAAGACGTGAATTGAACAATAACACGGCTTGTCCTGGCTCAAACTTCCTATCCATAATTTTTCGGTCATGCCATTTTTTCACTTTTTCCTTGTATAGTTTAGAGTTCTCATAAGCCTACAGTCAGAATTCATCAAGTTCATTCAATTAGAGAAGTCTCTTCTCTCCTGCGGCTTTGAGGTCAAAGTTCAGCTTTTTGATTGCCTAGAATGCCTTGTGCTCAAGCTCCATAGGAAGATGACAGGCTTTCCCATATACCAACTGATAAGGTGACATCCCCAGCAGTGTCTTGTATGCGATTATGTAGGCCCATACTACATCATCAAGTTTGAGTGACCAATCCTTCCTCGTTGGGTTGATAATTTTCTCCAAAATCCTCTTTACTTCATGATTAGAGACTTCATCTTGGCCATTAGTTTGGGGATGGTAGGCCGTTGCAACACGATGATTCATCCCATACTTAGCTAATAATTCTATAAATTATCTGTTGCAGAAGTGCATGCCTTCGTCACTAATGATTGCTCTAGGTGTCCCAAATCTTGTGAATATATTTTTCTGTAGAAATCTCAAAACCACCTTTGCAACATTCATTGGCAAAGTTGCCACTGTTGGGTTTGTACGAAATCGTGACGCAATCAAATTGCAAAAATTAGCGGAAGCATGGTATATCAGAGTTTAAAAAATTTCTACAAAACCATTACCCGGATCATCCTTTATGCAAATTATTAATTTAAAACGATAAATAAGAAGTTATAGAATCATACCCTTGTAGAACGAAGCTTCCACAGGTACTAGTTCAACTCCTTGTTCTTCGTGATCTCCTTGAATTTCCGGGTTAGATTCCTTTCTTTGATCAACGTTAGCCACCCAAGTGTTTGGCCTCTAGAGGTGATCCACCAAGGAAGAGAAATTATCAAGAAGGAGGGTGTTTGGCTAAACCTTAGTTTTCTATCCTCTATAGAAAAGGAGTACTCTCCAACAATTGGAATTGCATCAATTAATATCTATTATAAGACTTCTCTTATATAGACATTGGTCAACCCTTCTAATCCTATTAGACATGGGATTTCTTTTAATTAATTAAACTTCTTTAATTAATTTAGGCTTCCCACCACATGGGAATAATTAATTAAATTCATTTAATTAATTTGTCTCCTAACCTTATTAGGAATAAATGAGAGTACTAAATATTAAATTAATTACTAAACTCCTTTAGAAATTAAAATAATAATAATTGTAATAATATTAATAAGACTCCTCTTATTAATTTATATTTAATATTTTCAAAATATTAAATAATAAACATTAAGCTATTTAATTTATTCTATCACCATAGATTAAATTAATTATACTTAATGCATTATTACGATTATGCCATTACCTTCTTAAATAATTATTCTTCCTTTTATGGTGTGACCCTTTAGGTTCTCCATATTAAACCGGTTGTGAATAAATCAATTAAAATAATTTTAATCTTATTTAAATAAATAAATTAAACTAATAATCTATTTAAATAAATAATATTTATTCTACAATAGGGATAAGCCTCCCTAGCGATCAACGACTTTCCAGATAATATAGATTTCAACATTAATCATAAAAGAACCTGTGAGTTAATAGTTACCATACAATTCAATCCTTCCACCATACAATGTCCCAATTAAATATAAGACATGGATTTACTGTCAAGTCTTATTTTATTTAATTATATGTATTTCGATTAGAAAATGCACAACTCCAAATAATGCAAATTAAAAACTCCTTTCTAATTTCATTTCACCTTGGCCAAGGATTCCTGGGTTGTCATTTAACGAATCACATAGGACATATCTCCTCTTTTACTAGAGGTGGTAGATTCTTTATTGATCATTCATTATCTCCATATGTAACTCATTATACCCAAGCATACCCTATATATGCCTTAAAAGGTCTTAAGGAATAAGTCAAAGTATAATTTGTTACATACAAGATACTATGATGATCTCAAGTCCAAGGATCACTTGTACTACTATCACATTAGGAATTCCTATTGACATGCGAGTAAAACTCCATTAGGTATTCCATAGCGAATCACGTTCAGTGAACTTATTCTCCAATAAGCACCTACATACTTGCTTTAGTGTCTCCACACAAATGATCATGAGATCAATCATCCTCATCCAATGAGCAAGCAACATATGTACCAATCTATCCGGATTTACTAATCCCCTTTTTAGTAATCCCACGATTGGGAACTATTTAAGTTTTAAAACTTTCTAAGAATTTAGATCTCATTAGCATGATCATCATCATGATTCTAAAAGCATTGCTTAAAACTATGGGTTATTTACATATTATAAAAACAGCAACATGTAGATAATTAAATGCCTTTAATAAATGAATATTTCATTAATAAATAAATAAGATTGTTTACAAAGTACGTGCTTTATCATCATACATGATTGGCTTGTATGCACACTACTATCAATCTCCCACTTGCACTAAAGCCAGTCGCCATGGTATCTCATACCCATCTTCTCTAAGTGACGATCAAACTGCTGTTGTGTTAAAGCTTTAGTAAATGGATCTGCAATGTTGTCTTGAGAGTCTACACGCTTCAAGGTGACGTCTCCTCTTTCAATGATCTCCCTGATCAAATGAAATCGCCGCAACACGTGTTTAGATTTCTGATGAGACCTCGGTTCCTTAGCCTGTGCAACTGCTCCTGTGTTGTCACAGTAAATGGGAACTGCTTCTCTAATGCTAGGAACCACACCAAGTTCAGTTATGAACTTCTTCATCCAAACAACTTCCTTTGCAGCTTCACTTGCAGCTATATACTCTGCCTCTGTCACTGAATCAGCAACTGTTTGCTGCTTGGAACTCTTCCAACTCACTGCACCTCCGTTCAAGGTAAAAACATACCCCGAAACAGATTTACTGTCATCTTGGTCCGTTTGAAAACTTGAGTCTGTGAAGCCCTCGAGTTTTAATTCAGACCCACTGTAGACAAGAAAAATATCCTTAGTCCTTCTCAAGTATTTTAGGATATTCTTCACTGCCTTCCAGTGCTCTTCTCCTGGATTCGACTGGTATCTGCTCATTACACTAAGTGAATGAGCAACATCCGGTCTAGTACATATCATACCGTACATGATAGATCCTATTGCAGAAGCATAAGGGATCTTACTTATACGGTCTCTCTCCTCAGGTGTCTTTGGGGCCTGTTTCTTGGAGAGATGTATTCCATGGCTCATCGGCATGAGACCTCTTTTGGAATCTTCCATGCTAAATCTCTTTAGCATTGCATCAATGTACGTTCCTTGGGATAAACCAAGCATCCTTTTAGATCTATCTCTATAGATCTTTATCCCCAAAATATAGGATGCTTCTCCCAAGTCCTTCATGGAGAAGTGTTTAGATAACCAGATTTTAATCGATTGTAGCATAGGAATGTCATTCCCTATCAGTAATATATCATCAACATATAATACAAGGAATGAAATTGCGCTCCCACTAACCTTCTTGTACACACATGGTTCATCGTCATTTTTGATAAAATCAAACTCTTTGATTGTCTCATCAAAACGAATGTTCCATCTGCGAGAAGCTTGCTTCAATCCATAAATGGATCGTTGCAGCTTACAGACTTGATTTATTCCAACCTTTGAAACAAATCCCTCTGGCTGTGTCATATACACATCCTCCTCAAGTTTCCCATTGAGGAAGGCCGTTTTCACGTCCATCTGCCAGATCTCATAGTCGTTATAAGCTGCAATCGCAAGCAAAATCCGAATGGACTTGAGCATAGCTACTGGTGAAAAGGTTTCATCATAATCAACTCCTTGTCTTTGTTTAAAACCTTTTGCAACCAGTCGGGCCTTATAGGTCCCCACCTTGCCGTCCGCTCCAGTCTTTCTTTTAAAGACCCATTTACACCCAATAGGCTTAATGCCTTCAGGTGGTGAAACCAAAGTCCATACTTTGTTTTCATACATGGAGTCCATTTTGGATTTCATGGCTTCAAGCCATTTCCCTGAGTCTTTATTACTCATGGCCTGTTCGTAATTCAATGGATCATCATCATTCATGATGTGTACCTCATCGTCATCCTCTATAACGAATCCATACCTCTCAGGTATCTTCGGTACTCTCCAAGATTTACGAACAGGGTGTGGTATAGTAGGTTCTTCTACTTGGTCAAGTACCTGACTTTCATCCATGGTAATTTGTGGTTCTTGAACTTCTTCAAGATATATCTTACTCCCATTGACCCCTTCATGGATAAACTCCTTTTCCAAGAAGGCAGCATGTTTCGCAACAAACACCTTTTGATCAGTTAGATGATAGAAATAATACCCTACAGTTTCTTTAGGGTATCCCACAAATCTACACTTTTCGGATTTAGTCTGTAGCTTATCATGTTCAAACTTTTTGACATAAGCTGGACAACCCCAAGTCTTAACATGCTTAAGATTTGGTTTCCTCCCCTTCCACATCTCATATGGAGTCTTTGGGATGGATTTGGTAGGTACCTTGTTAAGTAGGTATGCAGCCGTTTCTAGGGCATATCCCTAGAAGGAAATTGGAAGGTTGGTAAAACTCATCATGGATCGAACCATGTCTAACAGTGTTCGATTTCTCCTTTCAGATACTCCATTTAACTGTGGTGTACCTGGAGGAGTCCATTGTGAGATTATACCATTTTCTTTGAGACAATTGAGAAACTCACCGCTTAAGTATTCTCCGCCTCGATCTGATCGAAGTATCTTTATACTCTTGCCCGTTTGTTTCTCTACTTCACTTCTGAACTCTTTGAACTTTTCAAATGATTCTGACTTGTATTTCATTAAATACACATATCCAAATCTTGAGTGATCATCAGTGAAAGTAATAAAATAAGAATACCCACCCCGTGCACTTGTTGTCATAGGCCCACAAACGTCTGTGTGAATCAATGCCAACAACTCTGTAACTCTTTCTCCTCTTCCACTAAAAGGAGATTTAGTCATTTTACCCATGAGACAAGATTCACAAGTTGGATATGATTCATAATCGGATAGCTCGAGGAGCCCATCTTTATGCAACTTGGATAATCTTGTTTCATTGATATGACCGAGTCTACAGTGCCACATGTAGGTATAATTAATATCATCTTTTTTCCTTTTCTTAGTTTGTTCAATTTAAAATATATTTTCTTGTAAGTCAAGTGTATAAAGTCCATTTCGCAAATTTCCAATACCATATAAAACATCGTCTTTATAAATAGAACAACTATTGTTCTTTATAACAACGTTAAATCCTTCCATATCCAATACAGAAATTGAAATAATGTTTTTAATAATATTCGGAACATAATAACAATTATTAAGATAAATGGACTTGCCCGAAGGCATTGCTAAATAATAAGTTCCTACAGCTAATGCAGCAACCTTTGCTCCATTCCCCACTCGTAGGATCACCTCATCATTGTTCAGCTTTCTACTTCTGACCAGTCCCTGCACAGTATTACATATGTGAGAACCACAGCCGGTATCCAATACCCAAGTAGAATTATGACTTTCAGAAAAATTAATTTCAATCATAAACAAATCTTGATTGGAAGTCGAAGCTTCTCCAACCTTCTTCTCTGCTAGATACTTCTTGCAGTTCCTTTTCCAATGTCCCGGCTTGTTGCAATGAAAGCACATTCCTTTGCTAGCTGGATCAGATTTCTTTTGTTCCTTTATGTTCACTTTGCCCTTGGTCATCCGAGATCGGAAGAGCTCCTTAGATATCTCATATCTAGCAGTCCTACTTTGTTCACCATACAACTCCTTGAGGTGAATCAACATAGTAGGAGCATCCATGTTTTCGTGCTGACGCTGAAGCTCGTTATTCATGGATGCGAGCATGATGCATTGAGCCACAGATGCATCATCTTGCCACTTTACAATGGTGGCAATCTCTTCCTCAGAGGCTGTTTCTGGAACAGTTCCAGGGACAGGTGAGTTTAGGACATAAGAAATCTTTTCAGCAGTGAGAACAATTCTCAGATTTCTTAGCCAGTCCTCATAATTAGGTCCGGTAAGCTTGTTTGCATCAAGTATGCTTCGTAGTGAGATTAGTGATTTAGACATTTTTAAAATTCTGCATGTGAAAGAAAACAACATTTTAGCAAACATTCGTTTTATTAACTTTGCATACCAAAATAAATTTAGGTCTTTATTTTAAATTGGTATCTCCCACTATTTTTATCAAACTATATTACCCTCACTTATATAGTTCGGCAACATCTAATTAAAGATTTGCTAGTGAGAATAAGGATCCCATTTCAAATGTATATAACCTTGTGAATAGCACAACAAGCGATATACAAATAAATAGGTAGACAACTCTTGTCAATTACATCACCATGTAATTCCTTTTATTTTGCCTCTTAAATCATAATGGTCAAGTGTGTGCACATCCGAACTAAAATAATTTAAGTTAAGTCCAGCCTAGCACTTTCATAAATTCAAAAAAGAAAAATGTTCGTCCTTGTGGATAGCACAACAAGACTAGATCGTTCAATTTTCTTGATAAGCATCAAATGTGATTAATTAACATCTTAAATACGCAATACTCGCCTTGTGGATAGCACAACAAGCTCATATTAAATATCTAATACTCTATTAATTTATCATGCTAGAAGGCGACGTTCGATATTCCAAATATCATTTGAACACTTTGGACTTAATATTATTTCTTTGAGGGGTTTGTTATTATTAGTCTCATCTTTGTTTAGCGCGCATGCACATATATATATAAAATACGCGTCATTTTATTAAACATGCGAAGCATGTTTGTATAAAATATAATATATATAATATTTAGCATGCAATATAGAATACTATATTCTACCCAGATTGATTATGGACTTTTATTCTAGTTTGGTTCACTAGAGCCACCAAGTGAACCAAAAGGTCAAACCTAGGGGTTCAAGAATTTAAATTTAAACGTAACTATTACATTTAAACCCGGGCTCCATACAAACGGGTCTTCACGCGCTCCTTGCTCCTTGGTCTCCAATTTCTTCAAGATAATTCTAACTATTTCTATTACATTAAACTATTTAATTTAAATAGAAACCTTGATCAACAGTCTAGGGGAAGTACATAGGAGGGAGATAGAATTTTACATCAAGAAAAAAAAATTAGAGAAGACGAGGTACGCAGACCCCATTTAATAAAACCCATTCATTCAAGCATTCAACTAAAATAAAATCCAATCACATTGGTCAAATAGTCCATAATCAATCCCCATTTATTATCATACATATCACCATATATATCAATAAATAAATATTCATCTCATGAATTAAAATATTCCCTATATATATGAGTATTATTTAATGGGCAATTTTAATTTGCATGAAATTCAATTTCAAGATTAAAATAAACTCTTTATTTTAATTATAAAATTATTAAAAAATATTATATATATATATATACTATATATAACCGAAGTGGATATATATATATATATATATATTATATATAATGAATTCCTTTTATAATCTACGTGACTTTAGATATGGTTTTTACAAAATGAACCTGACACTTTTTAAAAAAAAGAGATTCATGTAATTAAGTGATCCACTTTCCATTTTTTTTTTATAAAACCCAATCCTGTAAACACTTTTCATTTAAAAGGAATTCATGGTTTCTTGTACAACAGGAAGTCCCTTATAAAGTATCTAATAACTGATAACCCGCTACTTTTAGTATGATAACCCGTTATAACAGGGTCACCGTTACTTTTGAAAACCTTCAGTATTACAGCAGCGTAAGAAAGAGAGAAATTTTTTTTTTGTTCCTGTCCTTTATTTTTTCTTTCATAAAAAAAAAATAATAATTTTATACAACTAAAATTATGCCCAATAAATTATTCTAAATACATACCCATACATATATGGAATAAAAATAATTAATAATTGCATAAAGGTTTGGCTCTGATGCCACTGTTGGGTTTGTACGAAATCGTGACGCAATCAAATTGCAAAAATTAGCGGAAACATGGTATATCAGAGTTTAAAAAATTTCTACAAAACCATTACCCGGATCATCCTTTATGCAAATTATTAATTTAAAACGATAAATAAGAAGTTATAGAATCATACCCTTGTAGAACGAAGCTTCCACAGGTACTAGTTCAACTCCTTGTTCTTCGTGATCTCCTTGAATTTCCGGGTTAGATTCCTTTCTTTGATCAACGTTAGCCACCCAAGTGTTTGGCCTCTAGAGGTGATCCACCAAGGAAGAGAAATTATCAAGAAGGAGGGTGTTTGGCTAAACCTTAGTTTTCTATCCTCTATAGAAAAGGAGTACTCTCCAACAATTGGAATTGCATCAATTAATATCTATTATAAGACTTCTCTTATATAGACATTGGTCAACCCTTCTAATCCTATTAGACATGGGATTTCTTTTAATTAATTAAACTTCTTTAATTAATTTAGGCTTCCCACCACATGGGAATAATTAATTAAATTCATTTAATTAATTTGTCTCCTAATCTTATTAGGAATAAATGAGAGTACTAAATATTAAATTAATTACTAAACTCCTTTAGAAATTAAAATAATAATAATTGTAATAATATTAATAAGACTCCTCTTATTAATTTATATTTAATATTTTCAAAATATTAAATAATAAACATTAAGCTATTTAATTTATTCTATCACCATAGATTAAATTAATTATACTTAATGCATTATTACGATTATGCCATTACCTTCTTAAATAATTATTCTTCCTTTTATGGTGTGACCCTTTAGGTTCTCTATATTAAACCGGTTGTGAATAAATCAATTAAAACAATTTTAATCTTATTTAAATAAATAAATTAAACTAATAATCTATTTAAATAAATAATATTTATTCTACAATAGGGATAAGCCTCCCTAGCGATCAACGACTTTCCAGATAATATAGATTTCAACATTAATCATAAAAGAACCTGTGAGTTAATAGTTACCATACAATTCAATCTTTCCACCATACAATGTCCCAATTAAATATAAGACATGGATTTACTGTCAAGTCTTATTTTATTTAATTATATGTATTTCGATTAGAAAATGCACAACTCCAAATAATGCAAATTAAAAACTCCTTTCTAATTTCATTTCACCTTGGCCAAGGATTCCTGGGTTGTCATTTAACGAATCACATAGGACATATCTCCTCTTTTACTAGAGGTGGTAGATTCTTTATTGATCATTCATTATCTCCATATGTAACTCATTATACCCAAGCATACCCTATATATGCCTTAAAAGGTCTTAAGGAATAAGTCAAAGTATAATTTGTTACATACAAGATACTATGATGATCTCAAGTCCAAGGATCACTTGTACTACTATCACATTAGGAATTCCTATTGACATGCGAGTAAAACTCCATTAGGTATTCCATAGCGAATCACGTTCAGTGAACTTATTCTCCAATAAGCACCTACATACTTGCTTTAGTGTCTCCACACAAATGATCATGAGATCAATCATCCTCATCCAATGAGCAAGCAACATATGTACCAATCTATCCGGATTTACTAATCCCCTTTTTAGTAATCCCACGATTGGGAACTATTTAAGTTTTAAAACTTTCTAAGAATTTAGATCTCATTAGCATGATCATCATCATGATTCTAAAAGCATTGCTTAAAACTATGGGTTATTTACATATTATAAAAACAGCAACATGTAGATAATTAAATGCCTTTAATAAATGAATATTTCATTAATAAATAAATAAGATTGTTTACAAAGTACGTGCTTTATCATCATACATGATTGGCTTGTATGCACACTACTATCAGCCACATCAACCCACTTGGAAACATAGTCCACCGCCAATAGAATGTACAGATTCTCACAAGACGAAACTAATGGTCCCATAAAGTCAATACCCCAAACATCAAATATTTCAAGTTCTAATATCATGTTCAAAGGCATTTCATTCCTCTTGGAGATGTTTCCTACCCGCTGGCATCTATCACATATTTGAACAAAATTGTAGGCATCCTTGAAGAGAGTCGGCCAATAGAATCCCGCTTGAAGAACCTTGGCCGCTGTCCTTTCTCCCCCATAATGTCCCCCGTACACTGATGCATGGCAACCATGTAGTATGCTCCCTATCTCATTGTGTGGGATACACCACCTAATCATTTGGTCTACACATTGTTTGAAAAGATATGGCTCGTCCCACATGTACCATTTGACATCGTACAGAAAATTTTTCTTTTGGGGCCTTGTCAACTCAGGAGGGAGAATGTTGCTAACCAAGTAATTTTCAAAGTCAGCAAACCATGGGATCTCTCCTTGGACCACAAACAGCTGTTCATCCGAGAAGGACTCATTAATCATAACTCCATCATCCGTGTCCTTTTTTGGATTCTCTAGTCTTGACAAGTGGTTCCGCCACTTGGTTCTTGGTACCCTTTCTGTCCTTTATCTCCAAGTCAAACTCTTGCAAGAGTAGAATCCATCGAATTAAACGTGGCTTGGCATCCTTTTTAGCAATTAAATACGGGATGCCAGCATGATCTGTATACACCACTACTTTCGTGCCAATCAAGTATGAACGAAACTTATCGAAGGCATTCACCACTACTAATAACTCCTTCTCAGTGGTCGTGTAATTGAGTTATGCATCAGTCAAGGTCTTACTGGCATAATAGATGACATAAAATATCTTTTCCTTGCGCTGCCCCAAAATAACTCCCATTGCAAAGTCACTAGCATCACACATCAACTCAAAAGGTAAAGACCAGTCGGGAGCTGTGATAATAGGTGATGTCGTCAACTTTCTCTTCAAATGCTCAAAAGCTGCCAAACAATCCTTGTCGAACTTAAAAGGGACATCCTTCTCCAATAAACTGCACAAAGGCTTTGTAATCTTTGAGAAGTCCTTTATAAATCGACAGTAAAAACCCGCATGTCCAAGGAAACTGCGGACCCCCTTCACTGAAGTTGGTGGTGGTAGGCTCTCAATCATTTCCAACTTTGCTTTGTCAACCTCCAATCCTTTTCCTGAAACCATGTGCCCGAGAATAATTCCTTCTTGTACCATGAAATGACGCTTCTCCCAATTTAGCACCAAGTTTATCTCAACACACCGTTTCGACACCATAACCAAGTTCTCCAAGCAGATATCAAATGAGTCCCCAAAAACTGAGAAGTCATCCATGAAGACCTCCACATGTTGCTCTACCATGTCGGCAAAAGATAGCTATCATACATCTCTAGAATGTAGCCGGTACATTGCATAAGCCGAAAGACATCTTTCTGAAAGCAAAAGTTTCGTAAGGACAAGTGAAGGTAGTCTTTTCTTGGTCTTCAGGAGCAATGACTATCTGATTATATCCCGAGTACCCATCCATGAGGCAATAGTATTCATGGCAAGCCAACCTCTCCAGCATCTGATCAATGAATGGGAGAGGGAAATGGTTTTTTCTGGTCGCCTTGTTCAACTTTCGATAATCCATACAAACTCTCCACCCAGTGACTGTCCTAGTGGGGATCAACTCATTGTTCTCGTTGGCTATCACCGTCATTCCCCCTTTCTTTGGTATGCACTGCACTGGGCTTAACCATGAGCTGTCTGATATAGGGTATATGATGACAGCATCCAACCACTTCAGGATCTCTTTCTTGACCACTTCTTTCATGATGGGGTTGAGTCTTCTCTGTTGCTCAACTGTCGGCTTGCTATCATCCACAAGAAGTATTTTATGCATGCGAAATGAAGGGCTTATCCCCTTAATATCCGCAATGGTCCACCCGATTGCAGATTTGAATTCCCTTAATACTCGCAACAGCTTACTTTCCTGCAAGGATGTTAGTGCTGAGGCAATTATAACAGGCAAAGTGGAAGAATCACCTAGAAATGCATATCTGAGGGGATTAGGGAGAGGTTTTATATCCAGTGTAGGAGGCATCTCAAGAGATGGTTTTAATCGCTCAGATGACTCCCCTGTGTGTTCTAGTGGTTCAACCAGACTTTTGAATTTGCTCATCCTTGGCACTGTATTCAGAATTTTCATATACTCAACTACCTCAAGGTCATCAGTGCCAAAATCTCCTAGTAAAGCACTCTCCAAAGGATCACTGCTCATCACTTATGTGGTCTCTTCATTCAATACCCTGTCCACCACATCAATTCAGAAACATTCCTCTTCCTCGGTAGGAAACTTCATAGCTTTGAACACATTGAAAGTGACTTCTTGATCCTGAACTCTCATCGTAAGCTCTCCTTTTTGTACATCTATGAGAGTTCGTCCAGTGGCTAAGAAAGGCCTTCCCAAAATGATAGGTATGTCCCTTGTTTTCTTCATAATTAAGAATAATGAAGTCGGCGAGAAATATAAACTTCTCCACCTTCACAAGGACGTCTTCTACAATACCCCTCGGATAAGTGATGGATCTGTCGGCAAGCTGAAGAGATATGCTTGTCGGTTTAGGAGCCGACAAACCCAACTGCGTATACACTGAGAGTGGCATAAGATTGATGCTCGTCCCTAAATTACATAAACATTTATTGAAGGACAAGCCTCCAATAGAGAAAGGGATCGTGAAACTGTTGAGATCCTTAAGTTTAGGAGGTAACTTCCATTATAACACTGCACTGCATTCTTCAGTTAAAGCCATTGTCACATAATCTTCCAGTTTTTTCTTTCTCGACAGAATCTCTTTCATGAATTTAGCATAGCTTGGCTTTTGTTCTAACGCCTTTGCGAATGGTATATTAATTTGTAGCTTCTTGAAAACCTCAAGGAACTTGGCAAATTGCTTATCCAGTTTTTTCTTTTGGAGTCTTTGAGGGTAAGGCACAGGTGGATATATAATCAGGTGGGTGAACACTTGATTTCTCAGCTATTTCCTTCTTTCATGCCTCAGATTCTTGCTTTCCATCAATCTCCTTGATCAAAACTGCCTCAGAATTCTTTGCATATTGGCTCGGGCGCGCTGCCTCTCTTTCCCCTTGAGGTGCGGCCGCGCCAGGCTTAAATCCTGCAGTTTGTTTTCCACTTCTTAATGTGATGGCTTGGCATTGCTCCTTTTTGTCCCTTCTTGGGTTAGCCTTCGTGTTGCTCGATAGAGCTCCTTGTGGTCTATTACTCATCATATTTGCCATTTGGCCCATTTGGTTCTTCAAAGTCTTAATAGACACAACTTGGCTCTTTAACATCATCATCAATGTCGACGCCGGGAGAAAAAATATTTCTCGTCTCCTTTTTTAGTAGAAGGAGGAATCATTTTCTTTTGGTTTTGATTTTCGTCTTTCCTTTGCTTGAGCTTACCTAACCTTTTCCATTTTTTGCTATGTCTATGGATTTTATTGAAGGTGAGGTTTTAGGAAAGAGGTACCGACATAAGTGTCGACGACTTTAAAAAGATTAATTTTTATTGATTTTGATGATTGGACCGAATGAGACAGAGTCGCCAGTTGGTATGGTTTAAATGGATGTACCAACTTATCCGAGTTTTAATAGTTTTTGTAATATGGTCCAATATGTGACTCCAAAAGATTTGTCTTGAAACCCGAGATTCGCGAAATCCGGGGGCTAAGTTAAGTGGGGGGAAGGTGTTAGACACCCTCCGACTCTCGTGCAAGCACGGTACCGCATCTTATTAATTTTCTATACATAGAGTGTGTATGTGTGTGTGTGTGTTTTATTTCAAAAGCTTTATTAGTTTTTATTCTTAGTCTTTATTTTGGGAGACTTGAAAGTAGTGCTGTACCTCTTTTGTGCGTAGGTACGAACAATTTGATTTGAAAAAAAGTTCATTTTTAACAAGATATATGAATTGAAATGATATTTTAGAAAGTAAGGTTTTCAAATCCTTTGCCCGACTAGGAATAGAGGGCTTCGATACTTCCTTTTATTCTTTATGTTCATTATGTGATCTACCCCGAATCGCTTTATTATGATCGAAAGCTCTTTGCGGTTTTTATTAAAAATCATTTTGATGATATGCATGCAAAGGCTTTAAAAAAGGGTCGGATCATCATCGGGCATGTAAGCCATCTCGATGAACCGAGCTCCCGCAATTAAAGTTTTCACTATCACGGGATCTTGAATCTGACTTCTCGAGACTAACCCTTCAAGCTCGTCTTCAAGATCCAAATATTACATATACAACGATATTTACGCTATTAAAACATTACAACATAAAATCGGCCCATCGTGGGAATCAAGTCGGATCCATTCGGGGGTCTCAGCATCGAGATTCCTAGGCTCACATTATTTGTGCAGGATTAAATATATATAATGTCCTTGACTTTGATATTAGGTGATTTCATCTGTTGAAATCACCGTTTTAAGCCATTTTGGACCCCTTTCACCTCTAAATATAGATTTAGGGTTATATGGGGTAACCGGGACCATTTAAAGCAATAAATCCATAGATCTACCATGAATCTAAGCCGATATAGCACACGGATTAAAGCTTCATGCTTAATAACCTCTCAAAGGCTAGATTTGGCTTAGATCTAGGTAGATCTAGCCTCCGTGATCGATTTACAACGTAATAAGCATAATATAACCGATAGAAACGTAATATCTATCAACTATTACTCAATATGCTTAAATTACAACAAGTTTAACTATATTCAAAAAAGATATAGCTTCAATCTTGTATTTAAACATGTTTACAAAGAACGAAGCTAGAAAGTGCGTTGTTTCACCTTGGGGGACGCGTGAACAAGCGTTTTAACTCCCGTGGCCAACGTAGAACACTCCCGGGGACTTCAAATAGGTACTAAATTAGATGATTAAGATTTAAGTTGGTATTCTTGAGTTCCACCCGAGCCTCTCTCTAGAATGTCTTTCTCTCTCTATAAAATTTCATCTCTCCTTAAAATGAGCTAATGTGGGTGTTTTAATCTGTCCGAGCCAGCCCTAAATATACATGCTGCTAGCCGCATGTATGGATGCGGCTGGGCTAGGTGGGTCCTATAAGCTCGGCAGGTGTTCCTTCGGTCTTGGTTCGGCAGAAGTTGACCTCCGCAGCTCTACTTTTCGGACAGTCTTTGATGAATGCTGCGGGATAAGATCGTGTCTGACTGAATTAGGGTTCTAGAAGTCGATACTCGTAGTCAAGATATATCCTTCAGGTCCAGGTATCAGTTAGCTAGTTTATCTTTGATGGCACATCATTCAAGGTTTGCTGAGGTGGTTTCCGATGAACATTGTCTTAGCTCGGCGATCCTCGCTCGGTTCGCGATATGTTCGGATGTCACTGGTCCTTTCTATCACTCCTGGGGTTAACTTTGAGATGACCTTGCTCTTTTGCCATACATCGGGGTTGTCTCCAAAGTATAATTACGCTTTTACCCTTCTGCAAGGTTAGTACAAAGAAAGCAAAATTTCGAGTGTCTACAGATGAATGCAATTGAATGAACACGACAAAGATTAATAGACAAGGAGAACGCATAACAAGGTATATCCGATGATGCAATGTCATGTATAATAGATGTAATGATATGTAAGATTAGAAAAGGGTTACTCCCTCCTGCTGGGGAAGTTAAAGATTACGTTGTCGGGATTAAGTCGATCTGCGCTGGTTTGTAGTCAACGGATTGCACCATCGGGGTCATGCCGATGCCTTCACTGGATTATAGCCAACGGATTACATCATCAGGGATCTTCTGACCTGCGTTGGGTTGTTGTCAATGGATTACATCATCGGGGATTTGCCGACCTGCGTTAGGTTGTTGCCAACGAATTACATCATCGGGGATTTGTCGACCTGCGTTAGGTTGTTGCCAACGAATTACATCATCGGGGATTTGCCGACCTGCGTTAGGTTGTTGCCAACGGATTACATCATCAGGGATTGGCCGACCTGTGTTAGGTTGTTGCCAACGGATTACATCATCGGGGATTTATCGATGCCTTAAATAGTTCGTTGCCGGTGGATTACATCGTCGGGGGAGAGCCGATGCCTTTATTGGTTTGTTGTAAGTGGATTACATCTTTGGGGGGTCGAGCCGACGCCTTCACTGGTTAGTTGTCGGTGGATTACATCATCGGGGGAGAGCCGACGCCTTCATTGGTTCGTTGCCGGTGGATTACATCATCGGGGGAGAGCCGATGCCTTCACTAGTTCGTTATCTGTGGATTTCATCGTCGGGAGAGAGCCGACGCCTTTACTGGTTCGTTGCCGGTGGATTATGAGATGTAGTATTGATTTTAACTGATTTTCTGGTCTTTCGGAGTTCAAAGTCAGGACTTCTGATCTTTGCCGAACTTCTGCTATTTTGGAGGGGTTTTTAGGGTTTTTGGGATTTAAAACTGTCCCGAAAAGGTATCATCTTAAATAAAGTGTCCTTCTAAACCCAAAATAACACATTTCGGACATCATGTTATCAATCAGGAGGCCGCGGGACCTACATATAGTAGCCGCATATATAGTTACGGCTGAAGCAACTATGGTCAAGGTTGCCCATGGTCGGGCTTATACCTTCTGGAGGCCTCATTTTCACCCATTCCACTTATTTTTTTTATTTTCTCTCTACGAAACCGAGCACTTCTTCACATCTACTCGATTCCGGCTTGATTTGGAGCGATCCGCCATCGTACATCTCTTCTACGTACTACGGGTAACGTCTAGACTCTGTTTTTTCGTGTTTTCGTTGGTGAAAACCCGTATTTCCTTCCTTAAACGCATTATATCTAACATGTATGCATAGATAGCTAGATAAAAATGTTTATAATGCAATGCATGCTTACAGATCATCTTATGGACTGTGTGGATGCGATTTATTATCATTTATCAGTTAATCTAGACATACATTGTATCTATGTGTTAGAATAACAATTTAAATTGAGATTTACATGCTTGGCTGTGATGGTATACCCTCATAGGGTGATTTAATGCATGCTTCGGGCATGTGGATAGTCCATTTTATAGAGAAAACTCTGGTGAAATTTTTCCATGAGTTAAACGTTAGGGTCCTAGATATATTTATACATATGCTAGGATGCGACTAAAATGACGTACACATATAATGACACATGTAGGACATGCATGATGTGATGACCAAAATTATATATAATGGATTTAATTTGAAGTTTAAAAAGGACAAGAATATACCTGACTTGGCTTTGATTCTTACGAACTCATGGTTCAGATATGGATTCTGCGAGACCCAACCGTTCTTCATCCCTGCGGATTTTAGCTGAAGTTCGCTGATGGAGAGCTCCCTCTAACATTCTTATTCCTCAGATTAGCAGACAAGTACAGCGATTGATAGAGCCAGCCCATCGACCTGGTGGCGAGGACCATCCTCCCGTGGATGAGGAGGATATCCCTGAGCCTGAGGTTCCGCCCCAGCCCACCGCTATGCCTAGATTTCTTCCCGACATTGAGGTCGCTGTCCCTAATTTGCTGGGTACGGATCTAAGCCGCCATCCCTCTATTCACTTGCATACAAATGAGGTACATGATTAATTTATCTTCATTTCTCCTTTCTGTCATCGACGAGTTTTCTTAACCTTAAGGTCGTGTAGGTTCCAAAGTTTACCCAGCCCAGGGATAACTGGTTCAGCATATACTCTTTATATCATTCGCTACATCCAGAGTACTGGGAGGTCGTGGATTCTTGGGGATTTGAGGCCTTCTTCACCATTGCTCCCCGTCGCTGCCCTTGGGGCTACATGCGAGCTTTGTCCGAGAGATGGTTTCATCAGAGTCAGTCTCTCCATCTGCTGGATTGCGAGATTGTGATGACTCCCATGGATTGGAGGTACATCACAGGCTTAGAGTTTACTGGGACCAGAGTGCCCTTGGAGACGACCATCACTCCGAATATGGTGCGTATCCTCATAGGGTTTTCTCCTCAAGAGCGGGCCTTCAAGGCTCGCAGTATCTGATCGGGGAGCCTGAGCGTCAATGCTGCTCGAGGTACCCTGTAGCAGCAGCTGCCTGCTGATTTAACGGAGAGGGATCGCATCTTGCGACGTCTATTCCTGACCATCCTGAGGGGTTGTGTCATTACGAACAACTCCTCCACTGTTCCCTTCAGCTTGGTAGGGGCCGTTCGAGACGTAGACCACATTGGGGACTACGATTGGGGATCGTTTACATTCGCTCTTTTCCTGCATGGATGAGATTACGATCGGAGAGAGTTACCGACGCCTGGGTCAGATTCTACCCGTTTCTTCTGGTAAGTCCTTTTGACCGAATTTCATTTATTTGACTTTTGATTAGTTTATCTTTTCGCACGACTAATGGAGGGTTCTTTTGAATTGACAGTTCTGGGCTTATGAGAGGCTTCCCTGTATTCGCCCCATCTCTGTCTTAGGCTTGGACACTTATCCACGGGGACGTAGATGGCATCAGTCTACTTTGTCGGAGGTCCCGGATCGCGGAGGGCTTTACCCATGCCCGTCTTCAGTTGGAGACATTGATGGCTGAGGACATAGTGTGGGTTCCATATTCTGGAGAGCACTTATCCAAGGTATTTGAGGATGGTTTGCCGATAGGGCCAGAGTTTTATTTATCTACTCGCATGATTCCATTCCTTTTTGATGGAGGTTGGGATCTCTACCTCGGGGAGCACGCTTTTTGATGTATCATTGGGGAGATTTGCCTTCCTTTTCTTCCTCCAGCTCAGCGTTTTTGGCCTTTATCTTCGTCAGCTGCATCGATTCCCACTACGGGGCATGACGGTCTTCACTTGTCTGACGATCTGATCACTTTTGAGGACTTTATCGCTTGGTGGGGCCCACACACGATAGGAGCTCAGACCCGGGCTACCCAGCTCTTGGGAGATATGGTCCCAGGGTCCCTTATGATGAAGGACTGGATATCATGTTTTCAGGAGCCCTTTCATTAGGATCAGATTGCTGATTTGAGACTTCAGTTGGAGCAGCTGTCGGCATATTGTCGTCACAATGGTTTGGACCCCTCCTTAGCGAGTACTTTTGCTGCTCAGGGTCATGAGGCTGGACCGTCAGGCGGTGGTGGCTCTCATGGTGTTGGACCCTCAGGTATTGGTGGCTCTCAGGATAGGGATGATCTTTTTACTTGTCACCCGGATATGCAGGAGACACCTTATCGCCCGGATCAGCAGGATGTGCCCACCCCAGGTAGACTGCCCCAGGTCGACCAATTTGATGATACCATCACTTTCCTGGATGATTTTGACATTATGATGAGCCCATAGGTCCTCTGTTAGTCATTGGGCGTTTGTGCCCCAGTGTCATGTACTTTCTTTTTTTTAGTTTTCACATGTATCATAGGTATGACAGTGATGTTAATGAAACTAATGTATTTGGCAGATATTTATGCATGATGTTTTATATTTATTCATCGTACATGCTATTTTATCACTTGTTATAATGCATGCTTCATATATATTTAAATGATTGGATAGAGATTGATCGTTGTATGGTCTTATTGACATAATTTTTATAGATGGCATCCTCTGTTGTGGCGTGCTTGGATCACCTTCCGCCTAGTCATATAGCCACCAGTTTGAGGGTTTGGTATGACCTGTTGCCAGATGCTGATCGTATTGCCATCAGTCGCATGCTAGGTCACTCCCCGTCTCTGTTGTCCTTTTAGGTTCCAGAGGGATTTATTGTCGGGATATTCAGGTATTGGAGTCCTGAGCGCCACGTCTTTTGATTTGGCTCAGACAAGTTAACTCCTACTCTGGAGGAGTATGGTCGCATTTCTGGATTATCGATGGAGGGGCCATATGCTCGGATGGCATTGGGCCATATGCGCTGCCAGTTCATGACGATGACTGGACTTATGAAGGGCAGTTGTATTGGCTGAGGTGGGTGGTAGCCACATCATTTCCATGGACTTCATGATAGGTCACTTTGGATCTGCTGATAGCTTTTCCATCTATCATGAAGACTTCGCCATTTCAGAGGAGAGATGGCATACTGCACGAGTGGATGCTTTGGTCATGTGCCTCATAGAATATCTATATATGCCATTCTATGCTGACCATCTAAACGTGGCAATGTCGATGACTGTCAGGGCTCTCAAAGATGACTTCACCATACTTCCCCTTATCCTGGCAGAGACGTTGATATCAGCTTCTATCTGCCATACTGTTGGGGATCAGGAGTTCAGAGGTAGCTCTGTGCTCCTATACATCTGGTTTATGACGCACCTCAGACCGATTGGTCAGCTTCGTCGCCACGAGTTCTGTTTTGGACATGGCTTGTCTCAGGTCTACTCATATAGCCTGACTTTTTGCGTCGATGAGGCATCCTGGACTTCATTTCTGGGTGCCATGGAGGAGCTTTTTTACGATGGTTATGTATTCTAGTTATTGCTCCTTTCTGAGTTTCACCACCCATGTAGCAAACCTGGATTTTCTTCCATTGGCTGGTTTGAAGCGTGTGACGACCTATCATCCTCTGGCGGTGATGGGTCAGTTTGATAAGTATCAGGAGGTCCATGCTTTTGAGGGGACTGACGATTATCGCTTCCTCATTTGCTCAGTTATCGAGGCTGATCTAGCTCAGGTTTATGGATTCTGGTCTCATCGACAGACAACGGAGTTCAGAGACTGCCATCCTGGTCGATCTGCAGAGTACTCAGCTTGGCTAGAGTCGAATTTGGCACCAGACACAGTAGACCAGATTGAGACATGGTCTTTATCCGGGAATGATGGTGGATCCACAAACGCTGAGGAGCCCATGGAGGATCCTATATCTCCTACTAAGGATGCTTTATTTACAGAGTTGACAGCTTCCCTAGTGAGCACTGTCCCGCGATTGGCCTCAGTTTCCATGGAGGCGATGGATAGACAGCTTCAGCTGGTGACCTTTGAGAGGGATCAGGCTCGAGCTCTTATGTATACCACCATAGCTGGTTGGGATGCCGCCATTGCTGAGAGAGACGCAACCCTTGCTTCCAGAGACCAGGCCCTCGATGACAGAGATGTGGCCCAGACTTTCTCAGATGGATTCATTAGTCATGTACAGGGTGTAGTGCAGAGTCAGGAGGAGGTTTATCATATAGCAGCAGAGATGCGGAGAACGGGTTGAGATACTGGAGCACGATCTCAGAGATGCTCCTTCGACTGCAGAGACCACTGGATATTTGGCTATATTGGCTCATCTTATTGCCGATTTATAGCTCTACTTTATTTCCCTGTATAGACTTTGTTATTATCGCTTAGTCATAGGTTAGAATCAACTTTTGTATTCTAAACAGTTGTATATATAAAAAGAAATAAGTTCAGTTCACTTCCTTTGTTTGAGCATGTCTAGTCTTGTCCACTGTTACCATTCTCACTTCATGATTTATTAAGTCGACATAGAACTAGTCTCGTCATGTGGCATCAGATTTGGCGGGGGTGATGCTGAGATGTCGCTAGGTCTTCTCCGCATGAGTCGTCAATTGGGTGGGCTTTATGGATAATATTTTGATTTCTGTATAGGTTAGGATTTTGAATAAGATGAAAGTGTTTGGATTTTTTTGAAGGTTAGATCGCACTATAAATAGCTGCCTAGGTACCCCCACAGATGGGAGATCAGGTCTTTCGTAATTCAGGCTCAGGCATGAAAAGTTGAAAAGGGTTTATTTGGGTTTGAGTTTGGTTTAATGGGATTTTGATGTTTTTGGTTTGATTTGACAAGGTTTTGATTTTTTCAATGGTTAGACCATACCATAAATGGCTACCTACGTACTCCCATAGATAGGAGATCAGGTCTTTCGTAGTTCAGGCTCAGACCTGAAAAACTAGACTTGATATATATTTTTTCTCTTTCTTTTTTTCTTTTTTTTTTCTTTTTTTTTCTATCAAGACAAAGTATTTCAGTTTGAAAGCGAAAGGGGTCTCAGACATAATACCGTTTCAACGAATTAGAATTGATTAGTTGCAGGAATTCTTCACCGTCCATCTCTTCCAATTTCAAAGCTCCGCCCGATAGGATTGCTTTGACAATAAAGGGTCCTTCCCAATTTGGGAAAATTTTTCCCTTAGTTGCATCCTGGCCCGGAATGATCTTCTTCAGCACCAAATCATGCCTTTTAAATTCTCTAGTTCACACCTTCTTGTTTTAAGATCGTGACATTCGCTGCTGATACAATTGGCCGTGAAAGATGGCCGCAACCCTCCTTTCATCTATCAGGGATAACTGATCGTATCAATCTTGTATCCATTGGCTTTCCTCTATCTGGTCATCTAGCATCACTCTCAATGATTCCATCTCCACTTCAACAGGAAGTACTACCTCCATCCCATTTACCAGAGAGTAGGGTGTTGCCCCAGTCAAGGTTCGAGTCGACGTTGGGTATGCGAGTAGGGTTAACGGCAACAAATCAGGCTATCCCCTGTGATTTGCCGACATCTTCATCATTATCTTCTTGATGTTCTTATTAGCCGCTTCCATCGCGCCGTTCATTTTCGAACGATAAATAACCGAATTGAGGTGTTTGATATTGAACTTATTGCACAGTTCCCTCATCATCACGTTATTCAGATTCTTCGCATTGTCTGATATGATAACCTCGGGTTGTCCATACCGACAGATGACGTTGTTTCTAATGAAACCAATGATGACCTCCTTGGTGATCCTGGGGAAAGAAGATGCTTCCACCCACTTGGTAAAGTAGTCAATCATAGTGAAGATGAATCGATGACCGTTACTGGCTTTAGGCTAAACTGGTCCTATCACGTCCATTCCCCACATGGAAAAAGGCCATGGTGATGTTATGCAATGAAGTTAATTCAGAGGTGCATGAATAATGTTGGCATGGATATGGAATTGATAGCAACGCTTGACATGATCATCGCAATCCGCTTTGAGGGATATCCAGTAGTGTCCTGTCCTTAGAATTTTCTTGGCAAGTAGAGGTTCACTCATATGTGCTCTGCATACCCCACCATGTACTTCATTCATAAGTCGTTGGGCTTGATCTTTGTCGAGACATCTCAGAAGGCCTACACATGGGTTCCTCTTATAGAGAGCATCTCCACTTAGGTAGAAATGGCCATTTTTTATATTCGCTTCTTCGCGGCCTGACTCATCCCTTCAGGGGTTGACTGATCTCGTAAATATTCTTTAATATGGTGGTACCAAGGTGGTGCAACAAGTGCTATCTCAGCTGATATCTCCTCTATATTGTTTCCATATGACGGCGTATTCTGTACAGTGAAAGTGATGATAGGCATTCCCCTTCTTCTTGACAGGTTCACCAATGAAGCTAGTGTGGCCAATGCATCAGCGAAATCATTCCGGTTCCGTGGGATATGCATGAATGCAATGTCTTCAAATTCCCCTGCCAATCTGAGAACATGTCGATGATAAGGCAGTAGATGCAGTTCCTTGGTGGTGTATGCCCCGGTAGACTGTCTGATGACTAGCTCCGAATCTCCAAATACCGCTAAACATTTTACTACCATGAACTGAGCCAACTTTAACCCCACAATGCATCCTTTATATTCTGAGGTATTGTTGGAGTTGTTGAAATGCAACTTGGTTGCCACGGGGTATTGATCATCCGTAATAGATACTAAGACTGCCCCGGCTCCTGCGCCTTCAGTGTTTGATGCACTGTCAAAATATATTTTCCAGAATTGACCTTGATCCTCCTTACCGATTAGTTAAATAGTCATCACATCCTCCTCCAGGAAATATGTTTCCAGAGGCTCAAAACCTCCTGCTGGTACGGTCGACAGGTGATCTGCAATCCCTTGCCCTTTAATGGACTTTTGGGTTACATAGATGATGTCGAACTGTTGAAGGATCAACTGCCACTTGGATAAACGGTAGTTCAAAATTGGCTTGCTGAAGATGTATTTCAAAGGATCCATCCTCGAGATGAGATAAGTGGTATAGCCGTGTAGGTAATGCTGTAACCTCGTGGCTGCCCAAGCTAATGCACAGCAGGTTCTTTCTATCAGGGTATATTTCTATTCTTCACTATTGAAGTGTTTACTGAGATAATAAATCGCTCTTTCTTTCCCCATGTCATCCTTCTACCCCAGTAGGCAACCCATAGCATTGGAGTTGACTGAGATATACATGAACAACGGAATCCTATCCCTTGAAGGTACCAAAACAGGTGCTTCAATCAACCTCTTCTGGATGGTATGGAAAGCTTTTCGGCATTCTTCATTCCATTTTCCTGAAGAGTTTTTCCATAACAATTTGAAAATGGGTTTACAGGTTGCTGTCAACTGCGATATGAACCGGCTGATGAAGTTTATTCTTCCCAGGAAACCTCGAATTTCCTTTTCGGTCTTTGGCTCTGGAATTTTTGTGATGGCTTTAATTTTGGCAGGATCCAATTCAATGCCCTAGTTGCTCACGAGAAATCCCAGCAGTTTGTCGAATTTCACACCAAAAGCACACTTTGCTGGGTTTAACTTCAAATTGACTTTGCGGAGTCGTTTAAATAACTTTCGAAGATGGGTGCAATGGTCATCTGCCTGTCGGGACTTTACGATGATATCATCCATATACACTTTGATTTCTTTATGCATCATGTCATGGAATAAGGTCATCATGTCCCTCTGATAAGTAGCACCAGCATTGGTAAGGCCAAAAGCTAGTCTTTGATAACAAAAGGTTCCCCAAGGGGTAATGAAGGCGATCTTTTCCCTGTCTTCTTCAGCAA
Source organism: Panax stipuleanatus (assembly GCA_020205555.1). Taxonomy (NCBI): domain Eukaryota; kingdom Viridiplantae; phylum Streptophyta; class Magnoliopsida; order Apiales; family Araliaceae; genus Panax; species Panax stipuleanatus. The sequence continues at coordinate 71,746,441 of CM035120.1, read as the reverse complement.
CCATGATCTGGTGATATCCGATAAAGCAATCAGTGAAAGAATACATCTCAAACTGTGCAGTGTTGTCAATTAATACGTGGATAAACGACACTGGGAAGTCATCTTTAAGGCTGGTTTTGTTAAGATCTCGATAATCTACAGATACTCGCACCTTTCCCCCAGATTTTGGCACTGGGACTACGTTGGACAACCATTCAGGGTACGTTGACACCATAATGATTCCCGCTTTGAACTGTTTGACAATTTCTTCTTTGACCTTCAGGCTCCATTCTGGTTTCAATCGTCTCAATATTTTCTTTACTGGTTTGAACCCTTCTTTAATTGGTAGTCGATGGACAACTATATCGGTGGATAGACCTATCATGTCTTTATGAGTCCAGGCAAAATCATCCTTGAATTAGGTTAAGAGTTGGATTAGTTATTTTTCTTGGTTAGAGGGAAGGTTGGTTCCGATCTGTATTTCTTTAGGATTGTCAGGGGTTTTGATATTTACGGTGGTGGTTTCATCAAGGTTGGGTTTAGGATTATCTTTGACCCATACTTTGATTTCCTCGGGTACCTCATCATCATCCCCTTCCTCTTGCTCGATTCCCATCAAGTCAAAGTCCAATTCTATATCGAAATCATAATCATTACTCAAATTTGGCAAGTCATGGACGTGGCTAGAAATACGCAAATTTGGAAACCTGAGATAAAAACTTGATTGCTAAATATATACAAGTAGTTGTCAATTACAAAAAGATTCATCAGTTAATATGACAACAAGCAATAACAAGCTACAGATGAAATAAAACAGACATAAATATAGATAAAGGTAGAGCTCCCCGTCAGCGGTCACTTCCTGGTTTTTACCCTTTCCGGATGATCTGTGGGGTGATCGTCCAATTACTGGTCATGAGATCCTGGGGAGTCTCTGAGATAGACGCACTACTGGAGTTGTTGGTGTCTTCCAGGATGGCCATAATTGGTTTAAAACTGGTCCCTGGATCCTCGTTCAGGATGTTTACATTTCCCCAGTTAAGGACTGGGAGGATGGTTTGATCACTTGACAAATCTTCCCCATTGGACTTTTTCAAGTCCTCTTCAGAAAGGCAAAAACTGTTCATGAATTGAAACTGAATCTCCTCCAGAAACTTCTTGTCTTTGGCCTTCCGAGCCGCATCCTTGAGAGGCTTTTCATCCCCAACCTGCTGATGTCCTCTCTGATTGACTTTAGGAATCAGAAGACTTGAGATAACGACATGGATCTTCTTTAATGGTTCTTTAAATTCGGCTTCACTGAGGTTTGGCTTGAGGTGAATCAAATGATTAACTGGCTTGTGCTTGTGAGGATTATGATGTTTGGATCCACCAGAATATCCTAATCCAACCTTTCCCAACTGCGTGGGTATACGGATTGGGTTCCTGATTCCTTGGCCATTTCTCCCCAATCCTCGACCTAGTCGATGTCCTAGGAAAAACATCTCTTGGCCAACTGCCATCACCTCTGGAGATAACCGGGGAATTAAGACTGGCACCCCCATAAAGTTATATCGCGGATTGCTTATTTTGAAGGCTTGAAAACTGGCGGGCTCAATACCCTCATTCACGCCGATCAGGGGCATATCTCCTAGATCATGAACATGATAATCAAGTTCTGCACTGACAGTCACCAGATTGCCGTTGACGATATATTTCAGCTGTTGATGAAGAGTTGAAGGAACCGCGCTAGCCATATGGATCCATGGTCGTCCCAATAATAGATTATACCTGGTAGTGATCTTCAGGATTTGGAAAGGTATGTTGAAAGTGAAAGGGCTAATTTCCACAGGAAGTTTAATCTCCCCCACGGTATCCCTTCTTGATCCGTCGAAAGCTCGTACCACTACATGGCTTTCCCGAATCCAATTTGGGTTGATCTTCATCTTCTCCAAAGTATCCTGCGGGCAGATGTTTAAGGACGATCCTCCATTGATTAGCACGCCACCTACTACATATCCTGATAAAACGACAGCGATATGCAATGATTTGTGATGCCCTGTTCCTTTGGCTGGTATATCGTCGTCGGTGAATGATATCACATTACTGTCCAGTACATGGCTGATCAAGTGCTAAAATTTCTCAGTATAGATAGTGTTGGGCAAGTGTGCTTCCTCCAATGCTTGGATTAGAATTTGACGATGGTCGTCAGAATATAATACCAAATCCAGGATGGATATTTAATGTGGTTCCGCTTCCAATTGCTTCACCGTCCTTGCTTCGCCGTGCCCCATCTTATAGAAGAACTCTGTGATCTTTCCAGTCGATACCTTCCCCAATACCTTGGTTATCGATTTCGCCAAACACCCTGGGAGGTGAAATGGATTTTCCCTAGGTATGAGGGAGGTACAGTCGGGTGCCAATTTTATGTCTTCCCCGTAATTCCACGGTACCTTCTTCAGGCTAAGGATTGGAAGTTGCGGCCTAGGAGCCAACATCAGGGGTTTCGGCACCGGTATCTCGAGAGTGGCTTTGTTTTTCTGCTCAGATAATCCTTGGATGATTATGGGTCCGCTAGATGTTCCTTCCATGCAAAGGATAACCGTTTCCATACCCTCCAAATTCCTTGGTCCTCGAGGGTAGATTGTCTCTTCCTCAGAGAAAATCTCAGCTTTGTTCATTAACTCCAGCTCTCCTAATGCAATCAAGTTCTGGATTAAATGTCGCAGGGCCCAACATTCCTCCGTGGCATGTCCAGGAGCATTTGAATGGTAGAGGCAGGATCTGGAAGGATCGAAACACTTCGATCGCGGATCTGGGGGTGGCAAAAATTTCGTGATCTTCCCCTCCTCGATCAAGGTGCAGAGAATTTCCTCCCTGGATTGTCTCAAAGGGGCGAATTTTTGTTTGGCGGCAAATTCTCATCGGTTCTGTAGTCTAGCTTCTCGGGCCATCTTTTCTGTCCATTTATTTTGCTCTTGGCAGCGAATCTGATCCCTTCTGGAGGTTGAAACATCTTGGATAGATATGGGGTCGGTTGGCCTTGGTAGGACCTGATCTATTAGCTTTCGGGTTAACTGGTGTTGGTATACAACCAATTCTACCAATTGATCCTCTTGCGCCTTGATTGAAGTTAAGTCTTATTCTACCCCATACTTTTCTTCAGGGTATCCCCGTATTGCAGGGTCATGCACAGAGGGTAACTCTCCCATCTTCCTTAGGTATTTGCAGTTTTCCCTACTTTCGGTACTGATCATATTGACTCCTTCCTCTGTATGGTGAGGCAGAGGGTTGTTGTTGACATTCGGCTGCTCGGGCGCTTTGACTATATTCTCCCCGCTGTCAATCAAGTTTTGAATTTTGTGTTTTAAAGTCCAACATTCCTGAGTGTCATGCCTCTGTGAGTTGGAATGGTAAGCGCATTTCTTGCTGGAATCGAATTGCCTTCCGTTTGGATCGGAAGGTGGAGCGAGCTCAACGATCTTCTTTTGGGAGATCAGTAGTGCTAATATATTCTCTAAGGAGTCCGCTAAAGGAGTGAATATCCTTCTTCGCTTGTTTTCCCCCACTTTCACGGTTGTAAAGTTTCGAGAATTCACTGGATGAGAGTTCTGCCTCTGGATAAGCGAGTTAGGGCTCTTGTTACCAGCTTGTCCTTGCAATATTAAAGAGACATCTTCTTCCTTTTTCTTTGATACTCTTTTGGGAGCGCTTGCATAATTTCTTGATTGTATGTGCTCGGCCACGGCTTCCAAGGCAGTGAGATCCTTAATTTTTCCAGACTTTAAACCCATTTCTGCCATTTCCCCGTGTTTAATCATTTCGGAGAAGGATTTTCCTAACCCGACGAGGACTCTCTCATAGAAAGGATCTTCTTGTATATCAATGAAGGTTGTCACCATCTCACCTTCATCCATTGGTGGGTTGACTTGGGCCACCATTCGCCTCCACCGCTGTGCATATTCTCTGAACGATTCATTGCTCAGTTTTTTGACTTTGGTAACCTGATAACGATCTAGTGCCATCTGGGATTGGAAATTATATTAGTTGAGGAAAGCATGGGCCAAATCTTCCCAACCTCTAACTTCGGAATTGTCTATCCGCAGCGTACCACATTCGGGCTTCACCGGTAAGGCTCTTCTGAAACAGTTGCATTCTGAGGTTTTCATCCTCGGCGTAAGTTCCAAGTTCACCTATGTAGACTTTCAAGTGAGTGTATGGATCTCCCAGTCCGTTATATTTCTTGAACTCAGGGACTTGAAACTTATTCGAGTATCTTGCCTTTGGGAAAATACACAGATCCGAATAATTTACGTTCCCGTGGGATCTTGTCCCTTTCATAAACCGGATAGCGTCGTCCATTTGTCTAACTTTCTTCCTAATGTCTCCAGTGTCTTTGTCCTCCCGGAGGCCTATAATTTCCCATGTCGTTTCTGGATCGGGGCCTCCTTGGGTACTTCAACATCGAGGGGAGATATAGGTGTGGACATTTGGGTATCACCTTCCTTTTTAGGTATTTTCATATCTCCTTACACAGAGGGTTCAGTCTGACTCTTGTGCTTAGATTCCTGAGATACTTTGCACTGTTCTTTTACCAAGGTCGTCATCTCGGCCATTTGTTTCTTAAACTCCTCGAATTCATCTCGAGATACAGGGATATGTTCAGATGAACTTCCTTCAGCCATCTTGAACGGTGGTGAACGGGCCTTCTTGGCTCGGAATCGAGTTCAAGGACCAATCTGCATAAAAATCATTCACACAAGATGCATATGCAAAATGAAATCAAAAAGTTTGATCGCGACTTAAACCCTCTTTGATCCCTAGCAGAGTCACTACCTGTTGACTCCGGGAGAAAAAATATTTCTCGTCTCCTTTTTTGGTTGAAGGAGGAGTCATTTTCTTTTGGTTTTGATTTTCGTCTTTCCTTTGCTTAAGCTTACCTACCCTTTTCCATTTTTTGCTATGTCTATGGATTTTATTGAAGGTGAGGATTTAGGAAAGAGGTACCGAAATAAGTGTCGATGACTTTGAAAAGATTGATTTTTATTAATTTTGATGATTGGACCGAATTAGACAGAGCCGCCAGTTGGTATGGTTTAAATGGATGTACCAACTCATTCGAGTTTTAATAGTTTTCGTAATATGGTCCAATATGTGACTCCAAAAGATTGGTCTTGAAACCCGAGATTCGCAGAATCCGGGGGCTAGGTTAAGCGGGGGGAAGGTGTTAGGCACCCCCCGACTCCCGTGCAAGCACGGTACCACATCTTATTGATTTTCTGTGCATAGAGTGTTTATATGTGTGTGTGTGTGTGTGTTTTATTTCAAAAGCTTTATTAGTTTTTATTCTAAGTCTTTTTTTTGGGTGACTTGAAAGTAGTGTTGTACCTCTTTTGCGCCTAGGTACGAAGGATTTGATTTGATAAAAAGTTCATTTTTAACAAGATATATGAATTGAAATGATGTTTTAGAAAGTAAGGTTTTCAAATCCTTTGCCCGACTAGGAATCAAGGACTTCAATACTTCCTTTTATTTTTTATGTTTATTACGTGATATACTCCGAATATAGATTTAGGGTTATACGAGATAACCGAGACCATTTAAAGCAATAAATCCGTAGATCTACCATGAATCTAAGCCGATCTAGCACACGTGTTAAAGCTTCATGCTTAATAACCTCTCAAAGGCTAGATTCAGCTTAGATCTAGGTAGATCTAGCCTCCGTGATTGATTTACAATGTAATAAGCACAATATAACTGATAGAAACGTAATATCTATCAACTATTACACAATATGCTTAAATTACAACAAGTTTAACTATATTCAAACAAGATAAAGCTTCAATCTAGTATTTAAACAACATTTACAAAGAACGAAGCTAGAAAGTGCGTTGTTTCACCTTGGGGGACGCGTGAACAAGCGTTTTAACTCCTGTGGCCAACGTAGAACACTCCTGGGACTTCAAATAGGTACTAAATGAGATAATTAAGCTTCAAGTTGGTATTCTTGAGTTCCACCCGAGCCTCTCTCTCTCTATAATGTCTTTCTCTCTTTATAAAATTTCATCTCTCCTTATAAATGAGCTTATGTGGGTGTTTTAATCTGTCCGAGCCAGGCACATACATACATACGACTAGCCATATGTATGGATACAGCTAGACTAGGTGGGCCCCACAAGCTTGACAGGTGTTCCTTCGGTCCTGGTTCGACAGAAGTTGACCTCCGCAGGTCGACCTTTCGGACAATCTTTGATGAATGCAACGGGATAAGATTGAGTCTGACTGAATTAGGGTTCAGGAAGTCGATACTCGTAGCTAAGATATATACTCCTGGTCCAGGTATTAGTTAGCTGGCTTATCTTCGATGGCATGCCGTTTGAGGTTTGCTGAGGTGGTTTTCGGTGAATACTGTCTCAGCTCTGTGATCCTCGCTCGGTTCACAATATGTTCGGACGTCACTGGTCCTTTGTATCACTCCCGGGGTTATCTTCGAGATTACCTGGCTCTTTTGCCCTACCTCGGGGTTGTCTCTGAAGTACAATTACACTTTTACCCTTGTACAAGGTTAGTACAAAGAAAGCAAAATTTTGAGTGTCTACAATCAACTCCTCCATTTCTGATTTCTTTTCTTGTTGAGGAGCGGGAGCTTGAGGATGTTGATGTTGTTGGTTTTGAAATCCCGGAGGGTAAGACGGTCTAGGAGCATGTTGTTGGTGTGGATATTGTGGTTGGTGTTGTTGTTGCGAAGTTGGGTTGTTGCTCTAAGAAAAGTTGGGGTGATTTCTATTGTTTGGATGGTAAGTGTTCTGAAATTGATTGGGTGGCCTTTGATAGTTGCTCACAAATTACACAGAATTGAACGTGATAGCACATTGCTCCGTAGGTTGTGACCCCTCACAAAGCTCACAGATGTAGGCAACTTGTTGAACTTTTGACTCGGCCATATAATCATTCTTCTTTGACATAGTCGCTAGTTAAGCCGACAAAGCCATGATGGCATCCACTTCCAACATTCCGACAACTTTTGGTTGAGGCATCCTAGATGAAGGGTATTCGTAGTCATTGGTAGCCATAGTCTCTAGCAACTCATAAGCTTCTTCATAACTCTTATCCCAAAATGCTCTTCCCGCGGAGGCATCAATGCTAGGCCGAGATTGCCATCCCAATCCATTATAGAATGTATTAATTTCCATCCATTGGGGCATCCCGTGATGAGGACACTTCCTTAGCATCTCCTTGTATCTCTCCCAGGCTTCATATAAAGACTCTCCTTATTATTGCTCAAATGAAGAAAGATCACTTCTCATCTTTGCAGTCTTAGCCATAGGGAAGAATTTTCCTAAGAACTTCTGTGATAAGTCCTCCCAAGTAGTAACGGACCCCGGTGGTAGCGAGTGAAGCCAACTCCTTGCCTTGTCCCTTAGTGTGAAAGGAAAGAGCCTAAGTCTCACCGCATCATCCGACACACCATTATACTTGAAAGTATCACAAATCTCAATAAAGCTCAGAAGATGCTCATTCGGGTCATCATTAGCCAAACCCCCAAATTGAACCGTGTTTTGTATAATTTGGATTGTCCCCGGTTTGATTTCAAAGGTATTAGCGGCTGTTGCTGGCATGACAATGCTCGACTGTAGCTCATTGATACGCGGCATAGAATAATCCCTTAATGCTTTATGTTCTTCAGCTGCCATAACTACCGGTGTTTCAGTTTCCTCTTGTGTATTAGTAGTAATTGTACTCAATCGCCAAGCTCTCCCATTGATGTTGTCCTTTCTAGGCACCAAAGCAGAATTCTTAGACCGAGTTTGCATACACTAATCAAGAGTACCTGAAACAAAAGAAAAATAAGATAGAAATGAGATAAGATGTGATTTGTTTAACTCAGACCAATTTAACTTAAACTGATGACGAAAATAATAAAAATAATCACAGTTCCCCGACAACGGGGCCAAAAACTTGTTGGCTTGTTTCGGTGTTACACAAAACATTCATATACACGCAAGTGCACGTGGTCCACAAGTAATATACGGTAAGTAGAGTATCGATCCCACGGAGAAAAATGAGTATTTATATTCTAACATGCAATAATTTTGTAATTATTTCGGTCTCCTTAAACAGATGGTCAAGATGTGATTTATCTAACAATAATGATTATCAAATATTAACTAACTAACAAGTAAATGATTCAGAAGAGGAAGATATGGGATTCTAACTTCACTTAATGCCTCATTCAAATTATACGCCTCTTGTTAAGCCCAATTGATTACTTCGGATTGCTAGTCGAGAGCACGAAAGTAAAACATGGCTATCTCTCGATATACCATGCTCATATCACACAAAATCCACAAAAGAGATAGAATATATGTGAACATCCAATATTACATAAACCACTATATTTCTATCTGACTTAATAGTAATACAGATTTAAGCACAAGCTCTCTCAAATGACTACACGCGGTAATACGGTATATGTCTATCTGGATTACGAATCATGAAGTCTATCACATATAAAAATCATGAACACATGCTAATATGGCCATATCTAAACTTATAATCCCTTTTCCAATTTCATACAAGTTATTTCTGTAGTTGGTGATCAAGCAACTAAGCAAGCAAAGCAAACCATATTAGGTAATCCATACATAATCAACAAGAGCTCAACATAGAAGTATACAAATCTGAACTTAAGCAAAAAGATCCATTAAAATCCCATAATGGAGATTAGTTCATAAATGAAGTAATAACCATTATCAAAACTTGTTCATACATTGAGAATCAAATATAGAAGTAAAGAGAAGCTAAGAGATAAGAAATGCAAATCTAAAATCTCTACTTCAAATAGGAACCATCAATGTAGAGCCAAATCCTTCAAACAACCAATCCAAACCCCTAAGTTGTGCAAAATGTAAGAAAATCTACTAAGAAGACAAGAGAGGAGCCAAAATATAGAAGAGGAGGCTATGAACTCTCTGTGTAACTCTAAAACCCCAAAACAATAATAAAAACGTTCAAAAGATAAGTCCTCAACTTCCAAATACACCCTTATAAGGAAAAACACGTAGAACAGGAATAAGTGAAAAAGTCAACTCTGGTCAATGTTGGCCTAATGCGGCCGCGCTGCCCCATAGGTAAAATGGGGCGCGGGCGCGCTGCTGCTGGCAGAGACCTCCTCCTGGCGCGGGCTCGCTGTTTAAAGGCTTTATAAGGGCGCTGCCGCGCTGTACTAATTTTTTGCAATTTTTGCTATCTTCCTGCTGGTGCTGCTTTTGGTCCTCTTGCTGCTTTCCTTCTTCTTTCTCCTTCATATGCCAACTCATTTGCATATCACCACATGCTTATCTCCTATGCACTCCAGCATAAGCCCTTTGCTCGCTATCATGCCGGTTCCAAGCTCATTCCACCTACGATGCCATCGATAGAGTTTCCAATATTCAATCTACAAAATAAAGATAAAAATGCATAAAAAGGAATTAAAACACATGAGAATAAGCTATAGTTCTATTGAGTTGATAGCCAATAAGTAGGTATGAAACCTACTTATCAACAATAAACGGGGGAAGTGGTTAAGTTGATATGAACTCGGCTAGTAGCAGCTTAAGACAGATAGGAAAAGTATGCCGATCCATATCGAAAGAACAAAAAGTTCGAAGTCGGTTCGTACGCGTTCCTGAAGGTGTCTCCTCGGAAAGGGAAGATACGCTTCGGGAAGAAGGGAAAGTTAAGTCCTAGGTTTATAGGACCTTTCCAAATTTTGAGAAGAGTAGGAGAGGTAGCATATTAGTTAACATTACCTCCAGAGTTGGGGCATATCCACAATGTGTTTCGCGTGTTGCGTGAAAGTAGTATGCATACAAGCCAATCATGTATGATGATAAAGCATATACTTTGGAGGCAATCTTATTTATTTATTAATAAAAATATTCATTTATTAAAGGCATTTAATTATCTACATGGTGCTGTTTTTATAATATGTAAATAACCCATAGTTTTAAGCAATGCTTTTAGAATCATGATGATGATCATGCCAATGAGATCTAAATTCTTAGAAAGCTCTAAAACTAAAATAGTTCCTAATCATGGGATTACTAAAAAGGGGATTAGTAAATCCGGATAGATTAGTACATATGTTGCTTGCTCATTAGATGAGGATGATTGATCTCATAATCATTTGTGTGGAGACACTAAAGCAAGTATGTAGGTGCTTATTGGAGAATAAGTTCATTGAACGTGACTCGCTATGGAATACCTAATGGAGTTTTACTCGCCTGTCAATAGGAATTCCTAATGTGATAGTAGTACAAGTGATCCTTGGACTTGAGATCATCATAGTATCTTGTATGTAATGAATTATACTTTGACTTATTCTTTAAAGCCCTTTAGGGTATATAAAAGGGTATGCTTGGGTATAATGAGTTACATATGGAGACAATGAATGATCAATAAAGAATTTACCACCTCTAGTAAAGGAGGAGATATGTCCTATGTGATTCGTTAAATGACAACCCAGGAATCCTTGGCCAAGGTAAAATGAAATTAGAAAGGAGTTTCTAATTTACATTATTTGGAGTTGTGCATTTTCTAATCGAAATACATATAATTAAATAAAATAAGACTTGACAGTAAATTCATGTCTTATATTTAATTGGGACATTGTATGGTGGAAGAATTGAATTGTATGGTAACTATTTACTCACAGGTTCTTTTATGATTAATGTTGAAATCTATATTATCTGAAAAGTCGTTGATCGCTAGGGAGGCTTATCCCTATTGTAGAATAAATATTATTTATTTAAATAGATTATTAGTTTAATTTATTTATTTAAATAAGATTAGAATTGTTCTAATTGATTTATTCACAACCGGTTTAATATGGAGAACCTAAAGGGTCACACCATAAAAGGAAGAATAATTATTTAAGAAAGTAATGACATAATCGTAATAATGCATTAAGTGAAATTAATTTAATCTATGGTGATAGAATAAATTAAATAGCTTAATATTTATTATTTAATATTTTGGAAATATTAAATATAAATTAATAAGAGGAGTCTTATTAATATTATTATAATTATTATTATTTTAATTTCTAAAGGAGTTTAGTAATTAATTTAATATTAGTACTCTCATTTATTCCTAATAAGATTAGGAGACAAATTAATTAAATGAATTTAATTAATTATTTCCCATGTGGTGGGAAGCCTAAATTAATTAAAGGAGTTTAATTAATTAAAAGAAATTCCATGTCTAATAGGATTAGAAGGGTTGACCAATATCTATATAAGAGGATTCTTATAATAGATATTACTTGATGCAATTCCAATTGTTGGAGAGTACTCCTTTTCTATAGAGGATAGAAAACTAAGTCAACCACCATCCTTCTTGATAATTCATCTTCCTTGGTGGATCACCTCTAGAGGCCAAACACTTGAGTGGCTAACGTTGATCAAAGGAAGGAATCTAATCCAGAAATTCAAGGAGATCACGAAGAACAAGGAGTTGAACTAGTACCTGTGGAAGCTTCGTTCTACAAGGGTATGATTCCATAACTTCTTATTTATCGTTTTAAATTAATAATTTGCATAAAGGATGATCCGGGTAATGGTTTTGTAGAAATTTTTTTAAACTCTGATATACCATGCTTCCGCTAATTTTTGCAATTTGATTGCGTCACGATTTCGTACAAACCCAACAGTGGCATCAGAGCCAAACTTTTATGCAATTATTAATTTATTTTTGATTTCATATACATATGGGTATATATTTAAAATAATTTATTGGGCATAATTTTATTGTATAAAATTATTTTTTTTTAAGAAAAAAAAAATGATGACGTTTTTTTTTTTTGGGACGAATCACAAATTTTTTTTGGGTGCTAATCTTGAATTCTGCAAAGAAAATGTGTTGTCTCTTTCTTACTCCAAAAAGAATGTGACCCATCAGGAAATGACTCTTTTAATAAACTTGCAGGACTCTTTTAATAAAAGAAGGTGACTTCTTTTTAAAAAAAATAAATATGATATATTTATATATTATATTCTAAATAATTTTATAATTAAAAGAAAGAGTTTATTTTAATCTTGAAATTGGATTTCATGCAATTTAAAATTGCCCATTAAATGATACTCATATATATATGGAATGTTTTAATTCATGAGATGAATATTTATTTATTGATATATATGGTGATATGTATGATAATAAATGGGGATTGATTATGGACTATTTGACCAATGTGATTGGATTTTATTTTAGTTGAATGCTTGAATGAATGAGTTTTATTAAATGGGGTATGTGTACCTCGTCTTCTCTATAAAAAAAATTTCGTGATGTAAAATTCTATCTCCCTCCTATGTACTTCCCCTTGACTGCTGATCAAGGTTTCTATTTAAATTAAATAGTTTAATGTAATAGAAATAGTTAGAATTATCTTGAAAAAATTGGAGACCAAGGAGCAAGGAGCGCGTGAAGACCCGTTTGTATGGAGCCCAGGTTTAAATGTAATAGTTATATTTAAATTTAAATTCTTGCACTCCTAGGTTTGACCTTTTGGTTCACTTGGTGGCTCTAGTGAACCAAACGAGAATAAAAGTCCATAATCAATCTGGGTAGAATATAGTATTCTATATTGCATGCTAAATATTATATATATTATATATATGCAAACATGCTTCGCATGTTTAATAAAATGACGCGTATTTTATATATATATGTGCATGCACGCTAAACAAGATGAGACAAATAATAACAAATCCCTCAAAGAAATAATATTAAGTCTGAAGCGTTCAAATGATATTTGAAATATCGAACGTCGCCTTCTAGCATGATAAATTAATAGAGTATTAAATATTTAATATGAGCTTGTTGTGCTATCCATAAGGCGAGTATTGCATATTTAAGATGTTAATTAATCACATTTGATGCTTATCAAGAAAATTGAACGATCTAGTCTTGTTGTGCTATCCACAAGGACGAACATTTTTCTTTTTTGAATTTATAGAAGTGCTAGGCTGGACTTAACTTAAATCGTTTTAGTTCGGATGTGCACACACTTGACCATTATGATTTAAGAGGCAAAATAAAAGGAGTTATATAGTGATGTAATTGACAAGAGTTGTCTACCTATTTATTTGTATATCGCTTGTTGTGCTATCCACAAGGTTATATACATTTGAAATGAGATCCTTATTCTCACTAGCAAATCTTTAATTAGATGTTGCCGAACTATATAAGTGAGGGTAATATAGTTTGATAAAAATAGTGGGAGATACCAATTTAAAATAAAGACCTAAATTTATTTTGGTATGCAAAATTAATAAAATGAATGTTTGCTAAAATGTTGTTTTTCACATGCAAAATTTTAAAAATGTCAAAATCACTAATTTCACTGCGAAGCATACTTGATGCTAATAAGCTTACCGGGCCGAATTATACGGACTGGCTAAGAAATCTGAGAATAGTTCTCACTGCTGAAAAGATTTCTTATGTCCTAAACTCACCTGTCCCTGGAACTGTTCCAGAAACAGCCTCTGAGGAAGAGATTGCCACCATTGTAAAGTGGCAAGATGATGCATCTGTGGCTCAATGCATCATGCTCGCATCCATGAATAACGAGCTTCAGCGTCAGCACGAAAACATGGATGCTCCTACTATGTTGATTCACCTCAAGGAGTTGTATGGTGAACAAAGTAGGACTGCTAGATATGAGATATCTAAGGAGCTCTTCCGATCTCGGATGACCAAGGGCAAAGTGAACATAAAGGAACAAAAGAAATCTGATCCAGCTAGCAAAGGAATGTGCTTCCATTGCAACGAGCTGGGTCATTGGAAGAGGAAGTGCAAGAAGTTTCTGGCAAAGAAGAAGCTTGGAGAAGCTTCGACTTCCAATCAAGGTTTGTTCATGATTGAAATTAATTTTTCAGAAAGTCAAAATTCTACTTGGGTATTGGATACCGGCTGTGGTTCTCACATATGTAATAATGTGAAGGGACTGGTCAGAAGTAGAAAGCTGAACAATGATGAGGTGATCCTACGAGTGGGGAATGGAGCAGAGGTTGCTGCATTAGCTGTAGGAACTTATTATTTAGCAATGCCTTTGGGCAAGTCCATTTATCTTAATAATTGTTATTATGTTCCGAATATTATTAAAAATATTATTTCAATTTCTGTATTGGATATGGAAGGATTTAACGTTGTTATAAAGAACAATAGTTGTTCTATTTATAAAGACGATATTTTATATGGTGTTGGAAATTTGCGAAATGGACTTTATACACTTGACTTACAAGAAAATATTTTTCAAATTGAACAAACTAAGAAAAGGAAAAGAGATGATATTAATTATACCTACATGTGGCACTGTAGACTCGGTCATATCAATGAAACAAGATTATCCAAGTTGCATAAAGATGGGCTCTTTGAGTTATCTGATTATGAATCATATCCAACTTGTGAATCTTGTCTCATGGGTAAAATGACTAAATCTCCTTTTAGTGGAAAAGAAGAAAGAGTTACAGAGTTGTTGGCATTGATTCACACAGACGTTTGTGGACCTATACAACAAGTGCCCGGGGTGGGTATTCTTATTTTATTACTTTCACTGATGATCACTCAAGATTTGGATATGTGTATTTAATGAAATACAAGTCAGAATCATTTGAAAAGTTCAAAGAGTTCAGAAGTGAAGTAGAGAAACAAACGGGCAAGAGTATAAAGATACTTCGATCAGATTGAGGTGGAGAATACTTAAGCGGTGAGTTTCTCAATTATCTCAAAGAAAATGGTATAATCTCACAATGGACTCCTCTAGGTACACCACAGTTAAATGGAGTATCTGAAAGGAGAAATCGAACACTGTTGGACATGGTTCGATCTATGATGAGTTTTACCGACCTTCCAATTTCCTTATGGGGATATGCCCTAGAAACGGCTGCATACCTACTTAACAAGGTACCTACCAAATCCGCCCCAAAGACTCCATATGAGATATGGAAGGGGAGGAAACCAAATCTTAAGCATGTTAAGACTTGGGGTTGTCCAGCTTATGTCAAAAAAGTTTGAAAACGATAAGCTACAGACTAAATCCGATAAGTGTAGATTTGTGGGATACCCTAAAGAAACTTTAGGGTATTATTTCTATCATCCAACTGATCAAAAGGTGTTTGTTGCGAAACATACTGCCTTCTTGGAAAAGGATTTTATCCATGAAGGGGTCAGTGGGAGTAAGATATATCTTGAAGAAGTTCAAGACCCACAAATTACCACGGATCAAAGTCAGGTACCTGACAAAGTAGAAGAACCTACTATACCACACCCTGTTCGTAAATCTGGAAGAGTACCGAAGATACCTGAGAGATATAGATTCGTTATAGAGGATGACGATGAGGTACACATCATGAATGATGATGATCCATTGAATTACGAACAGGCTATGAGTAATAAAGACTCAGGGAAATGGCTTGAAGCTATGAAATTCGAAATGGACTCCATGTATGAAAACAAAGTATGGACTTTGATTTCACCACCTGAAGGCATTAAGCCTATTGGGTGTAAATGGGTTTTTAAAAGAAAGACTGGTGCGGACGGCAAGGTAGAGACCTATAAGGCCCGACTGGTTGCAAAAGGTTTCAAACAAAGACAAGGAGTTGACTATGATGAAACCTTCTCACCAGTAGCTATGCTCAAGTCCATTCGAATTTTGCTTGCGATTGCAGCTTATAACGACTATGAGATCTGGCAGATGGACGTGAAAACGGCCTTCCTCAATGGAAAACTTGAGGAGGATGTGTATATGACATAGCCAGAGGGATTTGTTTCAAAGGTTGGAACAAATCAAGTCTGTAAGCTGCAACGATCCATTTATGGATTGAAGCAAGCTTCTCGTAGATGGAACATTCGTTTTGATGAGACAATCAAAGAGTTTGATTTTGTCAAAAACGACGATGAACCATGTGTGAACAAGAAGGTTAGTGGGAGCGCAGTTTCATTCCTTGTATTATATGTTGATGATATATTACTGATAGGGAATGACATTCCTATGCTACAATCGATTAAAATCTGGTTATCTAAACACTTCTCCATGAAGGACTTGGGAGAAGCATCCTATATTTTGGGGATAAAGATCTATAGAGATAGATCTAAAAGGATGCTTGGTTTATCCCAAGGAACGTACATTGATGCAATGCTAAAGAGGTTTAGCATGGAAGATTCCAAAAGAGGTCTCATGCCGATGAGCCATGGAATACATCTCTCCAAGAAACAGGCCCCAAAGACACCTGAGGAGAGAGACCGTATGAGTAAGATCCCTTATGCTTCTGCAATAGGATCTATCATGTACGGTATGATATGTACTAGACCGGATGTTGCTCATGCACTTAGTGTAATGAGCAGATACCATTCAAACCCTGGAGAAGAGCACTGGAAGGCAGTGAAGAATATCCTAAAGTACTTGAGAAGGACTAAAGATATTTTTCTTGTCTACGGTGGGTCTGAATTAAAACTCAAGGGATTCACAGACTCAAGTTTTCAAACAGACCAAGATGACAGTAAATCTATTTTAGGGTATGTGTTTACCTTGAAAGATGGTGCAGTGAATTGAAAAGGTTCCAAACAACAAAAGGTTGTTGGTTTAGTGACAAAGACAAAGTATATAACTGTAAGTGAAGCTGTAAGTTGATGTTTTAGATGAAAAGTTCATTACAGAACTAGGAATAGGTCCTAAGTCTCATCTTGAATCTAAACATATGTTGTGGCACTTTGATTAAAGAAATCATTGAAAGAGGAGAGTGTAGACTCTCAAGACAACATTGCAGATCCATTAACTAAAGCTTTAACACAACAGCAGTTTGATCGTCACTTAGAGAAGTTGGGTATGAGATACCATAGCGATTGGCTTTAGTGCAAGTGGGAGATTGAAAGTAGTATGCATACAAGCCAATCATGTATGATGATAAAGCATATACTTTGGAGGCAATCTTATTTATTTATTAATAAAAATATTCATTTATTAAAGGCATTTAATTATCTACATGGTGCTGTTTTTATAATATGTAAATAACCCATAGTTTTAAGCAATGCTTTTAGAATCATGATGATGATCATGCCAATGAGATCTAAATTCTTAGAAAGCTCTAAAACTAAAATAGTTCCTAATCATGGGATTACTAAAAAGGGGATTAGTAAATCCGGATAGATTAGTACATATGTTGCTTGCTCATTAGATGAGGATGATTGATCTCATAATCATTTGTGTGGAGACACTAAAGCAAGTATGTAGGTGCTTATTGGAGAATAAGTTCACTGAACGTGACTCGCTATGGAATACCTAATGGAGTTTTACTCGCCTGTCAATAGGAATTCCTAATGTGATAGTAGTACAAGTGATCCTTGGACTTGAGATCATCATAGTATCTTGTATGTAATGAATTATACTTTGACTTATTCCTTAAAGCCCTTTAGGGTATATAAAAGGGTATGCTTGGGTATAATGAGTTACATATGGAGACAATGAATGATCAATAAAGAATTTACCACCTCTAGTAAAGGAGGAGATATGTCCTATGTGATTCGTTAAATGACAACCCAGGAATCCTTGGCCAAGGTAAAATGAAATTAGAAAGGAGTTTCTAATTTACATTATTTGGAGTTGTGCATTTTCTAATCGAAATACATATAATTAAATAAAATAAGACTTGACAGTAAATTCATGTCTTATATTTAATTGGGACATTGTATGGTGGAAGGATTGAATTGTATGGTAACTATTTACTCACAGGTTCTTTTATGATTAATGTTGAAATCTATATTATCTGAAAAGTCGTTGATCGCTAGGGAGGCTTATCCCTATTGTAGAATAAATATTATTTATTTAAATAGATTATTAGTTTAATTTATTTATTTAAATAAGATTAGAATTGTTCTAATTGATTTATTCACAACCGGTTTAATATGGAGAACCTAAAGGGTCACACCATAAAAGGAAGAATAATTATTTAAGAAAGTAATGACATAATCGTAATAATGCATTAAGTGAAATTAATTTAATCTATGGTGATAGAATAAATTAAATAGCTTAATATTTATTATTTAATATTTTGGAAATATTAAATATAAATTAATAAGAGGAGTCTTATTAATATTATTATAATTATTATTATTTTAATTTCTAAAGGAGTTTAGTAATTAATTTAATATTAGTACTCTCATTTATTCCTAATAAGATTAGGAGACAAATTAATTAAATGAATTTAATTAATTATTTCCCATGTGGTGGGAAGCCTAAATTAATTAAAGGAGTTTAATTAATTAAAAGAAATTCCATGTCTAATAGGATTAGAAGGGTTGACCAATATCTATATAAGAGGATTCTTATAATAGATATTACTTGATGCAATTCCAATTGTTGGAGAGTACTCCTTTTCTATAGAGGATAGAAAACTAAGTCAACCACCCTCCTTCTTGATAATTCATCTTCCTTGGTGGATCACCTCTAGAGGCCAAACACTTGAGTGGCTAACGTTGATCAAAGGAAGGAATCTAATCCGGAAATTCAAGGAGATCACGAAGAACAAGGAGTTGAACTAGTACCTGTGGAAGCTTCGTTCTACAAGGGTATGATTCCATAACTTCTTATTTATCGTTTTAAATTAATAATTTGCATAAAGGATGATCCGGGTAATGGTTTTGTAGAAATTTTTTTAAACTCTGATATACCATGCTTCCGCTAATTTTTGCAATTTGATTGCGTCACGATTTCGTACAAACCCAACATTGCGTCCCTATAAGCCCGATTACAAGCACGTAATCGAGTATGAACCTATTCAGGTTGAGAAAGACTTGTCATATGAAGAAGTTCCTATTCAAGTGATTGATAGGAAAGAACAGGTCATGCGAAGTAAAGAAATACCTTCGATGAAGGTAATATGGAGGAACCACAATGCCGAAGAAGCAACGTGGGAACTCGAAGATAAGATGAGGAAGACCTATCCCTATTTATTTGACTAACTTGTATTATAATTCTGGGGACATAATTCTTATAAGGGGGGATAATGTAACGCTCGAGAAATTTAGACGTTTATGTAAATGGATTTTATTTGATTATTTGAATAAAATCATATTTAATGTTTATTAAAGTGAGTAAGCTATTTTGATGAGTAGGTTGAAAAACTATGAGTTAATCTCGTTTAGCTTGTCATATTGTAAGTTTTTAAGTATTGTTCGTATTATTTTCGGTGTTTTATGTTTACTTTGCAGGTAAGAGTCAGGGAGCGTAATAGTAACTGAAACTGAATGAAAAGTTGGACGTTTGGACAATTCTGGAGTTAGAGCGCGGACTGAGCTAGAGATGTGTTGGAAGTAGCGCTGAGCGCGCATGACTTGGAGGAGATGCTGTATGGTAGGCGCTGACCGCGTCTGAACAGAAACTGGGCACTGCATATGAGGCGCTGAGCTCGCCTCTTGGGTGAAGGACCACGCGCGAACCGCGCCTGTGGGACAAGGGAAAGCTGAATTGTTGACTGGTTGTGTAGAAGTTGATTAGAAATAGGATTTGGACTTACCTAATTGTATGAGGGTTTTGATAGACTATAAATATTAGTTATTTACTTAGTATTTGATCATCTTTTGATCTAGGAATTCTTGGAGGCTATTCAAACCCTAGTTTTGGAGAATCAAGGCATGTCAGGCTAAATCACTCAATTTAATTCTGAAGGGATGTTGAACCTTATTTACAATTAATGGTTTGAGCAAGTTTATTCTATTTATTCTTTCGTATGTGAGATTTATTATGATTATCTACATAAACTTTCTTGTATGCTATTCAATTGACTAATTTGGTTTCTGCAGGATTAAATTAGTAAATTGATATCATCTGCTAGATTAAGATTTATATTAAGCAAACGATGTATATCTGATCATAGGTAGCAATTAATGATATTTGATTGTGGTCAAGCTTTTGAATATTATTAAGGTTTTCAGAAGACAAGTTAAATATTTCCTGATTGTGTAATTATTGCTTGGAATAATCGAATTCTCATTCTTCATGCTTCTATTGTATTAAATCTAGACTGATAGTTCTAGGTTATATGATAGTTAGGATCTTTTGTTGGCGATCGTCGCATTAGATTTACACTTAAGGAGAATTTCAGATAACTAGCGATTGCGATTATCTAGGATTGTTAATCTCATAGAAAGATAAATATTGTAAACACTTAGTTAATCCATAATTGTGCAAAGGCAATACTGAACTGAAGAATTGAAGCTTTTTACTCATTTGTACTTCTTTTAAATTCATTTTTGATAATTCAATTTTTCACACTAAAAATCCCCAATTCATTAGAAAATACTTGGATAAATATAAAACAAAATACTCTCTGTGGGATCGATCTTTGCTTGTTATTATACTAATTCTTGAGTTAATGGAATAGAAGTAAGATTAATTTTGGAGTGCTAAACGATAGCTACCAAATTTTGGCGCCGTTGCCGGGGAGTGTTATTTGTTTTTATTTATTCAATTGTTTTCATTTTATTTTTTATGCCTCGATCCTCTCACCCTCGTGAATTGAAATTTGATCCAGAAATAGAGAGAACTACACGAACGCTTAGGAAGGAAGCTCGAAAATCCTAAGGTTCACTTGCAGATTCCGACGAAGCTCCATCACCAAGACTCAACATCGCACTCACACTTCTTTCAGACCATTCTTCAAGCGAATCAGACGAAGAGATGGCGGTGCCAAATAACAGGATTTTAAAGGAGTTGTCAACTCCTAATCTCACTCAACAACCTCTGTGCATTGAATATCCTGCTTTAAATGCTGCGCTTGAATTGAAATCCGGACTAATTCACCTTTTGCCTACTTTTCATGGTCTTACAGGTGAGGATCCTTACAAGCATTTGAAAGAGTTTCATGTTGTTTTCTCAACCATAAAGCCACACAATGTTACGGAGGAGCAGATAAAACTGAGAGCTTTCCCATTCTCACTGGCAGATTTAGCAAAAGATTGGTTGTATTTTCTCCCCTCGGGATTAATATAATTATGGAATGATATGAAAAGGCTATTTTTGGAGAAATACTTTCTTGCTTCAAGAGTAGCCAATATAAGGAAAGAAATTTGCAGAATCCGACAATTCAGCGGTGAAACATTGTATGAATACTGGGAGAGATTCAAAAAGCTTTGCTCCAGCTGTCCACCCTACCAGATTCATGATCAACACCTTATTCAGTACTTTTATGAGGGACTTGTACCGATGGATAGGAGTATGATTGACGCTGCTAGTGGAGGAGCATTAGTGGATAAAACACCGGAGGCTGTAAAGAATTTGATTTCAAATATGGCCGTTAGTGCACAACAATATGGAACATGGAATGATCATCCAGCACAAAAGGGTAAGTGAGGTAAGCACGAGTAATATAGAGCAACAGATTGCAGACTTAACTACTGTGGTGAAACAATTAGCAACAGGTAACTTGCCGGTTGCAAAGGCTTACAGAATATGTTTAATAGCGGGCACCTTACAGATACTTGCCTGACATTACAAGAGGAAGAGAATACACAGCAAGCTAATGCAGTGGGAAATTACCAGGCACATCCGCAGAGGAAATATGATCCTTTTTCCAATACTTACAATCTAGGATGGAGGGATCATCCCAACTTGAGTTATGGGGGTGTTAGGCCGTAGGCGCAAGGGTTCTACCCAAATAAACAGCAATTTCAGCCAAATCAGCCACAGTACCTACCCAAACCAGCAACACCGACCAATTCTGGAACATCCTTGGAGGACATGTTCAAAGCATTTATGACACAGACACAATAGTTCCAACAAGAGAAGAAATCTTTCATCCATAGTTTGGAGAGTCAAATGAGCCAATTGGCTACTACTGTGGGACGGTTGGACTATCAAGGTTCAGGGAAGCTTCCATTTCAAACTGTTGTAAATCCTAAGGAGAATGCTAGTGCTATAACCTTGCGGAGTGGGAAGCAGATGGATACACCCACAGCTACAATTGAGTTTGAGAAAGAGCAGGCTAAGGAGGAATCAAAAAAATCTAAGGTACATCCTAACCCTCCTTGTTAGCTTAAAGATATTCCTCTTCTTTTTCCTCACAGAAATTCTAGAACTTCAAAGAAAGATCAACATGAAAAAGAAATTCTGAAAACTTTTAGGAAAGTAGAAGTGAATATTCCATTGCTTGATGTAATTAAACAAGTACCACGGTATGCGAAATTTTTAAAAGAATTGTGCATAAACAAACGAAAATTGGAAAATGATGAAAAAGTCACAGTTGAGGAGAATGTATTAGCAGTTCTTCAAAAAAAAAAATGCCCCCTAAATGTAAAGATCCAGGCATGTTCACGATCCCATGCAAGATAGGAAACACTAGATTTGAGAAGGCCATGCTAGATTTAGGTGCTTCAATTAATGTGATGCCATTATTTGTTTATAAGTCTCTAAATCTAGGTCCTTTGAAAAATATTGGTGTGATTATTCAATTGGTAGATCGTACTAACACTTACCCTCGAGGGGTAGTTGAAGATGTCTTGGTGCAGGTGAACGAACTAATCTTTCTTGCAGATTTTTACATAGTGGATATAGAGGATGATACATCACCAAACCCATCCCACATCTTGTTAGGAAGGCCATTCCTAAAAATAGCGAGAACTATAATTGATGTGCACAATGGGACCATAACAATGGAGTTTGATGATGAAAAGATCCAATTTAATATCTATGATGCCATGAGGTACCCTAGTGATATTTGTCAAGTTTTTGCCATTGATGCGTGTGACTCTTTAGTGCAGGAAACTTTTGAACAAATTCAGAGAGATAGCTTGGAGGTTGCTATTTCTAGCAGTTTGGACATGGAAGGGAAGTATGAACTTGAGCAAAATCAGGAATTGAAGGAAACTGTGGCTGCAATACACTCATTTCCTAAACTCTCAGATAAGCATGCAGTCCATTTAATTCAATTACCTGTGTCTCACAAAAAACTATTACCATCTATTGAGCAAGCTCCAACACTTGAACTGAAACAATTACCTGCACACTTGAAATATGCGTATTTGGGGACTAATGAGACTTTACCTGTGATAATTGCTTGTAATCTAACCAAAGTGCAGGAAGAAAAATTGTTGAGAGTCCTTAGGGACCACATCACAGTGTTTGGTTGGACTATAGTAGACATCAAAGGTATTAGTCCTGCAATGTGCTTGCATTGGATTTTGCTAGAAGACGGGGATAAACCGACGAAGGATGCACAAAGACGATTGAACCCACCTATGATAGAGGTAGTAAAGAAAGAGGTAATAAAATTGCTCGATGCAGGAATCATCTACCCCATCTCTGACAGTCAATGGGTAAGTCTGGTGTAGGTAGTTCCAAAGAAATCCGGAATCACGGTTGTCAAGAATGATAATAATGAGTTAGTGCCCACACAGATGCCAACAGGTTGGAGAGTGTGTATTGACTATAGGAGGTTAAATGTTGTAACTAGAAAAGATCACTTTCCCCTTCCTTTTATTGATCAAATGTTAGAAATATTAGCTGGGCACACTCATTATTGCTTTCTAGATGGTTTTTCAGGTTATAACATGATTGTGATTGCACTCGAAGACCAAGAAAAGACCACATTCATATGTCCCTTTGGTACCTTTGCCTATCAGCAAATGTCCTTTGGACTCTGCAATGCTCTAGGTACTTTTCAAAGATATATATGAGTATTTTTTTCGATCTTTTAGAAGAATGCATTGAGGTCTTTATGGATGATTTCACAGTGACTGGTAATTCGTTAGATGCTTGCCTAGATAATCTGACTCGTGTTTTGGATAGATGTTTGGAAACTAACCTTGTGCTAAATTGGGAAAAATGTCACTTTATGGTGGAACAAGGAATTGCACTTGGACATGTAGTGTCAGTTAATGGTTTAGAAGTCGATAAAGCTAAAATTGATATTATATCTGCATTGCCTTACCCCATCAGCGTGCGGGAGATACGCTCTTTTCTTGGATATGCAGGATTTTATCATAGGTTTATTAAAGATTTCTCCAAGATAACATTGCCTTTATGCAAGTTGCTCCAGAAAGAGGAGGAATTCCATTTTAATGAAGAATGCAAGGTGGCTTTTGATACCTTAAAGAAATTATTGACATCAGCCCCTATCATTCAACCACCAAATTGGAAGTTCCCATTTGAGATAATGTATGATGCAAGCAACTATGCTGTCGGCGCCGTCTTGGGCCAAAACATTGAAAGAGCTGTCCATACCATTTACTATGCTTCTAGAACATTAAATGCGGCTCAGATAAACTATTCCACAATTGAAAAAGAACTCTTATATGTTGTATTTGCTTTAGAGAAGTTTAGATCATACTTACTTGGTACTAAAGTGATAGTTTATTCTGACCATGCTGCTCTCAGGTACTTGCTTACTAAGAAAAAGTCCAAACCTCAAATCATAAGGTGGATCTTGTTGCTGCAAGAATTCGATTTGGAAATTAGAGATAAAAAGGGTGCGGATAACTTGGTAGAGGATCATTTGAGCATAATTCTTAAGGAGGAAGAAGCATTACCATTACAACACTTATTTTCGGATGAGCATCTACTTTCCATTGGCAATACAACTTCTTGGTATGCAGACATTGTGAATTATTTGGTAAGTACGTATTTATCGGGTGAGTTTTCAAAATCCCAGAAAGAAAATCTTAGGAGTGATGCAAAACATTATGTGTGGGATGACCCATACTTGTGGAAATTTTGTGCTGATCAGATAGTTACACGTTGTGTAGCTGATAATGAGTTCTAATCTATTCTAGCTTTCTGTCATTTCTATGCTTGTGGAGGTTATTTTGGACCTAAAAGAACATCACATAAGGTGTTAAAGAGTGGTTTCTTTTGGCCTTCAATTTTCAAGGACTCATATCTATTTTGCAAATCATGTGAAAATTGTTAGAGAACAGGAAATATATCACATAGACACCAAATGCCACAAAACCCTATTCTAATTGTTGAAATCTTTGATGTTTGGGGTATTAATTTTATGGGACCTTTTCCTGTTTCCTTTGGTAATGTTTACATCTTATTGGCAGTCGATTACGTTTCAAAGTGGGTGGAAGCTAAAGCCACCAGGACTGAAGATTCTAAATTTGTTGTAGATTTTGTTAGGACTAACATATTTGTCAGGTTTGGAGCACCACGGGCCATCATTAGTGATCGCGGAACTCACTTCGGAATTAGGGTATTAGCAGCTTTGTTCAGGAAATACAACGTTCTTCACAAGGTATCTATATCCTATCATCCGCAAAGCAATGGTCAATCTGAGGTATCCAACCGAGAGATCAAATCTATTTTGGAGAAAGTAGTCAACCCGAACAGGAAAGATTGGAGTCGTAGATTAGATGATGCACTATGGGCATATAGGACGGCATACAAAACCCCAATTGGTATGTCGCCTTATAGGCTGGTGTTTGAGAAATCGTGGCACCTACCTGTGGAGCTAGAGCATAAAGCTTTCTGGGTGATCAAACAGTGTAACATGAACTTGGATCAAGCTGGCGTCCATAGGAAGTTGTAGTTACAAGAACTCGAGGAGTTGCGTAATGAATCATATGAGAGTTCTAAACTGTATAAGGTTAAGACGAAAGCTTTCCATGATAAGTAGATTTTGCGAAAGAATTTCACTATTGGGCAAAAAGTTCTCTTTTATAATTCACGATTGAAATTATTTCCATGTAAGTTGCGTTCTCGTTGGGAGGGTCCATTTATTGTTACTAATGTGTTTCCTCATGGTGCTATAGATATACAAAACCCAAAGATAGGGAATGTGTTCAAGGTGAACGGCCATAGGTTGAAGCCGTTTTTGGATAACATTCAGGTTGAGGAAGTTGAGATGTTGACGCTGGTGGATCCGGCTTCCGGATGATTGAATGGATTGCAGTCGAGCTAACGATGTTAAACAAGGGCAGTTGTGTGGGAGGCAACCCATAGTTCTATAATATTTTTGTCATTATTATTAGTTAATTACATGTAGTTCGTAAATAGGATTTGTAATATTTAAATTTTTTAGGGAACTGATGTGTGCTTATAATCGTACAGGAGAGCAAATTAAAAGAGCAAAAGAATCAAAATAATCTAGGAAAGCGCGGTGCGCGCACCAACAGGCACTGTCCGCCCAATCTATGCAGAATTTTCCTCTTTTAGTGGCCAAGTGAGGCGCAGACAGCGTAGCCACAAGCGATCGGCGCGAGACCTATACAACAAGTTTGAAGAAAATTATTCCAGAGAAAGGCGGGGCGCGCGAGCTATGCGCGCTTATTCAGGCGCTGACTGCGCGAAACGGCTGAATCGACCTAAGTTGAAAATTTTAAGACGGTTCGTTGCACCCATACACCACTTATCCCTTTCCTTTTCATTTTCAACTTCCATATTCACTTCTCCTCTACTACTTTCAACCAAATTCTTCACCTCCTCTCCTACTTAAACCCTAAATCATCAAACTAACTCTACACACATCCATATCAACATTCTCTCTCCTCAATTCTTTATTACAAACCAAAACGCCTCTCTAATCTACCATCAACATACAATCTCCACAAAGCCATCAATATACAATCTTATATATCAACATACAATATCACATATCATAGTTCATCTCCATTAAGGTAAAGGTCATAGGAATTCAGTTCAAATATACAAAAGGTAACAAATAGGAGGTAATATACTTCACGAAAATTCATCTTTTCTATCATCAATTGATTTTCTTTCTTAATATAAATTATGATTGGGATACCTTGGGTTACTGATGACCCAAAGGGTTTATTACTAATTTAGGGTAAGAGTTGTGATAGACAGGAAAGTTCCATAATTCTTGAACTGCGTCAGATAGAGCTTGAACCCTTATTCGGTCAGACAATTGTATGAAGTTTTATAAAAGCTATCCAGACCAATTGATGGTATGGATTCTTAGACTGAAAAGAACACCCCTTATATATGGGGGAGTACCCCAGGTATGTAGTATAAAGATACAAACAGCAGAATTGAATGTTATGCATATACATGGCATACGCGAGGCTGATCCCCTCAAGTACTTATTCTTTAGCCAGTAACCAAAGGGTCAATCAGCTATTGATTCCGTTGGAGTTTTATAGTTCAAAGTCTACTTGACTATCAGTTATTCTAAAAGCAATTATTATTCTTGCTTTCGATATTCATATTGTTGAATTCATTGTCAGATATATTCCTTTCATCATAATATATCTGTTATTGTTGTATTTAAACTTGCTGAGCAAACTTGTTGCTCATTCTTGCTATATCATGACTTCTATTGCAGTTAAACCCGAGACTTCAGGAAAGGACAAGGGTAAAGGAAAGATGTAGGAATAGTTTGCAAGGAGCAGACTTTATCTTTATGTTTAATTAAATTACTGTTATATAATATGAACCCTAATGATTATTCTAGGGCATGTTTGTATGTTGTATTAAGGTTATCGAATCTTGGGACTAGTAACACCTTTTGAATGAACGACATACGTTTATTATATTCCACATTTAGTTATGGTATGTTGTTTAGAGGTGAATATTTGTATTGTATCGTGATGACCGAATCTGGGTTAAAGAACCCGAATTTGGGGGTGTCACAGGTTGGTATCAAAGCTGTAGGTTATAAACATTAGGAATACAAACCTAGGTTATAACCTTAGTAGAAAACTCAATTAAAGTATGTAAGTGATTGGTTGAGGAGATCCATCGGGTTTTATTGTGATACTAAAGTTGTTTATTTGAATCAAACATGATTGATAGACGTCCTAACTTCTTAATGCTAACATGAATAGCATATCACGAAAAGCCTAAGTTTTCTTCCTTTCCTCAGATCATGCCGCCTAGGAGACTACCACGAAACCAAAGGGAGGAAGGATACGTTAACAACGGAGGGGGAAATACAAATCTGATGCAGAACTTCGTTGACCTGTTAACTGAAGCAATGCAAAATAAACCCCAGCCAGCGGCAGGGCAGCCAGGACAGCACTTGGCTAGCTTCAAAGATTTTAAGTTGGTAAGACCTCTGGAATTCCGAGGAACCTTAGACCTAATCGAAGCCCAGACATGGATAGAAGAGATGGAGAAAGTGTTTGAGGTCGCACGAGTGGCCGAAGCACAGAAGACAAGTTTTTCCACTTTCATGATGAAGGGCGAAGCTAATTATTGGTGGAAAGCCAATAAGGGACGAGCAGGCGAAGGAGTTATTCCTTGGGATAAATTTAAGGAGCTATTCCTCGAGAATTACTTCTCGGAGAATACGCAACAGGATATGGAGGTTAAGTTTCTGGAATTAAAATAAGGTAGTATGTCTGTCGTAGAATACGTGGCAAAATTTAACGAGTTGGCCCGATTCGCTTCACATCAAGTGGACACGGAGGCCAGGAAGGCAAGAAGGTTTGAATTAGGACTGAAACCACGGGTGCAGAAAGCAGTCACAGTATTGAAGATTAAGACTTTCTCTGATCTACTGGAAAGGGCTATCATTGCAAAAGGAGGCAATGAAGCCATAGCACGATTTAAACAAGAAAAGAAGACCAGACATGAAGGACAGAAGGGGGGAAGCAGCGGAGGCAGCAATCCCAACAAGCGTAAATGGATGGAGAGCCAATCCTCTGGAGGTAACAAGTCCGGGGGAGAGGCCAAGAAAAGTGTAAAATGCAACAACTGTGGGAGGAATCACTCAGGGAAGTGCATGAAGGGAAAGAGAGTTTGTTATCATTGTGGACAACCGGGGCACATGGCTCCTCAGTGTCCAGACAAGCAGAAAGGAGGATGTTTCTCGTGTGGAGCACCAGATCACCAAATTAAGGACTGTCCAAAGAGAAAGGGCGATGCAACTAGCGGCAATCGCAACAACAACAATAATGGGCTGAGCATCGGAGGGCCAGCCAGTCAAGCCAACAGACCAACGACACGCACGTTCAACATAACCGTGCAAGATACGATGGAGTCCAAGGACGTTGTGACGCCCCCAAATTCCAGGACCGCCACTTGGTCTCTCGAATTCAGTTCATCACGTGCTCATGGTAATACATCGCAATAATAATAACTAAATATCACACAATCACAGCGGAAAATCTATTCTAGAATAATTTACAATGATTTATTATAATTATTCCCCCAAGTCTCGCAACCTACAGTACTTAATAGATTACATACTAATATCAATTAACGACTTATTACATAATCTAACTTAAGCTTAAACATAATCAAATCCAGTCTTACTTCATCATCTTAATACAACATTAAAATATATAAAAAAAAACATAAAAGAGACAAGCTAGTTGGTAGCCTTGCCCTTGCCCTTATCAACGCCCGAAGGTTCGCCCTGCTCTGCCTTAACTGAAATGTTTTAGGGAAAGCAAGAATGAGCACAAATTGCCCAGCAAGTAATATACGACAAGGGTAAGTGATATAATTCTCAATTCCCGAAAAGGTATAGAAAAGTTTGATAGTTCAAGGATAGCAAGAGTATCAACAGTTCTCAATAACAGTCGCTAAGGACAGAATAATATCAATATAATTAAATAATAATTCAATTCAAGATTTCAAGATAACTGAATACTGAGCAGTCACTAAGGACTATGAACTTCCACAGGATTTGACAGTAATAAACTGAAAATCCAACAAAAACAGATACAGCAGGTGATCAGCCTAAAGTACCCTCGTTATGCATAACAATCAATCATACTCAAGTGTGCATGTCGGTTCTCTGACAATTATATATTCCCTTCAAGGAAGGTTGTTCTTCTCAGTCGAATACAAGATCCCGCACCAATCAATTAGTTTGGGTCATTTTTCAATAACATAAGTCTAGCTGAATCAAATGGCATAGACACTTTCACAATATTCAAGAACAATACTAAGTTCAACATGAATAATAGCTTTAATGAAATAAGAGTTCAAGTATGCTAATTCAATTCAAACAATTAAGTAGGAAACTAGTTCGCAATATACAAAGATAGAATACTTGTATCCAAAGAGATAAGTTTTAGATACTCGCTTACGATATCCGTTGAATAAAGTAATGCAAGGGTTTAGGATACTTGCCTTATGCGTAGTTTACTCACGTAAAGCTAGCCAACACTTTGGAATCCTATTTATAATGTATTACATGTATAGGATTTTCATTAGTTAACACATCCGTTACACAACTTATTACTCAATATACATACATGTTACTATCTTAGTCACATGTCATACTTATTCTCATATGACATGAAATCAGATTATATGTTATTACGAATCAAGTACATAGTTATAACATAAATGATATTATAGAAACTCATCATGTTCAAGTAGCTATGATCCTTTGACCCATGGGCTTCCATTATATAAGTTAAACATTATCTTCTTACTTAATCATCACCTATGTACACATATCAGTAGGGTGTAAACCATTTCTAGCAATGTAGGCATCATATAAGCTATCTGTCCAAAAATCAGATTGTCAAACTGCATGGCTTCTGATTCCAGGCCGGCGCAGCTGCGCCATGGCTAAGCCTAGGGCCAGCGCAGCTGCGCAGCCTTCTGGCCAAGCCAAGGCTGAGCTGTGCCTTATGGTTTCTGTCCGGTCATGCAAGCCAACAACACCACATAGCATATAAACATATTAAAAGATACTTTTATGTTTGTACAACCTTTTCTCGTTTCAAATATATATGATATGGATTCTAAGTCAATACTTTCAATAACTTAAAGCCATTCAAGGATACGAACTCATAAGGTCTAACATGCTCATTTTTTAAACACTTAAATTATTCACATAACTTGCATTAAACATGTTCATGAGTTTTCATATCACATATATGCAACTATCATTATCATTAGTTTGAAAACATGCTTTATTTAAGCAAATTTGGTTTCACTACATGTAACATAGTAGGAAAACATGAATGATACCTTAGCAAGTCTACAAGTTCTATCAAACATGTTCATAAGTATCAAAATTCAAATCTCAATGTAACATGTCGACGTTCACGTTCAACACTTATACTTTCATTAATAAAGTTTGCTAATACGCTCTAACACGTTCATGCTACATTATGAAATTTATATACGTAAGTTAATGTGTCCGACATGTATATCAAGGCCATATAAACATACCCGAAAATCAGAATATATATATGATCTTTATATGTCAAGGTTTGCATTTAAAAACTTATATTTTCGCTCGAAATGTTTACTGATCGAGGTTTAGCATGCTCACGTCATACTATGAAACACGTATACACAAGTCAACATTCATTTCATGTGTTTCTAGATGGTACTAACGTGTCTCGAAAGTCAGAATATTAACATGCGTCATATATGTTTAACGTCCGTTTATAAACCTTATGTTCCCTTCGAAAACTTTAAGTGCGTTTCCAAACTACATGTTGTTTTGTTAACCATGCATGCTAATATACTAAAACATGCTTACATTGCCTCATTGTGTTTATATATATATGTTACACAAGCTAGCATGCTGGTTTAAGCCATATCAATTACTTAACACACAACAGGATTTAAGCAGATTGCAGAAAACTGGAGCAGGGTGCCGGCGCAGCTGCGCCGCATCCCAGGCTTAAACCGGCGCAACTGCGCCACTACTGGTTCGCACCAGACAGCAGGCAACTACGGCAGTTTCTAGCCCAACTCACAAAATGGCTTCACGAAAATAGTTTTTAAACAACTACATTCCAGTTCAAACATGTATATAAGCCATATAGCAACTAAACAAACTTCCTTCAATCCAATTATAGTCCAATTTGGCATAATCAGAAATTGAGATTTTTGACATAAAAATGAAAATGAAGAACATGAATCATGTAATTATACCTTTGCTATGAATTAAGCTTGATGCTATCTCAATAACACTGATATATATATATATATATATATATATATATATATATATATATATATATATATATATGCTCTCTATTCTCACTTAGCCAAAATGCTCAGCAAAAGAAATGTGAAGAAACATGGCTACTATTTATAGACGAATTATTACACAGACAATGCAATTATATTGCAATTCAAACTAACAGATGAATGGATTGCATGCTAGATAAGAGGGAGTTGGTAAATGGTTGGTAAATCTCATCATCAAAACCACTCCCCATTGATCATTGCTAGCTAAGCTTGGGAGAAGAATGGGGAGAATAGGCCTTAGCCTTTATGCCATACACGTGAAGGAGAAGGAGAGTGACTATTATATTGGGACAAGGCCATATATCAGCATTCTAGAATTTGTATATATACACAACACTTATGCCAAAATATGTTACATGTATATATACTATATAATTAGGCCACAATTATAGTTACAATGTAATTCTAATGATACTAACATAGATTCACATAATGTAGTAAGTGTGAATTGTACACATATAATTCATGTACATTTTTATCATACTGGTATAATTTAATCGGATGTTATCACATTACATTATCTCATGTATTATTAAATTATTCACCATATATTCATGATGTCTCACTTTATTAAAATTAATAGTTTACAATATGTTCATGATATATTATAAAGTGTATACCCACATATTTATTGTCACATAAGTATTATCATGCATTCATAACATATAGTTTTAACATGTACATAATATAATCACATTATGCTTCATGTTAAAATATGGTTTCTATGTGTAATATATTCACATTGCATTATATAACATAGCTTATGTATATACATACATGGTCACACTTAAGTGTCTCTCTACACTATATAATATAGTTGTATTCCATATACTATATATATTCAAGTATTGCACATTTGCACATATCAATTAATATAATCTTATTATATTAATAACTCACTTATTTGTCAAATAAATAAATCATTTATCTCATTGATTAATTAATGATAGTATTAATTAATCCATTCCTTATTGATTATTAATTTATATGATTAAATATCATACATTGCTTATTATTATTATATTTCTTGCAATAATAATAATCACGTATTATTAATCAATCACAGTTAATATTCCATAACCATCAACTAATATTTTACAATAGCAATTAACAATTAATATAGATTAATTGTTTACTTAATAATTCATTCATTAATTAATATAATCATTAATAATTCTCAACAATTAATTAATATTCTACAATAATAATTAATATAGATTAATTGGTCGCTTAAATTAATATAATCATTCTTATATTACGTCACTGTGCCACACAAGGCATTTCATCGAGTTTATCGTAAACTCCATCAATTTCTCAATTATTATAATTATTCAATTTAATATAATTGAATTAATCATTCTCATAACACAAAGTCATTATATTCAAATAAATTCTCATTCCCATTAATATATTTATTTAATAATACTAGGAAATTCTCGGGTATTACAGACGTGGTGTTAGGTATCATCCCAATCAACAATATAGATGCCTATGTGTTATTTGATTCGGGTGCTACCTGCTCTTTTGTTTTCGAAGAATTTGCTGAACGGTTAAACTTACCCCGTGAAAGATTAGAACACCCTATGAGCGTAGAAGTAGCAAACAAGGAAATTATCCCCGTAGAATACATTCATAGGAACTGTTATACCAAATTGCGAGGATTTAAGCTCAACGTGGATTTGATACCAATTCGTTTGGGGGAGTTCGATGTAATCCTTGGAATGGATTGGTTATCGATTCACGGAGCAATTATCGACTGTAAGAAGCAGTGTGTACACCTTAAGACTCCGAATAGGTCAAAGGTGGTATTTTATGGTAGTAAATCACCGAGACCATCTCATTGTCTGACGATGATGCAAGCACAGAGATTGCTTAGGAAGGGTTGTGTAGGTTATTTGGCTCATGTGGTTGATACTTGATGAGTCGAGGGTAGAACTAGGTCAGATACCTATTGTAAGGGAATTCGCCAATGTCTTCCCAGACGAGATTTCGGGATTTCCACCGGATAGAGAGATTAAGTTTGTTATTGATTTGGCACCAGGGACAGCACCGGTATACAAAGTGTCGTATCGTATGGCTCTGGTAGAAATGAAAGAACTAATGGCTCAATTACAAGAGTTATTAGATAAGGGATACATTCGACCTAGCGTATCATCGTAGAGAGCACCAGTCTTATTTATAAAGAAGAAAGATGGGTCACTAAGACTTTGTATCGACTACTGATAGTTGAACAAGGTCACCATTAAGAACAAGTACCCGTTGCCCAGGATCGATGATCTGTTTGATCAGTTGAAGGGGGCAAAATACTTTTCAAAGATTGACTTGAGGATCGATTATCACCAACTGAAAGTGAGGCCGGAGGACATTCCAAAGATGGCATTCTGAACTCGGTATGGACACTTTGAGTTTCTCAGATTTGACATCCGGGCTTGACAAAATTAAAAAGTTAGTATATAAACAGTTAAATAAACACAAAAAAAGCCAAACCCGGACTAGGAAGATAACCCAGTCCGACAAAGTTGCTTAAAAAAAGGTGCTAGTGCACTGAAGCTGTTAGAACTGACGGATCGTCAATCCGAGTTGTAAAAATGCCAAAATTGAGTTTATGTACAAAAATATACCAAATTTTGACGAAAACGGCCACAGAACTAAGTTCCAAGCATTTTTAGAAAACGAAACTTAACGTGCAAGTGTATAAAAGTACGAAGAAGTAATATAAACTTGATGATCGTAAAAATACACAATGGACTGCTACACGGGCTTTTTGCCAAATCGTAGGCTCTAAACATCCAAATCTACCGGTTATTGTTTGATATGTGGTAGTATGTGGGTATATCTACGTGTTAGAGTGAAAAAATTTGGGTTTAGAAGAGGTGAAAAAGTCAAAAATTCAAACAGGCAGAGGTTCGCTGCGTTTCAAAATTCTCAAAAATGAGGGGGGTCACCTTATATATATAGGCCAAGGAGCCTCAACTCTACTTGCTGCTACCGTAGGTATAGGTGTGCCTCTTTTGGTGGGTCCCACATGTCCGGTTGAGTTGTCTCAAAGTATGTGCACTCCGAGCAACGCGAGGTCGAAGTCAAAACTTTTAAACTTTTGATCAGAGCGTCCGTTTGAGGCGTGCTATACCTTTCCGAAAATCCCTCACCGAGAGTGTCACAATGAAATGGGATAAAACATTTTTCGTGTCCAAGAAGATGGGTTCATAACCAGGTCTTCAATTCCCCGTAGTTTGTCCGTTGAGCTATCTTGCGCTGTTTGCACTCGGGATCATCGTTATGGTTCGTTCTGTTGGTGGCATCAATTCTGCTTGAGTTTGACCGAATCGACTTGGAGTTAGAAAAATAACCATTTTGCCCCTCCCGGGGTTGCCCTTAGTGTCGGCATGGCCTTCGGTTGACTTCATGGGGTTGTTTCTAAGACTTAGATCCCATTCGAGTCAGTTTGTCCTCAGTGTTGTCTTTGAGGTTGACTTGGTCGTTCCAAGTTTTTTCCTGGAGATGTTGTGGAGCTTCAGGTTTGTTCTCAAAATTGATTTAACTTCTCGGGTTGAGACCGGGAATGACCTGCACTTCCTGGGTTGAGACCCGGGCTGACCTATAACTCCCGGATTGAGACCGGGACTGACCTGTACCTCCCGGGTTGAGACCGGGGATGACCTATACTTCCCGGGTTAAGATCGGGGCTGACCTGTACTTCTCGGGTTGAGATTGAGGATGACCTATACTTCCCGGGTTGAGATCATTGCTGACCTGTACCTCCCGGGTTGAGTCCGGGGCTGACATGTACCTCCCAGGTTGAGAACGGGGCTGACCTGTACCTCTTGGGTTGAAACTGGGGCTGACCTATACCTCCCGGATTAAGACTGGGGCTGACCTGTACCTCCCGGGTTGAGACCGGGGCTGACCTGTATCTCCTGGGTTGAGACCAGGGCTGACCTATTGGCCCGATATTGAGATTAGGGTTTATCTGAAGGCCCGATTGGATATCAGGGTTAATTTGATGGCCCGATATTTAGATCGAGGTTGATCTGATGGCCCGATTAGAGATCGGGGCAGATTTTATGGCCCGATTAAAGATCGGGATTGATCTGACGACCCAATTGGAGATCGGGGTTGATTTAACGGACCGATATTGAGATCGGGGTTGATTTGATGGTTTGATATTGAGACCGGGGTTGACTTGACGGCTCGATTGGAGATCAGGGTTGATTTGATGACCCGATATTGAGATCGGGGTTGATCTGACGTCCTGATTTGAGATCGGCGTTGATTTGATGGCCTGATATTGAGATCGGGGTTGATCTAACGGCCCGATTGGTGATCTGGGTTGATTTGATGGCCCGATTGAAGATCAGGATTTATCTGACGGCCTGATTGGAGATTTGGGTTGATTTAACGATCCGATATTGAGATCGGGGTTGATTTGATGGCCCAATATTGAGACCGGGGTTGATCTGACGGCCGAATATTGAGATCGAGGTTAATCTGACGTCCTGATTGGAGATCGAGGTTGATTTGAAAATACAATTTTTCCCTCCTACAGTGTTAGTAACAGGGAAAGGAAATTTTGAGTGTCTACAGATGCCCCTCTTTATCATGCTCACACAATGTATTGGAATGAGCAGGATAAAGATTGCTAGACACTTGAAATGCAAAGGCAAAGGGGATGCAATGTCGGATATAGTATGCAAGGAGTATCAGATACCTCTGAGGTGGTGGGGGTTATTACTGATGGATTACGTTAGTTTCTGCTGGGAATGACGTCACTCATTATAGACTAGGGCTGACATTGTCAGACGACTACTGGTAGGGGAACCACTGACGTGCTTGTCAGAGATGAGCTATCATAGATTGTTCTCGTCTTGCTCTGCTGGGGATGACGTTCTCTGCGATAGCTTCATTGATTTAGACTGGGATGATACTATTGATGCTACCTTGGTTTGAGACCAATGGTTTCCCTATCCGGCGGTACTCTTTGCAAGGCTGATTTCCCTTCGGCTACTGCTGTTGCACATTTCTAAAGGCTCCTCTACTGGGGATATTTCTTGATTATCGAGTCTCTTTAATGGATGCTTCCAATGTCCATCCTGATAAGAGTTTACGCCGTTATTTTGTAATAGGCGGTTGAATCACCAATTCTTCTTGGTGCTCCTTTTGAGGATGTGTATTACAGATTCCATCATCGAGGATGGACTATTATATGGTTTCCATCACCGGATCACTTTCGATGCTTCGCGGAGGTTGCTCCAATGGCTAAGACGTTGCTGGGGTTGAACCAACGGTTGAACTGGACTCGGTTTGTACCCTAAACTTTCCTAGGGTTGAACCAATGGCTGAACTGGACTCGGTCTGTACCCGAAACTTTGGTGGGGTTGAACCAACGGTTGAATTGTCATCGATCAGTACCCGATGCTTCGTTGGGGTGTGTCAACGGCTGAACTGTTATCGATCAGTACCCGATGCTTCGTTGGGGTGTGCCAACGGCTGAATTGAATTCGATTTGTACCCAAAACTTTGCTGGGGCTAAACCAACGACTGAATTGAACTCGGTTTGTACCCAAAACTTCGCTAGGGCTGAACCAACGACTGAATTGAACTCAGTCTGTATCCAAAACTTCGCTGGGGCTGAACCAACGGCTGAATTGAACTCGGTCTGTACCCGATACTTCTCTGGGGTTAAGACAACGGCTGAACTGGATTCGGTCTATACCCGACACTTCGCTGGGGCTGAACCAACGGCTGAATTAAACTTGGTTTGTACCCGAAACTTCGCTGGGGTTGAACCAACGGCTAAATTGAACTTGGTCTGTACCAGAAACTTCGTTGGGGTTGAGCCAACGGCTGAACTGGATTCGGTCTGTACCCGATACTTTGATGGGGATGAACTAACGGCTGAATTGAACTCGGTCTGTACCCAAAACTTCTCTAGGGCTGAACCAACGGCTGAATTGAACTCGGTCTGTACCCGAAACTTTGCTGGGGCTGAACCAACAGCTGAATTGAACTCGGTCTGTGCCCAAAACTTCACTGAGGTTGAACCAATGGCTGAATTGAACTCGGTCCATACCCGATACTTTGCTGGGGTTGAGCCAACGGCTGAACTGGATTTGGTCTGTACCAGATACTCTGAAAGTGGCTGTTTTTTTGGCAGTTTTGCGCAGTTTTTCCCCAGTTTTCTCGCAGTTGGCATTGTTGATCCCTGAATATGACTTCGGGATGAATACCAAGGGTTTCCAGAGTGCCCCCCTTTCTGTTAGAATTACGCTTCTTAAACGCATGATTTCAGGACAAACCGCTCAATCGCGTAGCGATTTTTCTTCAGATTTGACTTGGCAGCACATAGAAACTCCGTTTCAACCAGAATCGAACCAAGCCTGGGGGAGTGGGACCCACCCTGGGGAGCCACAGGTGGAGGTGTGGCAGCCGCAGGTGGGCTCGCTTCCATCTGGGCTTTATATTGGACTGCAGGATTTCATTTTTTCAAAGTTTCATTTTGAGTTTCAAACGGATTTCGATCTTCTTTTTCAGATCTACGGAGCTTGGGTAGCTGTTTTCTGATTTCGTCAGTTCCTACGCGTTCAGCGCAGTGCAGGTAACGTTTGACGTCCTTTTTTCACAAGTTTTGACCGTTAAAAGCATGTAAACCACGTAGGGGGCTTTTTAGATGCAATGTATGAAAAATGTATGCCTATATGATCTGTTAAAAATTTTCTGATTATATATGTATGCATATCTTACTATAATGGACATTTGAATGTAAGAAAATTTAGATTCTGAGACAGTCAATTTTTACTCTTTTTGACCAGTTTACTCATCCTTTTTGAGGCCTAGTGAGCCTGGATTTTCAACTAAAAAATATACATGGTAATTTGGCTACCATGCGAGGTTATTTTTGATTTTATTTCATAAATATGATATGTTCTTGTTTTTGGGAAGGTGTGCTACTGAATGGCCACCTAGACATGCCTATGTGCATGCGAACAGTCTATTTTACAAAGGAGACTATGGTGAAATTTTTTCAATACCCGAGCATTTAATAAACATGTAATTTTGACTCTACTGGGGATTTTTGACTGACCCATGCATGTTTTAGGACTTAGAGATGCATAGAGTAATGATTTAAATTAATAAGCCACAGGTTTTAGGCTTACCACACCCTTTCTGAGATGATTTGTAGATTTTTTTTTCAGGTGATGGACCGTGATAGACCCGGCAGTGCCAGCAGAGTCATTTCAGGAGTCAGACGTAGGAGGGCTTCTGATGTTCCTCAGCCACGTCTGGCTAGACCGCCTCGCAGATTGGCAGAGTAGATGATTCTTCCTCAGGATGAACTGCCGATTGACATTGATAATGAGCAGGCTGCTTTTGCTTCTCTAGCTCCAGTTCAGGATCCACGTGCGGAGGTTCCAGGCATTATAGTGCCTACCCAGGAGCTGCTGGGCGACTTGAGTCGCCATTCATCAAGGTTTCTTCACGCCAATAAGGTGGCTTAAAGTTTTTCTCTTCATGGATTCTCTTTCTTTCTTTTACCATTCTCGAGGCATAGGTTTTTGATATGGGTTGGTTTTTAATGCAGGTTCCCAGATTTACGCAACCTCGAGGGAACTGGTTCAACGTGCACTCCCTGTATCATACTTTGCGCGAGGATTACAGGGATATTATTGATGGTGGGGGTTCCAGGCTTTCTTCTCCATTCTTCCCCTCCATTGCCCTGGGGGTATCTGAGGGCTTTATCTGAGCGCTGGTTCCACCAGACTCAGTCCCTTCATCTGCTTGATTGTGAGGTGATGATGACCCCTATGGATTGGAGGTTCATCATCGGCATTGAGTTTGAGGGCAAGCCAGCACCTGTCGTGGCTGACATTACGCCCACTACCGTTCGATCCCTGCTGGGAGTTCCTGCGACTGCGCTCAAGGGTCGGTCGGTCCGATCTGGTCCCTTAAGTATAGATGCCCAAAATGGGGCTTTGCTGGAGCCTCCACCTAGTGATCGGAGGGTTCGAGATCGCATTCTGAGGCGATTATGTCTGGTGATCATCAGGGGTTGTTTTGTGGCAGATAACTCATCTACTGTGTCCTTCACCCTGATTAGCGCTACCCAGCATGTAGAGCGCCTCAGTGACTTTGATTGGGGTTCCTACACCTTTGCCTATTTTCTTCGGGGCACGCGCATGCTTTCAGAGGGTTCGACGGAGGCTTGGTTAGGGTTCTACCCATTTCTACTGGTAAGTACATCTTTCTTCTACCTTTTTGATTTTAGCATTTATATTTGTCAGTCTTGATCACTGAGGACTTTTGATATTGACAATTCTGGGCATTTGAGAGGCTTCCTTGCCTACGGCCAGCCACTGCTTTAGGTCTGGAGACCTATCCTCAAGGACGGCGTTGGCATCACTCGACTTTGATGGAGGTCCCTGTTGTTGAGGG
This sequence comes from Panax stipuleanatus, assembly GCA_020205555.1. NCBI lineage: Eukaryota > Viridiplantae > Streptophyta > Magnoliopsida > Apiales > Araliaceae > Panax > Panax stipuleanatus. Next base: position 71,706,105 of record CM035120.1, on the reverse strand, counting down.
ATTTACTCATGCTCACCTACAGTTGGAGCTTTTGACGGCTGGATCGATCTCCTAGGAGCCGTATACCTCTGAGTTTTTGACCGTCGAATTTGAGGGAGGCTTTCCCACTAGTCGAGAGTTTGCTTTGTTAACCCGCAGAGTCCCGATTTTGACAGAGGGAGGCTGGGAGCTCTATTTAGGAGAGCGTGCCATCAGGAGTATTACAGGTGAGATCTGTATTCCCATTATTCCTCCTGCTTGGCATCATTGGCCGTTGATCATGCCACTAACAGAGATTCTTATAGAGGGCATAGATGGCTTTACCCTATTAGAGGGCCCGTTCAGCCAGGAGGCATTCAGTAGATGGTGGAGTCTTCGCACTATTGGAGCTCAGACTCGTGCTACCCAGTTCATGGAAGACATGGTTCCAGGGTCTGTGATGATGACATAATGGATAGCTTGCCTCAGGGAGCCCACTCATTTAGACCAGATTGTAGATCTGACCCGGGAGTTGGATAGGGCTCGATTCTTTATCAGGCATCTTGGCTGAGATTCGTCAAAGGCATCCGTCCAGCTCAGGAGCGGGCCCCTCCTCAAGTCCATTTTCCAGTAGTTTTATAAGGGCAGATCCTCCCTTGTAGCTCCCAGATATGCCTGAAGACCGCAGCTTTGTATCCGCGGAGGAGTGGAGCAGGTTAATCACCTGGACGTAGATTATCTGGATCTTTTCTCATAGCTATGGCAGCTATATTTTTGGTCAGCCACTATTTTGGCAATTTGGCAGTTGTGCCATCATGTTGATAGACCACTGTTAGTAGTTGGGTGGTGGTGCCCTATTTTCCTGTATTCTTCATTTTGCTTTGTATTATTAGATAGTGATGATGCCCGCAGTAGATAGTTTATCGTAGATATTCAAGATATTTCCTTTCTATCGCATTATGTTTATATTTTGTCATCATGTATGTATTATGTCATATGTATGCATTTAGACAGATGAGTTCAGATTTGACCTCTGGATGGTCTTGTGGTACGGTGACACAGATGACGTCATTCGTCGTGAGCCGTATTGAGCACTTACCACAGTCTAAGGTGGCTTCATCATTGAGGTAGTGGTACGAGAGCCTGCCCTTCTCAGCCAGAGGGACAATTGACCAGATATTGGGGCATTCGCTGGCCCTTGTAGATTTTTAGGTGCCATATGGGTTTGTGGATGACATACTATCCTGCTGGATACCCGAGAGGCAGGTGTTTCACATTGGGCAACATGAGCTGATCTCGGCCCTAGAGGAGTACAAGCGGCTTACTGGTCTGGTTTTGGACTTGCCGTGCGCCCGCACTGCTGTTAGTGATATGCAGAGACCATTCCTGCAGATATTCGGTCTTCGTTAGAGGGTAGTCACGGACCAAATCATATCTGGGCGTGTGATCTTGATCGATCGTTTCGGTGAGCTAGGTAGCTACGATCGATATGTTGGGGATTTTATTATTTCAGCAGAGGCGTGGCATCTGGCCAGGGTAGATATTCTGCTGATGTGCATTGTGGCATACGTCTACATGCCGCTACACTTGGATCACCTAGATGTGGGATTAGTAGTTGTGGTTAGGGCCCTTAGACAGGGTAGCACCATCATCCCAATGATAGTGGCTGAGATGATGTGGTCAGCCACTCACTGTATTACCCACCTGGAGGGGTTCTTTAGAGGCAGTTTGGTCTTGTTATACATATGGCTGATGTCCCATATCCGACCGATTAGATCTTTCAGGCATCATGGGTATTGTTTTTCCCATGATATAGCTATATCCTACTCCTTTTAGCCGGCGGAGTGTACCGGTGCAAAGACATGGTCGACATTTTTGTTGGATATTGATCATCCGTTCTTGATTTTGCTATGCTCAGGGTTAGCCTCCTCATATAGTTTCATCACCCATGCACCTGGTATGGATTACCTGCCCGTAGCGAGATTGAGGGGAGTGACTACTTATCATCCCTTGGCTGTCATGAGCCAGTTTGATCAGTTCCAGAGCCTGCACAGATTTGAGGGGTCTGCTGATCAGAGGGTGTCAGCTTCGTCTATGTCATCTGTCTGTTTGGTTTGAGTATATGAGTGTTGGACTCATAGAGAGAGGGATGATTTCTCCAGTAGCCATCCGAACCATTCTCCAGAGTACTCGACATGGTTAGAGGCAGATATGGCAGAAGCTGCACTTGTTCCTTCAGCTCCTATTGTAGATTTAGATGAGGAGGAGCCTATGGAGGATCCTGAATCTCCTACCGAGGATGAGTTATTCATGGGTTTGACAGCTGCTTTGGTTAGCGACCCACTGACTATTCTTGCAGGTACATATCCGGCTTTGGCAAACTCGCTATTTAGGATGACCTTTGAGAGAGATCAGGCTAGAGCGCAGATGTTGACCGCCTTGTCTGGCAGAGATATAGCTTTAACTGAGAGAGATGCGCTTTAAGTTGCTCAGGATGTTGGCTTGATAGAGAGAGAGGAGTTTCGATCTGCCTGAGATGCAGCTGTTGTGGAGAGGGATGAGATCTGCTCAACCAGAGATGCAGCCTTTGTTGAGATCGAGGATACTTTGATTGCTAGAGATGCAACTTTTGCTAAGAGGGATGAGGCTATAGCTTCCCGTGATTTCCACATTGCTGACAGTACTGCTTTTCAATCTTATACTCACAGCCTGGTTACCGAGATAAGTGCATATATTGACGACCACAGCGCCACACTGCAGATAACTGTGGAGGTTCTGATTCGTATGGAGGCTGAGGGTATTGCATTAGCAGTTGCTCCTCCATATCCAGAGAGAGATGCCATGGTTGCATTACTGACCAGCTTATCCTTGGACCCATAGACTAGCTTTATTTTTCCTGCACAGACTAGATAAGCCATTTTTGTTATGTACAGGGCATTATGTATATATCAAACAGTTTTATATATCAGAGAAATATATTTTTTGATTCACTTCCTTGTTTGGAGATGTATTGTCATTACTGAGTGATTACCACTTCTTTCATGACTCGCTGTTGTTGATGTATCCTGAGCTTCTCCTTGATGGACTGACAGTTGAGATGTCAGAGAGTATCTCAGATGGACCTTTTGATTAGGGTAGCTTGATAGGACTTAAGCTTTATATAGTATTGGTGTCTTGGAACTGGTTTTTTTATTTTTTCTTAAAGGTCAAACCGCGCCATAAATGGCTGCCTACGTACTCCCGGGTCGAGGGAGATCAGGTCATTCGTAGTTCTGGTTTTTGTGTAAGAGAGGTTTGAAAATTATTTGTCTTAGGTTTTGATTTTGATTTGATGAGTTTTGAATTTTTATTTTGTTTTGACCGCACCAGAAATGGTTGCCTACGTACTCCCGGGTTGAGGGAGATCAGGTCATTCGTAGTTCTAGTTTTTAGTGAAAATTGAACCTGATTTGATTTGTAGAACCCGGATGCGGGCATGCATGTGCTTCAGACATAGTACCTTTTTATGGTGTCTGAGTTGATGAGTTGGGGAAATTCGTTCCCGTCTACTTCTTGTAATCTGATAGCTCCTCCTGTCAACACCTCTTTGACAATGAAAGGGCCTTCCCAATTTGGGGCGAACTTTTCTTTAGCTTCGTCTTGATTAACTAAAACTTTCCTCAGCACCAAGTCATTTTCTTTGAATTGCCGTATTCGGACCTTCTTGTTGTAGCATCGAGCAATCCTTTGTTGATATAACTGTCCATGGAAAATGGTTGTAGCCCTCTTTTCATCTATCAGGGACAGTTGGTGATATCGGTCTTGCAACCACTGGTCTTCGTCTATCTGAGCATCGATCAATACTCGTAAGGATTCCATCTCTACTTCTATGGGGAGGACTGCTTCCATGCCATAGACCAATGAATAGGGGGTAGCCCCTGTGGAGGTGCGCATTAATGTCATGTATGCTAACAGGGTTAAAGGTAGCAGGTCAGGCCATTATTTGTGATTGGTGGACATTTTTTGCATGATCTTTTTGATGTTCTTGTTGGCCGCTTCAACAGCACCATTCATAAATGACAGAGTTGAGATGCTTGATGTGGAACTTACTGCAAAGTTCTCTCATCATTTGATTGTTCAGGTTCTTGGCGTTGTCTGATATGATCACATCCGATTGTCCATATCAATAAACGATATTGTTTCTGATGAAACCAATGATGACCTCTTTCGTGACTTTGGGAAATAAGGCAGCTTCAACCCATTTGGTGAAGTAATCAATCATGATGAAGATGAATCGATGAACATTGCTGGCTTTGGGTTCCACTGGACCGATCACATCCATTCCCCACATGGAGAAAGGACATGGTGAACTTATGTTGTGTAGCTCATTCGAAGGAGCATGTATGGCATTTCCATGTACTTGGCATTGAAAGCATCTCCTGACGTGATCATCGCAGTTAACTTTGAGAAATATCTAATAATTCCCGATTCTTAATATCTTCCTAGCCAGCAGATGACCGCTCATGTGTGGACCACAGACTCCACCGTGGATTTCATCCACCAGTCTCTGGGCTTGATCTTTATCAAAGCATCTTAACAAGCCTATTCCAGCATCCCTTTTGTAGAGGGCATCTCCGCTTAGATAGAACTTCATAGCCATCTTGTGAATCCGCTTTTGCTCGGATTGGCTTGCCCCAGCGGGTGTAGATCTATCTCGTAGATATTCCTTGATGTCTTGATACCAAGTCTGCTTGACAGGAGGTATTTCATCTAATACTTCTCCAATGTAATTCCCGTATGTCGGGGCTTTCTTAATTATGAATTTGATGCAGGGAATCCCACTCCTATTGGATATGCGGATTAATGAAGCCAAGGTTGCCAATGCATCAGCGAAGTCATTCCTACCTCGAGGAATATAGCTGAAAGTTATGTCTTCAAACTCCAGGGATATTTTGATGACCTGCTAATGATAGGACAACAAATGCAGTTCTTCGGTGTGATATGCCCCAGTGGATTGTCTAATGACCAACTCAGAGTCTCCAAAGACCAGTAAATGTTTGATACCCATGGATTGGGCTAGTTTCAACCCCATTATACAGCCTTCATACTAGGACATGTTATTGGTGTTGCCAAATTAAAGTTTGGTAGCCATATGATATTGTTCTCCTATACCAGAGATAAGGACTGCCCCAGCTCCAGCACCTTCCATGTTTACTGCTCCATCAAAATACATTTTCCATGGTTGGACTGTATTCTCTTGTTAGAGTTATTGAATTGTCATAATTCCATCATCTAGGAAATAAGCCTCCAGGGGCTCGAACCCTCTTGAAGGTACTTCAGCTAATTGATCTGCAATGCCTTGACCTTGATTGACTTTTGAGTCACGTAGACAATGTCGAATTATTGTAGGATCAACTGCCATTTGGACAGTCGATAATTCAACATTGGCTTGTTGAATACGTATTTGAGTGGATCCATGTGGGATATGAGGTAGGTCGTGTGCCCATGGAGGTAATGTTGTAACCTCATGGCGGCCCATGCTAATGCACAACATATTTTCTTGATCAGGGTGTATTTCTGTTCACCACTGCTAAATCTTTTGATGATGTAGTAGATGGCTCTTTCTTTGCTACTATCATCTTTTTGTCCTAACATGCAGCCCATTGCGTTGGCATTGACAGACAGGTACATGAACAAGGGAACTCCATCCCTTGGAGGTACCAATACTGGTGCTTCGATCAGCTGCTTCTTGATGGCAAGGAAGGCTTGTTGAGAATCCTCATTCCATTTGGTGGAGGAATTCTTCCTTAGTAGTTTGAATATAGGTTCACAGGTTGATGTGAGTTAGGAAATGAATCGACTTATGAAGTTGATCCTTCTCATAAACCCATGTATCTCCCTCTCTGTTCGAGGTACTAGAATCTCAATGATGGCTTTGATCTTGGCAGGGTCTAGTTCGATGCCTCTATTACTCACCAGGAATCCTAACAGCTTGCCTGCTTTGACGCCAAAAGCATATTTGGCTGGATTTAGCTTGAGGTTGTACTTGCACAACCTGTTGAACAGCTTCCTGAGATGGTCAATGTGATCATCCTCCCTTCGGGATTTGATGATGATGTCGTCCACATAAACCTCTATTTTTTGTGCATTATGTCATGAAACAGGGTCATCATGGCTCGCTGATATGTGACTCCAGCATTGATGAGGCCAAAGGATAATCGCCTATAGCAGAAAGTTTCCCAAGGAGTGATGAAAAATGTTTTCTCCCGGTCCTCTTCAGCAACCATAATTTGATGGTAACCAGCAAAGCAATCTAAGAAGGAATACATGTCGTATTGCACAGTATTGTCGATCAAGATGTGGATGAAAGATACCAGGAAGTTGTCCTTAAGGCAGGCCTTGTTTAAGTCCTGGTAATCCACATATACTCGTACCTTCCCTCCGGGCTTAGGCATGGGAACTATGTTTAAAAGCCACTCTGGGTAGGTTGATACCATGATAATCCCGACTTTGAATTATTTAACAACTTCTTCTTTGACTTTCAGACTCTATTCAGGTTTCAATTGCCTGAGCTTTTGTTTGACTGGCTTGAACCTGTCTTTGATGGGCATTCGATGGATGACAATGTTAGTAGAGATGCCAATCATGTCTTCATGTGACCATGCAAATACATCCTGGAACTATGTTAGGAGTTTGATCAGGTCGGCTTTTTGGTCTGGTGTGAGGTCTAAACCTATCTGGATTTCTTTGATGTTTTCGGAGGTTCCTATGTTGATAGTGGTGGTTTGGTCGAGGATTGGTTTGAGGTTATCTTCGACCCATTCTTTGATCTCCTCGAGCACCTCATAGTCATCTTCCTCCTCTTGATCAATATCCATCAAGTCGAAGTTCAGTTCTACATCAAAGTCGTAGTCACTTTGACAGGTTGACATCTCATCAGTAGAGACAAACACATCCAACGCTTGAGTCCTGAAAGCAAAAAGGCTTTCATCTTGGATATATACAACTGCTTAAATATACATAGCATTCTGCAAAGCATGACAAAGTTGCTGCTATAGCTGTGCAATCAAAAGTAAGCAGTAAATGAAAGCATGATTAAAGGGCAGATTCTCTCTCTACCCCTTTACCCTTTTTGACCGAGGCAAGGGACACTGCTCTAGTTATCCAAGGTCAGATCTTCATGAACCAGGAGGATCAGAGATTTGTGGTTATCTGTCTTGTCTTGGATGATGACTGAGACATCCCTTATAATATGGTCGGGGTTTTTCTTTGAACTACCCCCTTTTTCCTTCTTGATGCGAGGAATTTGAATCTGATCCTCGTCTTCGCTGTCTGGGATCACATCATTCATACCCTCATAGTTTATGATGACCCGTATGTTAGCAAATGGGTCTCGTCCTTCGTACATAATCTTTTCTTTTCCCTTTTTGCTATCTGCCTCATGCTTGAGGGCTTTTCTTTCCTTAACAAGTATAATTGGAGGAAACAGCATGGCCGATACCACAGTAGGGATCTTCCTCATTGGTTTTACTCATCCTATATTAGTGAGGTTTGGTAGAAGTGTGGTGGAAGCATGAGCCTTGGGATGTTTATGTGGATTCCTGTGGTTTGACCCGGATGAATATCCCAATCCTGCTCTCCCGGTTTGACTCGAGATTTGTATCGGGCTCTTGATACCTTGCTGATTCTTTCCTAACCCCTCTCCAGGTTGGAAACCTAAAGATACCATTTTTTGGCCCACTGTCATTACTTCGGTGGAGACCTTAGGCTTCAGAGCTGGTGCCCCAATAGATAGATACTGGATATCGCTCCCCTCCAGGGCTTGAAAACTTGCAGGTTCAATTCTTACATCCAGGCTGATCACTGGCATGTCTCTCGGTATGCAGACAGGGTTTTCGGGTTCAGCATTGACCGTGATTAGGTTGCCGTTGATAATATATTTTAGCTGTTGATGGAGGGTGGATGGCACTGCCCCTGCCATGTGGATCCAGGGCCTGCCCAGCAACAAGTTATATCCAATGGCAATATTGAGCACCTGAAAGGATACGTAAAAAGTGTGGGCTAATCTCCAAAGGTAGCTCTATTTCTCCCATAGCTTGGCGTCGCGATCCATTGAAAGCTCGGATGACCAAACGACTGATTTTTATCCGATTCGGGTTGATCTTCATTCTTTCCAAAGTATCGTAGGGACATATGTTGAGGGATGATCCTCCGTCGATGAGTACCCCTCCGATCACATACCCGAAAGACATCACAGCTATATACAAGGACTTATGATGGCCCGTTCCTTCTGCAGGGATATCATCATTAGTGAAAGATATCATATTGTTGTTGAAAATGTGTTCCACCATGTGATGAAATTTCTTGGCATCTACGGTATGTGGCAGATGGGCTTCTTCTAGTACTTTCACTAGAATGTTGCGATGATCCACTAAGGATAAGACCAAGTCTAGGATGGACATTTGCTTGGGTGCATCTTTCAAGTCTTGCACCACCCTGATTTCATTGTGTCCCATTTTGTTGAGGAACTCTTCAATTTTCTCATCATCCATCTTTGCTTTGGCTTTGATGACTGGTTTGATCACCCGCTGAGGTATGTATAAGGGATTATCCTTTGGTACAATGGTAATGTTGTTTGAGGTGGACCATTCATCGTTCCCGTAGTTCAATGGGACCCTCTTCAGACTGATAATTGGATATTGGGGTCTGAAGGGCAAGATTAAAGGCTCGGGTGTAGCCACCTTCACAAGATTTTAGGCCTCTTTGACCCCTTTCCCTAGCAGGACTAAAGGTCGACTCCTTATCGCAGGATATGACAGCCACTGTGTTCTGGTTCCATACAGTGGGGATCTAGAGAGTGTTGTTATCTGGGAGATTGAGAATTTGATTTCCCCTTATCAGGTCACCATTTTCAATCATGTCTTGAATTAGGTTACGAAGTGCCCATCAATCCTCGGTATCATGGCCAGGTGAATTGGAATGGTACTGACATATTTGATCAGGTTTAAATTTTTTGGCTCGAGGGTTCAATGGAGGTAACAAATCTGCAACCATTCCCTCGTTGATTAGCATCTGGAGGATTTCTTCCATCGACTGGTTTAAGTTGGTGAAATTCCTTTAAAAGAGGAATTTCCTACCAGTTTGGACGCTTTCTTTTTTGGTCACCCTGTTGGCCCAGGGTTCATTCTCATGAGGCTGATATTGATTCCTCGGGGAAATGATCTCCGGTGTGGGAGGACAATCGATGTCAGACTGGTTGGCTCATTTGATCATTTTCCTGGTGATCTGATGCTAGTAGACGACCAGTTCTGCTAATTGTTCGATTTGTTCCTTGATAGACTTTATTTCCTGCTCTATCAGGAAGCTTCTTTTTTAGACCTCCCAACTGTCTGGGGTGTTGTTACTGGATGGAGTTGATTCTACCATATAACAGAGGTACTTGGATCCTTCTCCACTTGTGGTGCTGATCATGTTAACATTCTCCTCTTTATGTTGTGGGAGAGGGTTGTCCTGCACATGTGGTTGCTCAGGCTTTGTGACCATAATCTCTCCGTTGTCGATCAAATCTTGGATTTTGTGCTTGAGAGACCAACAGTCTTGTGTGTCATGGCCTGGAGATCCAAAATGATAAGCACATTTCTTGCTTGGGTTGAAATTCCGTCCACTAGTGTTGGTTGGTGGAAGGAGTTGTACAATCTTTTTTTGAGTTGTCAGAAGTTTGAATACATTCTCGAGTGAATCCCCTAGAGGGGTGAAAGTTCTTCTATGCCTGACCTCCATATTTTTCTGAAATAGAGGGTTTGAAGGCTGTGCTGCAGCTTGGAAAGGGGTATAGTTCCTCTTTTGAATGGGCATACTGTTTGCCTCGCTCCTTGGATTTTGTCCTTGTAATACTAAGGACACTTCTTCATCTTTCTTTTTGTGTACGCTCCGGGGATTACTCTAGTAATTTTCGGACTGGATATGTTTGGCAACAGCTTCAAGGGCTATCAGATCTTTTATCTTCCCGGACTTGAGCCCCATTTTTGCCATATCACCGTGCTTGATCATTTCAGAGAATGGTTTTCCTATGCCTACTAGGACCCTCTCATAATATGGACCTTCTTGGATGTCGATGAAGGTCATGACTATCTCAGACTCAGTCATGGCTGGGGTGACTTGTGCTATAACCCGTCTCCATTGTTGGGCATACTCTCTGAATGATTCAGTGTTCTTTTTCTTGATTTTGGTTATTTGGTATCTGTCTGGAGCCAACTGAGATTTGAAGCTGTATTGACTGAGGTAGGTATGGGCCAACTCTTCCCAGTTATGAATCTTAGAGTTGTCCCAACGGGCATACCAGGCTCTGGCTTCTCTAGTCAAACTTTTCTAGAATAGTTGTGTTCGAAGTTTCTCGTCCTCTGCATAGGATCTGAGTTCTCTAATGAATACTTTTAGATGTGTATAAGGGTCCCCCAATCCATCGTATTTCTCAAAATTAGGAGTTCTAAATTTTTTGTGATAACGAGCCCCAGGGAAAATACAGAGGTCGGAGTAATTAACACTGCCGAATGCCCCAGTCCCTTTGATAGACCGGAGAGTTTCTTCCATTTGTTGTACTTTTTTGAGAAGGTCACCAGCTTCCTGTTCTTTGCTGAGGGGGGTGATTTCAGGGGTTTTGTTGGTTGTGTTCTGGTTTTGGGGTCCAGGAATCCAAGTCTCGGCCTTTTCGGTCTCTTGACTACCACCAAGTGCTCCTAGTTCTATATGAGTTTGGGCTTGCTTCCCTTTAAGGGCTTTGCTTTGTTCTCTTCGAAAATCGGCTAGTTCAGCTATCTAATTTCTCAGTCCTTCTAACTCCTCCCTAGAGACAGGGGTGATTCTGTTTGGGCACTCGAAGCTATGTCCGTGGATGGACTTAGTGCTTTCTTAGACTTATATCTAGTGACAGGACCAATTTTTACCTACAACAAAACGGTGGCGTGTCCATTTCCTGAGGTAAGTAGGGATAGGATGCATGATGTGTTTTTTTAATTTTATCCTGCAAAACAGAGGTCAGTTGTTTTGATGACAGGATGACAAGAAGGAAAATATTGAAAACCGGACATTGAATTTAAAGAGGAAGGCATGAAGAAACTTCCCATCGAATTTGGTTAATCAGAGGCTGACCTATCTTAGGTTACTCTTGCGCGACTTTTTGGCATGAAGGTCCCCAGATCATCGCAATCTACTAGAGGAGAAATTAATCCGATTTTCAACTGGAGCGAATCTGGGTGGTGCATTTTCATGAGCCCCAGAGACTTGGCCGATCCCTAGAGACATTACTTATCACCGACGGGTTTTGCCTCCTTGTGAGAGGAACACAACATACATTCACATACATCGCCCTCACCGTATGCATATGATGACAGTTGGTGCGAAGCACTAATATGGGTGTAAAGCACTAAAAAGCAGGAAAGCATTCATTCACATTCATTCAATGTAAAGACGTAGAATTCACGCATTCATTCCATGTAAAGATGCAGCATTCACGCATTCATTCAATGTAAAGACGTAGAATTCACACATTTATAGTTTTGAAAGGAAAATGTTTGAAAAGATTTTAAAGCGCCCTAAGCCCTCTACTGTCCCCAGCAGAGTCGCCACCTGTCGACGTCTGGAAAAAAAATCCGCGAGTCAGGTCACAACCCGGAACTTTTTATCTCTTCCTAAGTTATCTCTACCCTCACTCTTTTTATTGCGAAAAAAGGTTTTGAAGGGTTTTTTAGGAAAAGGCCAACATATATCATGTCGACGATTTGTTCGTTTTGTAGAGTCGCCAATTGGTAGATTTGAAATGGTTGTACCAACTCAACCGAGTTTTGTTTGAAAAGAGGCCCAATTGCTGGACATTGTCGAAACATGATCTTTGAAACCGAAGTTTTGAGTTCGGGGGCTTGGTTAAGTATGGGGAAGGTGTTAGGCACCCCACAACTCCCGTGAAAACACGGTACCGCATCTTTTCAATATTTCCCTTAAAACTGAAATGTGTGTGTGAATGTTGTTTGAAAATTGGGCATATGTTTGTTTGATTGAAAGTAGTGCTTTGCTTCGTTGAACCTATATACGAAGGGTTTGATTGGATTTACAAAACGTCTATGATTTGATTTGCAAAAGTGTTTGATTTGATTTGCAAAAAGCTTTTCTTTTAATTGAATTGAAAATGATGTTTTGAAAGCTGGTTATCAAATACTTACGCTAACATAGGAATTGAAGCATATCATTACTTTCAATTTTATCTTTTTAGCCTTAAGGCTTGCATTTGAATGGTGATTTGTCGGGCTGCGAAGCATCCTCGACCACAAAAATAAATATAAGTGTTGGTCTCCTCATGGGCATGATAGCCATCGGAGGGACTCTGACACGACAAACCATATTTTCACTAAGTTGAGACCTTAAATCCGGATTACCATTTTAAGGTCTTTGTACGTACATTTTACAGAAAAACTGGCAGGGTACATTCGTAAAGTGGAGATTGTCCATCGTGGGAATCAGATTCTGATCGATTGGATCATGAATCCCACGATTCCTAGGCTCACATATAAGTAGCAAATAAACCTGCATAGTTCAAATTTATACAGAAATAGATATATATCCCAATATTGCCAGAACCAAGGATTCATCAGTAAATCCTGGTTCGCACCTGGCCGAAGCGTCTCGTTCCCACTAGCTAGCGATCTAAGGGATGCAAGGTTTCTTTTGTGACTGAAAAATATCGATTCATATCAAATGAATATTTAAAGCATCAATTTAATAAAGAGCAAGTACAACAATATATATACACAGTTATATATACAAAAGCTGTAAAGGGCGATGGGTTTTCACACCGGTGCCCGGACTAGAATTGAAATATATATATATATATATATATATATATATATATATATATATATATATATATTGACAGAAAAGTAGTCAACCAAGACTGGGAAGAGAACCCAGTGGTGGTGAAGGCTGCTTATATATGCATATTTATATATAAAAGCAGTAAAAAGGCCACAGAATAATCCAGGCCGAACAGAAATGTAAATGTACAAAACATAGTTAACCAAGACTGGGAAGAGAACGCAGTGGTGGTGAAGGCTGCTTATATATGCTATTTATATATAAAAGCAGTAAAAAGGCCACAGAATAATCCAGGCCGAACAAAAATATAAATGTACTGAAAAGTAGTCAACCAAAACTAGGAAAAGAATCCAGTGATGGTGAAGGCTGCTTATATATGCATATTTATATATAAAAATAGTAAAAAGGCCGCACAATAATCCAAGCTGAACAAAAATATAAATGTACAGAAAAGTAGTTAACCAGGGACTGGGAAAGATAACCCAGTAATGGTGAAGGGTGCAAAAGCAGTAAAAAGGCCACAGAATAATCTAGGCCAGACTGAAATATATAAATATATATATAGAGACAGAAATGTTGTCAACTAAGACTGGGAAGAGAACCCAGTGGTGGTGAAGCTGTTTATATATGCATAAATATATATATATATATATATATAAAAGCAGGAAACTAACTCGGATTTGACAGAATTGAAAAGTTAGTATATAAACAGTTAAAAAAACACACAAAAAAAGCCAAACCAAGACTGGGAAGATAACCCAGTCCGACAAAGTTGCATAAAACGAAGGTGCTAGTGCACTGAAGCTGTTAGAGCTGACGGATCGTCAATCTGAGTTGTAGAAATGCCAAAAATTGAGTTTATATACAAAAATGTACCAAATTTTGATGAAAACGGCCAAGGAACTAAGTTTCGGGCATTTTTAGAAAACGAAACTTAACGTGCAAGTGTATAAAAGTATGAAGAAGTAATATAAACTTGATGATCGTAAAAATACTCATAATGGACTGCTACACGGGCTTTTTGCCAAATAGTAGGCTCTAAACATCCAAATCTACCGGTTATTTTCTGATATATGGTAGTATGTGGGTATATCTATGTGTTAGAGTGAAAAAATTTAGGTTTAGAAGAGCTGAAAAAGTCAGAAAATCAAACGGGCAGAGGTTCGCTGCATTTCGAAATTCTTGAAAATGAAGGGGGGTCACCACATATATATAGGCCAGGGAGCCTCAGCTCTACCTGCTGCTACTGCAGGTAGAGGTGCGGTTCCCCTGGTGGGGCCCACTTGTCCGGTTGAGTCGTCTTGAAGTACGTACACTTAGAGCAACGCGAGGTCTAAGTCGAAACTTTCTAACTTTTGATCGGAGCGTCCGTTTAAGGCGTGCTATACCTTTTCGGAAAGCCCTCGCCGAGAGTGTCACAATGACATGGGATAAAATATTTTTCGGGTCCAAGAAGACGGGTTCATAACTAGGTCTTCTATAAAAACCCGAATTTTCAGATATTATTAAATAAGGAATTTAATAAATAAAATTCTTAAACCGTGAGATGGGTTCGAATAAAAATATATATATGTGATATGAGTTATGTGGTATTATATTACATAGGGTAATATGGACTATGTAATATGTGTTTTTGTGATTTATAAATATATTATTAATATATATTTGTTATTTAGCGTAGAGACGATTCAGTGGAGATAGAGGAAGTGGATAAATTCCTATCGATATTAAATAATTTATATAATTATTTTATCATAATAAGCTGGTGACATTAAATAACCTTAATGTATAATCACCATATTCTTGTGTATGTGTATTAATAACTAGTATGTTTATAATATAGGTTATTAATAGCACTTAAGCTATCCGTGAATAGGTTTGGATAGTAAAACATGAGTTAGTTAAGGAGTTAACTAATAAGAATAAATATTAGTTAATTTAAGTTGGGAGTTATATTAGGGAATAATATAATGAGAATATTGAACCTTAACTAACTATGATGATATAGTACAGTGTTTAACTTACTTAAGTAAAGGAGTGAATTAATATGTGTGTTGAATATGTAATTATAGTTGATACTTTTTATATATATTACTTAGAGTGGTAATATGTGAGAAAGTCAAATGTGCGAATAGCGTTAATAAAAATATATACGTTATTAAAGAGAAATTGAAATCATTATATCTTTAAATGAATATTTGAAGAAATTGTTTTGGGAATAATTTATAGAAAAGAAATAGAAATAATTATTATATATTTCTAATAAAGGATATTAGAATAATTTTTAATATTGTATTATTTTAATAAAAAGAGGGAATGTTATTTTTGAATAATAATATTTCCTTATATGTTTTTGTATGAGGTAATAGGTATGATTATTTAATATGGTAAATATATTCAAACATATTTGCTATATGTAAATAAATTGATAGAAACAATTTATTATAATAGAAAATAAACTCACTATCTATTTTCTATATATAATATATGTACATGTGTTGTACATGTAATTATTTGATATTATATTATATTATAATATCTTGAGTTAATAAATAAAGTATTTTCTAATAATGAATATCTTTATTTGGAGAAAACATAATATTTTATGTTAGGGCTAAATACATAATTTCTAATGTATTTTTCAAGGGAGTTTAATTTATAGAAGGAAACTAAGTTAATTTAATAACTTGAGTTATTATATTACCGTAAAGGTTGTATAGAATATTGGAGTATTTTCATTCACGATATATTTATAGATGTGAACCTTGTGACTTAATAGTTCTAATTATATTGAACATGTTATAAGTAGTAAGTGATGAGAATGATAATAAGCTTAAGATTAAGCTTGTGAGAAATGCCTTGTGTGGCACGATAATAGATTCAGTAATGAATTGATTAATTCGAATATGTAAGAATTATTAATTAAACAATTAATATATATTAATTGTTATTATAATAATATTTTAAAATTGTTATTATTGCGAGTGATAGCATGATAATAAGTATATTTGTTATGAATATAATAAGATTTATATTTATTTATTGTGATAATTAACTATATAAATGTTAAATAATTGTTATGGAAATTATAATTCCATTGATTTATGAGAAATAGATTAATTAATATTATTATTAATTAATAAGATAAGTAAATTATTTACTTCTATATGCAAGCATGCGAATAAAATATATAGCGTATAGTAACTAGCTATATATTATATGAAGTGTGAAGTGTAGTGCAACTATATTATATAGTGTGGTGCAACAATTATGTGACTATACTATATATAGGAACCATGTGTCAAGACTAATTAAACTATGTGAGTTACATGAAATGTGGGTGTGACAATGTGTATATTAAGTATACAATAAAGTAATATATCATGAATATATAGTAAACAATTATTAAATTAATGAAATTTAATAATAAAAGAGACAATACACTGTGATGGTACCCGAAAGAATTATATCCAGTAGAATGAGATATATATGGATTATATGGTGATATATATGTACCTCCACTTGTTATATTGTATTATGGTTTGCTCATTAGAAATGACATTGTGACTCTAGACAAGCTTATAACCTAAGTGTATATATAATGTATATATAGATAACCCAAGTATTTATACACTTGCTAGTTACTTTGTTGCTGAGAATCATTTCTTGTCCCTAATTGAGTGACCCATTTCATCTCACGTGAATGGCCTAAGGCTAGCCTACTCTTCCTTAAACTCAGAAATCTTGCAAACCTTAGCTAATGATGAGAAGGGGAGTGGCTCCAATAGTGGATTTCAACAACTACCCAACCACTCTTCCTTACCCATCATGCAATCTTTTAAATCATTGGTTTGAATTGGTGGATGATTTCATGGTCTGTGTAATCAAATTGCTATAAATAAAGCTCTCCTTCTTCTCTTTTCTAATTGCTGAGATTTATCTGTAGAGCTAGTATAAGTTTTTGTAACTGAGAAATTAGTGAGTGTATAGCATGTTGGGAAGAGTCTGATAATTGAGAATGAGTACATTGAAGGAGTATTCATTTGAGCTTTAACAGAGGTATAACATTGTTCTTCATTCTGTAAATTATAAGTTCTTGATTCTTGAATTGATCATGATTGATTAATTAAGTTGATTGGGAAGTGTTATTAGTTGCTATGTTAGCTTATTAGTATGTTAGAACTATTATATAGTTTCTTAGAATCGAATTGCTGTGGAAAATTTTATGTTTGGGCTAAGTTCTGCCGAAGCAGGCTTTCTCTGCCCCTGGCCGGACCCCTGCGCAGTTGCGCCAGTACCAGACTTGAGTTGGCCAAGGCCCTGCGCAGCTGCGCTAGTTTTGAACTGGGGAGCTGCGTAGCTGCGCCAGGACCAGTTTCTGGGTTTTATTTTCTGTGCAGGTTCTGTTATATGCTAGGATAAGTTATCTAATTAGAACAAGCATGCACACATAAATAACATGTGTATATGAGTATCATGACATGACATAAGCATGATAGTATACATTATTGATGAAGAACTCATAATTTTCAAATGAAACTTATAGTTTTCGATATGAACTTTGATACTTGTATAAACATGTGTGTTCTGACCTTGTAAGCGCATTTGTACGGTCTAGATATGCATGAAAGTTGGTATTAACTTATAGTACGTGTTCTTGATACTACATGTACATGCATGGCCATGTTAGTATGTACTATGGAAGGAAAACGTATGATTTTGAAATAAAACTTCTAGTTTTAGATTTGAACTTAGACGTATACATACCATGTATATATTCTGATTTGTGAGCATGTTTAGATGACTTAGAAATGCATATCGGACATGTCAACCTATATATAGATAGCATGAATATGTTAGGTTTTGTTAGTGAGCTTCACTAATGAAAATGCGAGCTTTGAACGTGGACGTTAACATGTTACCTTAAGATTTGGGATTTTGATGTTTATGGACATATGTGATAGCACACTTGGACTCTCTCATGTATCATACATGTATATACATACCATGACTACATATCATGAAACCAAGTTTAGCGTAAACGAAGCATGTTTTCAAACTAATAATCGTGATAGTTACATGCATGAAGTATGAATATTCATGAACATGCCCAATATGAGTTATATAAATACTTTATGTGTTTAAAGAACTAGCATGATAAACTTTGTGATGTTCATGACCTTGAGTGGCCTTAAATTGTTGGAATGTTGACTTAGAACCTATATCATGTAAATTGAACGTGAAAAGGTTAATCGAGCATGAAAGTATCCTTTAATATGTATACATGCTATGTAGGACCATATGTTAATACTTGAATCCGACTTCGACGGTTAATAGCGTATATTTGCTTTGATATGGTCTTATGTGTAAGTAATGATATATGAGAAGGATTAGTTCAAAAGATGGACTACACTAGCTATATGTAAATAGATTAGTGGTAGACGGGCATGTGTATGTGAAGAATCGTAGTAAGTACGTAAGGTTAAAGTATACTTATACGTACATAGTTATTCTAAGAAATACGATAAGAAAGTGAGACGAAGGTTCTAAGAACCAAGTTAGACAATAATGTAACCTTTATTATTACATTGAGAATGTGTGGATACATATAACTAATGAGCGTGATTTCTATGGTTAATATAACTGTGTAGGATTACACGAAGTGCAGATATTCTTAAGTAGTTAAGTCGTAGTTGTTAAACTACGCATCAGGCAAGTCTTGCAGTTCCTATTTGATATATGAATTCAATAACTATTAGTTGAATTATATTATGCTGTGATAATGTGAACTTATATATGAACTGTATATGAGATATAAATGAGATTGAAAGTTGATCTTTGTTGATATACTTGTTATGTGGAAAGTAACATGCGTAGTAAATATAAATTATTTATAAATGCTTGAACTGAGTATGATGTCATATGCTATGTGATGCATGAAAACTGTTAGAATTGCTGAGCTGTCGAGCTCACTCTTGCAAATAACCACTTTTGCAGGTTAAGGACTCACGATAAGAGTAACGTGCTACGTGATAGAGTTCGAAGATTTCTATTTATTTAGATATATGCTCTCGAACCATGTTTAGGTACTAGGAGCTGTACTTGATAGTTGTTTACATTGTTTGGTACTTTTCGTATCGTAAAGATGTATTAGTTAATACATAGAAGATATTGAATTGAGATATAAACGTTTATACAATAATTCGAATATAGTGAATCATATATAGTGGTTCAAGGATGTGTAATTGATTTAAGATTGTGAAATCAATAAAAGATTTTATTCAAAGGATATTGAAAAGTTTAAATTATTCCATATTTTAGTAACATCGAATATGATGTAAAGACGAGATTTGGACATGAATAGAATTTATATTCTAAATTGTAATAAGCAAAGTTGTATTCTTTTACTAATGATTAAAAGATGTAATAGTTTGGCGATAGTAGTATCGTGACTGCACCGAATTCGAGGTTTCAAAGGAACGTGGATTTGGGGGCGTCACATGTTGGTATCAAAGCTGTAGGTTATAAACCTTAGGTAAGTGTACCTTAGACTGTAACCTGAGAGAGTGAAAGATAAAGATTAAAATATATACATGAAGATTCAAAGAAGAATATTGAAATATCTAGAGAATGTGAATCAGGAGTTTCCTAACTCCGGTAATAAAAATGTGAAGATGATGTCTATAAGATGTATATGACAAAGATAGTGATAATAAACTCGGATGGAGTTTAGTTGATAGTATGGAAAGAACCCTGTGGTTAAAGGTCCAACTAAAACCCCATATCGAATGGCTCATATTGAACTTCAGGAGTTAAAGGTCCAACTATAGGAGTTGTTAGACATCAGTTTTATACATCCTAGTACATCTCCTTGGGGTGCTCCTATTTTATTTGTAAAGAAGAAAGACGGGAGTATGCGACTTTGTATTAACTATCGGGAGTTGAACCATGTTACCATCAAAAATAGGTATCCGTTACCTCGTATTGATGACCTGTTCGACCAGTTGTAAGGTGCATAATTCTTTTCAAAGATCGATCTTCGTTCTGGATATCATCAGCTGAAGATTAAAACTGAGGATATTCTGAAAACTACCTTCAGAACTCGGTACGGGCATTATGAATTTTTAGTCATGTCTTTTGGATTGACTAATGATCCTGCTGCTTTCATAGATATGCTGAACTGTGTATTCAAGGAATATTTAGATCAGTTCATGGTTGTCTTTATTGATGACATCCTCATTTATTCCAAAAGCCGTGAAGATCATGAGCACCACCTGAAGCTAGTACTTCAAAGACTTCGTGATAACAAGCTTTATGCCAAGTTGAAGAAATGCGAGTTCTGGCTTGAGGAAGTAGCATTCCTTGGGCACGTGGTATCTAAACATGGAGTATCTGTTGACTCGACGAAGATTGAAGCAATATAAAGTTGGGAGCAACCTAAGTCGGCGACCGAAGTACGTAGCTTTCTGGGCTTAGCTGGTTATTATCGGAGATTCATGGAAGAATTTTCTCAAATCGCTACTCCATTAACTCAGCTGACTCGAAAAGATACAAAATTCGTATGGAACGAGGAATGCGAGAAGAGCTTCCAAGAGCTCAAGAGGAGACTCATTTCGACACTTGTTCTGACAATACCAACAGGTTCGGATGGATTTGTCATCTACAGCGATGCTTCGGGCAAAGGGTTAGGATGTGTTCTCATACAACATGGGAAAGTCATAGCCTATGCCTCACGGCAACTCAAAGAATATGAGAGGAATTATCCTACTCATGATCTAGAGTTGGCAGCTGTCATTTTTGCATTAAAGATCTGGAGACACTACCTGTATGGAGAGAAAGTGGAGATCTATACGGATCATAAGAGCCTTAAATATTTTTTCACCCAGAAGGAACTCAACATGTGGCAACGACGTTGGCTTGAGCTATTGAAAGATTATGATCATACCATCCTGGAAAAGTGAACGTGGTAGTTGACGCGTTGAGTAGAAGATCATATATGGGAACGAATGCGATGCTATCAAAGCCCATTTTGTGTGATTTACAAAAGATGAAGATAGAGTTCAAGACTTTGGGGACCCATGCGATGATGTCAAGTATACACGTAGAACCAGCTTTGATTGATAAAGTTAAAGCTACTCAAGCTA
The DNA here is from genome assembly GCA_020205555.1 of Panax stipuleanatus. Lineage (NCBI taxonomy): Eukaryota > Viridiplantae > Streptophyta > Magnoliopsida > Apiales > Araliaceae > Panax > Panax stipuleanatus. The sequence goes on along the minus strand of CM035120.1, from coordinate 71,685,160 downwards.
CAGACCCTAAGCTGATAAAGATGAAGAAGAAGGTGCAAGAAGGTGCTATTCTAGAAGCAAGAATCGATGAAGATGGAATACTTCGTGTCAACTCCAGACTTTGTGTTCCTAACGATTCTGAGTTGAAGTATACAATTATGATGGAGGCACACAACACACCGTTTGCAATCCATCCTGGGAGTACCAAAATGTATCGTGATTTTCGATATATATTTTGGTGGAGCAATAAGAAAAGAGAGATCGCGGAGTCCATCTCGAGGTGTTTAACGTGTCAACGTGTCAAGGCGGAGCATCAAATGCCAAAAGGTCCATTGCAACCACTTGAGATTCCAAAGTGGAAGTGGGAACACATTACTATGGATTTCAATACGGGTCTTCCCAAGGTTTCTCAAGGCATAGATGCGATTTGGGTTATTGTCGATAGATTAACCAAGTCTGTTCATTTCTTGTCGATACGGGAGACTTATTCTCTTGAACGTCTTGCTCGTAGGTACGTGAATGAGATTGTGAGATTGCATGGTATGCCAGTATCCATAGTTTCGAATCGTGACCCCAGATTTACTTCACGATTTTGGATCAGTTTACAGAAAGCTATGGGCACAGATTTATGATTCAGTTCGGCATATCCCCCTCAAACGGACGGACAATCAGAAAGGACTATTCAAACTCTTGAAGATCTATTGAGACTCTGTGTTCTAGACTTCAAAGGGAGTTGGGATAAGTACTTACCATTGGTGGAATTCTCCTACAACAACAGCTATCAAGCAAGTATAGGTGTGGCTCCATTCGAAGCGTTGTATGGACGAAAGTGTCGCTCTCCTGTATGCTGGGATGAGGTGGGTGAAGCAACATTATTGGGACCAGAGTTGGTACGTATGACTACGAAAAAGATTTAAATGATCCGACAACGTATACAAACAGCACAGGATCGACAAAAGAGTTATGCGGATCTTCATCGAAAGGACGTGGAATTTAATGTTGGGGATCATGTATTTTTAGGTGTTGCTCTGTGGAAGGGAGTTACGAGGTTTGGCAAGAGAGGAAAGCTCAATCCTCTATTCATTGGTCCATTTGAGATCCTTGACCAAGTAGGAAAGGTAGCCTATAGACTCGCTTTACCTCCAAGCATGTCTCGTGTTCATAACGTTTTTCACATATCCGTGCTTTGTAAATATATGAAAGACCCAAATAACATTGTTGAGTTAGAACCAGACGAGATAGCCGAAGATTTAACATACGAGGAAGTACCTGTCAAGATTTTGGATAGGAAGAAGTATGTCCTACGCACAAAGGTTATACCATAAGTCAAAGTTTTGTGGAGAAACCATGCTATTGAGGAAATGACCTGGGAGTTGGAATCAAAAATGAAAGCGAGGTATCCTCACCTTTTCGACATACCAGGTACGTACGTCAATTTCGAGGACGAAATTTCATAAGGAGGGGAGGTTGTAAGACCCCAAATTTTATAAATAAAGATTTAATTTTCTTTATATATTATTTTAAATAGTAAGGTGTTGTCTTGATAAATGTGGTAAGTTATGAGAGAAATGTGTAAATTTTATAAAGTAAGCAAGTAGTCATAAAATATTCATTGTGTCAGAAAATATTCGTTTGGTCGGGAAATATTCATTTTATCGGGGAATATTCCTACGACGACGCAATCATTTGTGGGCCCCATAACGAAAAACTGTCGGATGAAGAAAACGAAAAGAATAAGTTTTCTAAAAATAACGGCAGAACTGTTACCGTTAAAACTGTTGAAATATCCGGTGATTAAAATACAGTAATACGCGGTGTTGTACAGTAGCAAACGGTATTGCACAGTAATTCTAATTATTGATTCTTACATAAAAAGTCTCTACTCAATAATTGTTACAGTAATTACTGTTCAATATTTTATTGATTCAATATTTGCTACATTGATAATTGCATAATATTTTATTGATTCAATAATTGCTACGTTGATATTTTATATTATTGATTCAATAATTGTCATTGCACAGTATTTCAAATTATCAAATCAATAATTCATATTCTTTGAATAATATTATTAGATAGTATTATTGGTAATGTCTAAGGAAGTTCTGTCTAGGAAGGGTTATTTAATTGCACACTAGTAAGGAGAAATCCTTATCGGAAGGCCCCCTCTTTCCTGGGAACGACCTGGTTGTCAATATTGTAGTTCTATAATATTATTTGTGAATAATTAAATTGTTAATAAATATGATGAGTAAATATTTTTCCAATTTTGATATAAATGAAGGAATTTAGCATGAAATATTTGTTGAAAGTTTGGCAATTATCTTCTCCGATAAAATATTCATTCAAATATATTATTATAATATTACAATTTTTTTATAATTTAAATGGTAATATTATTATAATAATATATAATTTTCAGCATGTGAATAAAAGTGGAGTGAAGGTTATCATTTTTATTTAGAATTCCTTCCGTGCACTCCACCTTTGCTAATGGATGGAATAATTTTTTTGCAAAGCATTTGTTTTTCCAAACTTGTGGGCCTCACCTATTGGAAAAATAAGAGATTAGGCAGTGAATGAAAAGGAAAGGTTAGGCATGAAAGAAGAAAAAAAATTTAGGCAGGAAAGGTTTGGCAGGAAGTTAGGCACTCTGTTAATTTTTTTTCCTCCGAAGCTGCGCTATAAATAGGGGGTAACCCCTCCTTCCTCAACACACCATTACAAAATTAGAAATTCTTATTCTATAGTATTGTGAGTATTTTTCTTGAGTATAATGATACTTTGAGTGTAGCTTTTGTGCAAGATTTTCTCAGAATAATATCTGATATTCCAGGCAAATCCAGTTTTTTTCTAAGGTAAAGGATATTATTTTTCACGTAAATGATGTTACTTTCTTTCAAATATTCATAAAGAATATTATTTTCTTTCATATTCCATATTATGAAAGCGATAATATTTCATTTCATATACCTAAATTAAAACTTACTACGATAAGTATTGCTTCTATAATTCCTGAAATGATCAGAAAATTAATCGAATTTTGCGTTTCATCTAGTATCATTTCA